>CM055272.1:67880213-68480213 GCA_029237695.1 Conchocele bisecta | reverse complement strand
ATGGGATATTAGGCCAGGGCATTTACTTGAAAAATTCAGCCGACCCGCAAGTCTCTGCAACACAACCACCATTATTGCCAATAATTCGAGAAAAATATGCTGATCAGCAGAAAAATAATAGCCAACAATCAGAGGGTAGGAAAGTTGTCTTTTTTTTTTTAAAAGTGGTGATTTTGTAGAAAAATCGCAATAAAGTTGAAAAAAAATATTGCAAAAACACTGTTGAATGATATTACATAAAACTTTTGATGATATATTGCCAAGTTTGTGTTTTCAAATAAAAAAAATAATCCGGATCTCCCGGGTGATATTTTGGGATAAAAGTACAAATTCAATACAGAAATCGCTAAAAACTGGAATATTTTTTTAAATACCAACTGACCAAAGATATACTAACAAAATAAATGACAATATGTTTTCAAATGTGTGTTTAACAAATGAACATAATGTCGTATGTGTCGGATGTTAGGAAAGTTATAATTTGGGGGAATAAACATGCGAATTGAAACAATAAATCACTGAAAACAGGAATTCAATTTATAAACAACAATGGATGAAGACTCCATGATTTAAATTTATCAAATATTCCTAACATTCAAAACGAGTTGTCATGATTTCTCTTATGTCCTCCAGTAAGTTCTGTCCGTCCGTCCGCAGTTCTCTCCACAACGACGGTTGTCAACAAACCATTTTTAGCTCGACTATTCGAAGAATAGTTAGAGCTTATGTTGTCACCCCGGCGTCGGCGTCACCGTCACGCCTTGGCTAAGGTTTTTAGTCAACCTTGTATATGAAGTACTACTGGCCCTACACCCACCATACACCCACACTTGGACAACCTTTTCTCATAGGGATGTACATCAATAACCCCTGATCTATATTTGACCTTGACCTACATTTCCTCTTGAATTACTTAGTTAATTCCCCTTGGTTAAGGTTTTTAGTCAACCTTGGTTAAGGTTTTTAGTGAAGCTTGTACATGGAATACTATTGTACATACAGACACCATACTTGGACAACCTTTTCTCATAGGGATGTACATCAATAACCCCTGATCTATATTTGACCTTGACCTACATTTCCTCTTGAATTACTTAGTTAATTCCCCTTGGTTAAGGTTTTTAGTCAACCTTGGTTAAGGTTTTTAGTCAAGCTTGTACATGGAATACTATTGTGCATACAGACACCATACTTGGACAACCTTTTCTCATAGGGATTTAAATCAATAACCCCTGATCTATATTTGACTTTCACCTACATTTCCTCTTGAATTACTTAGTTAATTCCCCTTGGTTAAGGTTTTTAGTCAAGCTTGTATATGGAATACTACTGGCCCTACACCCACCATACTTGGACAACTTCATCTCCTAGTGATGTACATCAATAACCCCTGATCTATATTTGACCTTGACCTACATTTCCTCTTGAATTACTTACTTAATTCCCCTTGGTTAAGGTTTTTAGTCAACCTTGGTTAAGGTTTTTAGACAAGCTTGTACATGGAATATTATGGTGCATACAGACACCATACTTGGACAACCTTTTCTCATAGGGATGTACATCAATAACCCCTGATCTATAGTTGACCTTGACCTACATTTCCTCTTGAATTACTTAGTTAATTCCCCTTGGTTACGGTTTTAGTCAAGCTTGTATATGGAATACTACTGGCCCTACACCCACCATACTTGGACAACTTCATCTCCTGGTATTGTACATCAATAACCCCTGATGTATATTTGACCTTGACCTACATGTAACCTTGAATTACTTAGTTAATTCCCCTTGGTTAAGGCTTTTAGTCAACCTTGGTTAAGGTTTTTAGTCAAGCTTGTACATGGAATACTATTGTGCATACACACACCATACTTGGACAACCTTTTCTCATAGGGATGTACATCAATAACCCCTGACCTATATTTTACCTTCACCTACATTTAACCTTGAATTACTTGGTTAATGTTTATAGTCAAGCTTGTATATGGAATACTCCTGGGCCTATATCAACCATACTTGGACAACTTCATCTCCTAGTGATGTACATCAATAATCCCTGACCTATATTTGACCTTGACCTACTTGTATCCTTGGATTACTTACTTATTTCCCCTTGGTTAAGGTTTTTAGTCAAGCTTGTATATGGAATACTCCTGGGCCTACAGCAACCATACTTGGAAAACTTCATCTCCTAGTGATGTACATCAATAACCCCTGACCTATATCTGACATTGACCTACATTTAACCCTGTGATCGTGTTTAGTTGCAGGGCGGTAGAGAACCATTTGAACGACACGTGTGTGACATATTAAGCAGATTCATGCATGCAAACAAAACATATAAGGCATTTACCCAAGCGTCAGGGTTTCACACTCACCAAGTATGTGACCTTCATCCTGGGCTTAGCGGCGGCCGGACGATTGTGAATTTGTCAATGGGTGGAAGAGGGCATTATGACAATGTGTGTATGAAATATCAAGCAAATCCGTGCCCGGAAACCAAACTTATAAGTTATTTACCCCAGCTGGGACGCGCCAAGTATGTGACCTTGACATTTTGTTTAACGGGGGCGGGACGCTTTTGGTTTATTGCTGGGCAGTAGAGGACCATCGGAGCGACACGTGTGACATATTAAGCAGATTCGTGGATGTAAACAAAACATAAAATGCATTGACGCAAGCGTCAATGTTTCAAACTCACCAAATATGTGACCTTGACCCTGGGCTTAGTGAGGGCGGGACGATCGTGAATGTGTCATTGGGTTGTAGAGTACTATGAGAGCAATGTGTGAAATATCAAGCAGATCGGTGTAAGACATTTAGCTGAGCGTTATTTTTTTGTGATGTACGTACTCGCTTTGGACATACAGGGACGTATGGGCGGCGGTAATGCTATATATGCTGTTTTACGACTCAGTCGTGGGGACTTACATACATGTTTCTGTAATTATATGTGTAAATATAAGCACGTGTTTTGATGTCTATCTAATAAAACTTCGTGTTTCCAGTTTTCAGCATTTTTTTAAAATTAGGTACTTATATATTTACCAACGTTAAATACCACCTTCTCGTTACCAGATGTCTTCAAAAAAGAATTCATGTGAATAATAGCTATTTATCAACACGTTATCCACTTTTCGGTATTAAGTCTCGAAACAGTTAGCAGAAATATTGTTTTCAAAATTACTACAATTTAAGAACTAATTTGATAGTTTTACCCCAAAAATGACACAAAATATGCTCAAATTATTTTTTTCTATAAACATTATAGATAAACAAATACAAAGTATGCGCAGTCCCGGAAAGCATAATAGTTAACACATATAATACAAGATACGTCTTGGAAGTCTTAGGCTTATAACCGACGTTGGATACAGCACTATTAAAAACATTGTCTGTTCCACGTTTTTCTCTGCCGATGAACTTTTGGCTATATATATAGTACACACATTGAATCTAAAACATATTTAAATGTAAGTACTTTTTCACCAATAACCAAAAAGTCACCCTCCCCCAATGTTTTTGTTTTAGATGAAATTCCATCAAATATTGATTTTATAGCGAAAACACGATTTTCCTATGGACATTCAACAGGGGGGGTGGAAGGAGGTGGAAGCGCTGGGGGACGAGTCAAAAAGCGAAACATTTTGGAACATTCCCAAACCTGGCTAGATAGCTTGGAAATGATGTAACTAAGAAAACAAATATTAGATTTTGAAAATCGGTCCACAAATAAAAAATTATTTAAAATGTGTTTAGTCCTCATCATGGCTCATGTTAAATTTCCATAGGAAAATATTTTTTTCACAATAAAATCAATATTTGCCTAATTTCATAAAATAAAAAAAAATGGTGCGGTGACTTTTTTGTTATAAATTTACGAAAAAGTACTTACATTTAAATAGTTTTCAGGTTTAATGTCCAAAAGATTGTCATCAGCAAAACGTGAAACAGACTTTAGTTTTGCCACTCCCTAGTACCCACACAAATGTTTATTTCATATGCAAACTGTCTAAATTATTCAACTAATTTACAGTATAGCGCCATATAATAATAATAATAATATATTAATAAGCGTTAAGCAGTATTAAATACATTTGCGGTTAGGCCTATACGAGTTAGGTATGTTCTGTCTGAATCAATCGAGCGTTTTCTTCTTTGAATCCTAATAAGCGTCCGTCGACTTGAGGAGGAAGAAAATAACTACAAATTTACGTCTTTTTAAAGGCATTTTCCAGTGAAAATGTGAAGTTGTTTTTGGTCAGATATATATTTAGTTAATACTTACACTGACTGTCATGAGTTGGTGAGTGAAATGCTTCAGGAACTTGTATTAATTACGACATTGTATTCTTCTTGAATTTCTTCAATCTCTTCAATTTGATATATATTCGCTATAACCAATAGCCGGATAGCTCGTATGCATTTTGTGCATTATATGCACCCACTTGAACCCACATTAAATATACATTGAGCATTAACTTGAATACAATGGACTTATTTTATTAGCTGATGGTTGGGTGTTGGTAATGACACCATCAAGTTAATATTTCTGTATTAAAACTATTATTATTACCAGTACATCACACACATTTCTATGCACAGTTCCGTATCCAAGGACTGTTTAACCCTTTCACCTTTCATGTTTAAGTCAACAATGCTCTTCCTCTGTGTGTTTGTTAACTGTGATTTACAATAATTTCCATTCTTCAATGTTCTAGTTGCGAACGGTCTTGCAATTTTGTCTCGTATCGTCCGTACCTAGATTCCGCTCATAGGATTCCTCTGCAGAATCTGATTACTTTAGCAGTTAATGGTGAAAGATTTTTTAACTGAAATGAGTGTTAATATTATGAAAATAACATATTCCAAGTAATTATGGAATAAATTTACGCATGTAGATGACCTGATCAAGTAAAGTTAATTAAACTAGAATCAACAAGTGTCCCAGTCAGTGGCAGGCAAATTCAACATGTAAAAGTTAAGATGTGGTAAATTTTCTGCAAAGGCAAACAATAATTTTCTAGACCTTGAGGCTTCTACAATGGTAAAAATTGTTTCAGAAGTATTAGTTTGTATTACTTTTTAGCTCGACTATTCGAAGAATAGTTAGAGCTTATGTTGTCACCCCGGCGTCGGCGTCACCGTCACGCCTTGGTTAAGGTTTTTAGTCGAGCTTGTATATGGAATACTACTGGCCCTACACCCACCATACTTGGACAACTTCATCTCCTAGTGATGTACATCAATAACCCCTGATCTATATTTGACCTTGACCTACATTTCCTCTTGAGTTACTTAGTTAATTCCCCTTGGTTAAGGTATTTAGTCAACCTTGGTTAAGGTTTTTAGTCAAGCTTGTACATGGAATACTATTGTGCATACAGACACCATACTTGGACAACATTTTCTCATAGGGATGTACATCAATTACCCCTGATCTATATTTGACCTTGACCTACATTTCCTCTTGAATTACTTACTTAATTCCCCTTGCTTAAGGTTTTTAGTCAAGCTTGTATATGGAATACTACTGGCCCTACACCCACCATACTTGGACAACTTCATCTCCTAGTGATGTACATCAATAACCCCTGATCTGTATTTGACCTTGACCTACATTTCCTCTTGAATTACTTAGTTAATTCCCCTTGGTTAAGGTTTTTAGTCAACCTTGGTTAAGGTTTTTAGTCAAGCTTGTACATGGAATACTATTGTGCATACAGACACCATACTTGGACAATCTTTTCTCATATGGATGTACATCAATAACCCCTGATCTATATTTGACATTGACCTACATTTCCTCTTGAATTACTTACTTAATTCCCCTTGGTTAAGGTTTTCAGTCAAGCTTGTATATAGAATACTACTGGCCCTACACCCACCATACTTATACAACTTCATCTCCTAGTGATGTACATCAATAACCCCTGATCTATATTTGACCTTCACCTACATTTCCTCTTTAATTACTTAGTTAATTATACCCCCACAAACAAAGTTTGTTGGGGGTATATAGGAGTCAGCTTGTCGGTCGGTCTGTCGGTCTGTTGGAAATTCCCTTCCGCTCTATATCTTCTACACCGATGCATGGATTATCAAATGGCTTGGCACAAATGTTTGTCATGATGAGAAGGTGTGTCGCGATCAATAACCACGCACCTACATCCAAGGTCAAGGTCACAGTTGAAGGTCAAAGGTCAAACCTATAGAAATTCCCTTCCGCTCTATATCTTCTACACCGATGCATGGATTATCAAATGGCTTGGCACAAATGTTTCTCATGATGAGAAGGTGTGTCACAATCAATAACCACGCGCCTACGTCCAAGGTCAAGGTCACAGTTGAAGGTCAAAGGTCAAACCTATAGAAATTCCCTTCCGCTCTATATCTTCTACACCGATGCATGGATTATCAAATGGCTTGGCACAAATGTTTCTCATGATGAGAAGGTGTGTTGCGATCAATAACCACGCACCTACGTTCAAGGTCAAGGTCACAGTTGCAGGTCAAAGGTCAAACCTATTGAAATTCCCTTCCACTCTATATCTTCTACACCGAAGCATGTATTATCAAATGGCTTGGCACAAATGTTTCTCATGATGAGAAGGTGTGTCGCGATCAATAACCATGCACCTACATCCAAGGTCAAGGTCACAATTGAAGGTCAAAGGTCAAAAATATTGAAATTCCCAAATGGCTTGGCACAAATGTTTCTCATGATGAGAAGGTGTGTCGCGATCTATAACCACGCACCTACGTCCAAGATCAAGGTCACTGTTGAAGGTCAAAGGTCAAACCTATTGAAATTCCCTTCCGCTCTATATCTTCTACACCGATGCATGGATTATCAAATGGCTTGGCACAAATGTTTCTCATGATGAGAAGGTGTGTCGCGATCAATAACCACGCAGCTACGTCCAAGGTCAAGGTCACAGTTGAAGGTCAAAGGTCAAACCTATTGAAATTCCCTTCTGCTCTATATCTTACTACATGATGCATGGATTATCAAATTGCTAACCACGCACCTACGTCCAAGGTCACGTTTAAGGCAAAGGTCAAACCTATTGAAAAATTCCCTTCCGCATATATTCTCACCGATGCATGGATTACAAAATGGCTGGCACAAATGTTTCTCATGATGAGAAGGTGTGTCGCAATCAATAACCACACTCGTCCAAGGTCGGTCACAGTTGAAGGTCAAAGGTCAAACCTATTGAAATTCCCTTCCGCTCTATATCTTCTACACCGATATTGCTATATCTATATCTTCTACAACAAGATGCAAATGAAATTTCATGGATTATTCAAATGCCTTGGCACACATGTTTCTCAGGATGAGAAGGTGTGTCGCGATCAATAACCATGCACCTACGTCCAAGGTCAAGGTCATAGTTGAAGGTCAAAGGTCAAACCTATTGAAATTCCCTTCCGCTCTATATCTTCTACACCGATGCATGGATTATCACACTATGCCCAGGGTCAAGGTCACATACTTGATGCGTTTGAAACATTAACGCTCGGCTAAATGGCTTATAATCAAAAATGCCTCGGTTTCTTTGGCTGCCAGTGGGGGTATTCGTGTGCCGACAGGCCACATTTCTAGTTCCCCTTGGTTAAGGTTTTTAGTTAACCTTGGTTAAGGTTTTTAGTCAAGCTTGTACATGGAATACTTGTGCATACAGACACCATACTTGGACAACCTTTTCTCATAGCAATGTACATCAGTAATCCCTGATCTATAGTTGACCTTGACCTACATTTCCTCTTGAATTACTTAGTTAATTCTCTTTGGTTAAGGTTTTTAGTCAAGCTTGTAGATGGAATACTCCTGGCCCTACACCAACCATACTTGGACAACTTCATCTCCTAGTGATATACATCAATAATCCCTGACCTATATATGACGTTGACCTACTTTTATCATTGGATTACTTAGTTATTATACCCCCACAAACAAAGTTTGAGGGGGTATATAGGAGTCAGCTTGTCGGTCGGTCGGTCTGTTGGAAATTCCCTTCCGCTCTATATCTTCTACACCCATGCATGGATTATCAAATGGCTTGGCACAAATGTTTCTCATGATGAGGAGGTGTGTCGCGATCAATAACCACGCACCTACGTCCAAGGTCACAGTTGAAGGTCAAAGGTCAAACCTATCGAAATTCCCTTCCGCTCTATATCTTCTACACCGATGCATGGATTATCAAATGGCTTGGCACAAATGTTTCTCATGATGAGAAGGTGTGTCGCGATCAATAACCACGCACCTACGTCCAAGGTCAAGGTCACAGTTAAAGGTCAAAGGTCAAACCTATTGAAATTCCCTTCCGCTCTATATCTTCTACACCGATGCATGGATTATTAAATGCCTTGGCACAAATGTTTCTCAGGATGAGAAGGTGTGTCGCGATCAATAACCACGCACCTACGTCCAAGGTCAAGGTCACAGTTGAAGGTCAAAGGTCAAACCTACTGCATAGTTTGTGTACACAACTCCTCTGAAACCGTTCAGTGGATTGATCTGAAACTACATGTATACACACTTTTTATGCCGAACAAATATTTTTTTTACAAAAATATCATCCTTTTAACTTAGCCATTTTTTCTATTTTTATTAAATTGATTCATTGTGTTCTTGACAAACTCGGCACAGAGTTTTTAATCAAAATCATATTAATCCATTACTCGTGTAAGATCCTCTATAACTGATGAATGAATTTTCAAATGTTTTCAGATTATCTCATTTTCATTGACCACGTACGCAGGTAAAAGGTCAATGTCACACATCTCTAAGGCCAGCATTAAATAATGATCATGAAATTTTTATTCAAACCTATAAAACTCTTCTGTTAAGCTATTTGTAAGTCCAACTCTTTGTGGGGGTATTATGATCACTCCTGTGATAGTTCTAGTTTCCCCTTGGTTAAGGTTTTTAGTCAAGCTTGTATATGGAATACTCCTGGGCCTACAGCAACCATACTTGGAAAACTTCATCTCCTAGTGATGTACATCAATAACCCCTGACCAATATCTGACATTGACCTACATTTAACCTTGACTTACTTACTTAATTTCCCTTGGTTAAGGTTTTTAGTCAACCTTGGTTAAGGTTTTTATGCAGGCCGCAGCCACCTTGTTTGTCAAGCTACATGTATGTGTACATTGACAACCCTCGTAGTCGAGCTATGCTGTTCTCCTACAGCTCTTGTTTTATACTTTTTATACCCCCCGCAACGAGTTGTGGGGGGTATACTGGAGTCAGGTTGTCTGTGCGTCCGTGCGTCCGTAAACTTAACATCAGAGAAATATTGTTATATCTTCTATTTCCTTCATCTAAAATGCTTGATATTTCACACATGCATTCCTGTAAGGCTCTACTACCATGCTGTGCCAAATCCACGACCGTCCAACCCCCGAAGATCCCAAGGTCAAGGTCAAATACTTAGTCCGTAAACTTAACATCAGAGAAATATTGTTATAACTTCTATTTCCTTCATCTAAATTGCTTAATATTTCACACATGCATTCCTGTAAGGCTCTACTACCATGCTGTGCCAAATCCATGACCATCCAACCCCCGCTGATACCAAGGTCAAATACTTAGTCTCTTTACAAAACTTTACATCAGAGAAATATTGTTCTAACTTCTATTTCCTTCATCTAAAATGCTTAATATTTCACACATGCATTCCTGTAAGGCTCTACTACCATGCTGTGCCAAATTCACTACCGTCCAACCCCCCCTGATCCCAAGGTCAAGGTCAAATACTTAGTCTCTTTACAAAACTTAACATCAGAGAAATATTGTTCTAACTTCTATTTCCTTCATCTAAAATACTTAATATTTCACACATGCATTCCTGTAAGGCTCTAATACCATGCTGTGCCAAATCCATGACCGTCCAACCCCCGCTGATCCCAATGTCAAGGTCAAATACTTAGTCTCTTTACAAAACTTAACATCAGAGAAATAAGTTATAACTTCTATTTCCTTCATTGAAAATTCTTATTATTTCACTTGTGCATTCCTCTAAGGTTGTACTATCATGCTGTGACAAATCTACGACTGTCCAACCCCGCTGATCCCAAGGTCAAGGTCACATACTTAGTCTCTTTACAAAACTTAACATCAGAGAAATATGTTATAACTTCTATTTCTTTCATTCACATACATACCGTATAACCTCGAATTAACGCTGTTTGAAATTGGCGGTCCTTGGTAATTTTCTCTTCTTTTTTTTTCTTTTTTTTTCTTTTTTTTTTTTTTTTTTTTTCTTTCTTTTTGTTTCTTTTTTTTTCTTTTTTTTTACTGGCTAATAAACGCCCCCCCCCCCTTTTGTAAAATGTAACGCCTCCGGGGGCGTTAATTCGAGGTTATACGGTAGTCTCTTTACAAAACTTAACATCAGAGAAATCGGTTATAACTTCTATTTCCTTGCTCGGATCTGCTTCACATTTCACACACGCATTGCTCAAATGGACCTCTACCACCCTGTGACAAATTCACGTGCATGCCGCTCCCGCTAATCCCAGAATCAAGGTCACAAGCTCACACACTTGGAACTTTTTACATATTTTAGGGGTACCTGGGCCCACGCGGGGGGTATTCCGTAAGCCTCGCTTACTGACCAATCTAGTTTCAGATGGAAATATCTCAAATATGTCACAATTAACTGCTAAAATGCGAATCAGACCTGATTCGCTATTCTGCAGAGAAAGCCTATGAGTGGAATCGTAACTCTGGCTATGGACGGTACGGAATAGATTGCAAGAGTTATCGTTCGCAACTATCAATGTTCATACTAACTTTTTTTTCCAAATCCCATGTGATTAGCATGTGAATTAATGTACATGTACTTGAATCATTTCAGGAACCCATTTAGTAGGCACTCAACACCCAAGAAAAGTGTTGTATCAACATCTGTAAGTATTGTTAATTTGTTAAAAAATATCTGTAGGTCTGTGACAAGATAGGTTTTTACATAGCTGGCATGGAGACACTACACGTCACAAAAGCATTTCCAGCCATACACCTTTTCCTATTATGCCTTCACCACAACTGCACAATCACTTTGGACAACTGAGTTCTGATATGTACTGTGTAACTTTATTACTAAAATAGTTATTGAGCTCATATCTCTTTGGTTTGTTTTTGTGTGTGTGTGTTTTCTTTTTGCATGAATTTGGGCACATAAGAGAATATGGTCACTATTAAACTGTTTTTTGTTTAAAAATTTTATGTGATATTACAGTTCTCTGGAACACGCATGTATCATGTAGCATGAAATAATACATTCATTTATTTTCAGTCTGAACGAGAATTCGAGAGGGAAGTAAAGAAACTTGATGAGTAAGTTCATAATTTCAGGGCTGGAAAGGTTATTGTAATTTCATGGCTGAACATTCAATTGTTCCCTATTTCTCTGTCTGTGACGCACAGTTCCCCTATGCCAGTAAATTCCTCTGTCTGTGACACACAGTTCCCCTATGCCAGTACATTCCTCTGTCTGTGACACACAGTTCCCCTATGCCAGTAAATTCCTCTTGTCTGTGACACACAGTTGCCCTATGCCAGTACATTCCTCTGTCTGTGACACACAGTTCCCCTATGCCAGTACATTCCTCTGTCTGTGACACACAGTTCCCCTATGCCAGTACATTCCTCTGTCTGTGACACACAGTTCCCCTATGCCAGTAAATTCCTCTGTCTGTGACACACAGTTCCCCATGCCAGTAAATTCCTCTGTATGTGACACACAGTTCCCCTATGTCAGTACATTCCTCTGTCTGTGACACACAGTTCCACTATGCCAGTAAATTCCTCTGTCTGTGACACACAGTTCCCCATGCCAGTAAATTCCTCTGTCTGTGACACACAGTTCCCCTATGCCAGTACATTCCTCTGTCAGTGACACACAGTTCCCCTATGCCAGTACATTCCTCTGTCAGTGACACACAGTTACCCTATGCCAGTACATTCCTCTGTCAGTGACACACAGTTCCCCTATGCCAGTACATTCCTCTGTCAGTGACACACAGTTCCCCTATGCCAGTACATTCCTCTGTCTGTGACACACGTCCCCATGCCAGTACATTCATTCTGTCAGTGACACACAGTTCCCTATGTCAGTACATTCCTCTGTCAGTGACACACAGTTCCCCTATGCCAGTAAATTCCTCTGTCTGTGACACACAGTTCCCCTATGCCAGTAAATTCCTCTGTCTGTGACACACAGTTCCCCTATGTCAGTACATTCTTCTGTCTGTGACACACAGTTCCCCTATGCCAGTACATTCCTCTGTCTGTGACACACAGTTCCCCTATGTCAGTACATTCCTCTGTCAGTGACACACAGTTCCCCTATGCCAGTAAATTCCTCTGTCTGTGACACACAGTTCCCCTATGTCAGTACATTTCTCTGTCTGTGACACACAGTTCCCCTATGCCAGTACATTCCTCTGTCTGTGACACGGGCCCCGTGCAGGCACCGGGGCGGGATCAACTGATCCTGAGAATAGTGCTGCAGTAGCCATTGCTTGTCGTAAAAGGCGACTAAACTGGCTTAACGATTGGGTTCATACTTTCCGGAACCCACTATACCGGATTTGGCCCTCATGTACATTTTTGGCTTTCTTGTATGTGAGAGTTGAGTCAGGCTATGCCCCATATATAAAAGTAAGATTAGCGCTAATCCTATTACTTTTAGGGGATGGGATAAATGATGCTGGTGTGGCGAGGGCCTGGCACCAGATCAGGTTGTTCTAATTTCAGGACTGAATATATATTTTGATTGTAAATATTGAGTTCTGAAGTTGGGATTTACCCCCCTCGGACAGGTGGATACGGGACACGACCCCGTTGACCCGTCTGCGTGTAGACTACCTGAGGCTTGTACCTCTATGTCAGAAAAGCGGACGTTAAACCCTATTCACTCACTCACTCACTGTCTGTGACACACAGTTCCCCTATGCCAGTACATTCCTCTGTCTGTGACACCCAGTTCACCCTATGGCAGTACCATTCCCTCAGTCTGTGACACACAGTTTCCCCTATGCCAGTAAACTTCCTCTGTTCCCCGGTGACACACAGTTCCCTATGTCAGTAAATTCCCTCTGTCTGTGACACACAGTTCCCCCTATGCCAGTAATGTTCCTCTGTCTTGTGGAAATTCACCACAGATCCCCTATGCCAGTAAATTCTCTGTCTGTGACACACAGTTCCCCTATGCCAGTAAATTTCCTCTGTCTGTGACCACACCAGTCCCCATGCCAGTAAATTCCTCTGTCTGTGGACACCACAGGTTCCCCCTATGCCAAGTAAACAGTCCCCTCCATGTCTGTGTCACACAGTTCCCTATGCCAGTACATTCCTCTGTCTGTTGACACACAGTTCCCCTATGCCAAGTAAAAACCTCTGGTCAGGTGACACACATTCCCCTATGCCAGTAAAACATTCCCCTCCTGTCTGGTGAAACCCACCCCACCATGTTCCCCTATGCCAGTTACCATTCCTCCTTGTCTGTGGCACACAGTTCCCCTATGCCAGTAAATTCCATCTTGGTCTTGTGACACAACCCCATTCCCCTATGCCAGTTAAATTCCTTCTTTCCTGTGAACACACAACCCCACTGATCCCCCAAATTCCCAGTAAATTCCTCCTTGTCTGTGACACACCGTTCCCCTATGCCAGTACATTCCTTCTGTCTTGGACACACAGTTCCCCATGCCATTAAATTCCTCCTGGTCAGTGAACACCACAGTTTCCCCTATGCCAATAAATTCCTCTGTCTGTGACACACAGTTCCCCTATGCCAGTTACCATTCCTTCTGTCTTGACCCACCAGTTCCCCCTATGCCAGTAAATTCCTCTGTTGTGACATTCCCCACAGTTCCCCTATGCCAGTTACTTCCTCGTCTGTGACACACAGTTCCCCTATGGCCAGTAAGTTCCTCTGGTTCAGTGACACACAGTTCCCCTATGTCAGTAAATTCCTCTGTCTGTGACACAGTTCCCCTATGCCAGTTAAATTCCTGTCAGTGACACACAGTCCCCTATGCCAGTAAATTCCTCTGTCTGTGACTTCCCCACAGTCTGCCAGCTATCTTTTCTGTGACACACCCCAGTTCCTATGCCAGTAAATTCCTCTGTCTGTGACACACAGTTCACCTATGCCAGTTAAATTCCTACATCCTCGTCTGTGACACACAGTTCCCCCTATGCCTGTATCTTCCCCTGTCCCCTGATGCTATTGCACCAGTACATTCCCCTCGTCTGTGCAGTCTTGTACATTCCCCTCCCGTCTGTGCACACAGTTCCCCTATGCCAGTAAATTCCATTCCCCTGTTCTGACAACATTGCAGTATTCCTCTGTCTGAGACCACATTCCTCTGTCTGTGACACAGTTCCCCTATGCCAGTAAATTCCTCTGCAGTGACACAGTTCCCATATTGCAGTACATTCTCTGTCTGTGACACACAGTTCCCCTATGCCAGTACATTCCTCTGTCTGTGCACAGTTCCCTATGGCCCCAGTAAATTCCTTTGTGTGACACACGTTCCCCTATGCCAGTAAATTCCTCTGTCTGTGACACACAGTTCCCTATGCCAGTAAATTCTCTGTCTGTGACACACAGTTCCCCTATCCAGTACATTCCTGTCTGTGCACACGTTCCCCTATGCCAGTAAATTCCTCTGTCAGTGACACAGTTTCCCTATGCCATAAAAATTCCTCTGTCTGTGACACACAGTTCCCCTATGCCTGTACATTCCCCTCCGTCTGCTGACACACAGTTCCCCTATGCCAGTATTTCCTCTGTGTGGACACAGTTCCCCATGCCAACTTTCCTCCTGTCTGACACAGTTCCCCTATGCCAGTAAATTCCTCTGTCAGTGACACACAGTTCCCCTATGCAGTAAATTCCTGTCTGTGACACACGTTCCCCTATGCCAGTAATTCCTCTGTCTGTGTTCCCACCGTTCCCGATTGCAGTACTTGTTCCTCCCTTGTTCCTGTGACACACAGTTCCCTATGCCAGTAAACCATTCCTCTGTCTGTGGACAACCAGTTCCCCTATGAAGGTTAAATTCCTTTCCCCTTGTCAGTGACACAGGTTCCCCTATGCCAGTTTAAACCATTCCTTCCCCTGTCTTGTTGACACACAGTTCCCCTATGCCTAGTACATTCCTCTGTGACACCAGTTACCTATGCACCAGTCTCTTATCCAGTAATTCCTCGTCTGTGACACAGTTCCCCTATGCCAGTACATTCCTCTGTCTGTGACACACAGTTCCCCTATGCCAGTAAATTCCTCTGTCTGTGACACACAGTTCCCCTATGCCAGTACATTCCTCTGTCTGTGACACACAGTTCCCCTATGCCAGTAAATTCCTCTGTCGTGACCACACAGTTCCCCTACCTAAATTGCGAGTACCATCCTCTTCTGGGACACACAGTTCCCCTATGCCATTAAATTCCTCTGTCAGTGACACAGTTCCCCCTATGCAGTACATTCCTCTGTCTGTGACACACAGTTCCCCTATGCCAGTAAATTCCTCTGTCAGTGACACACAGTTCCCCTATGCCAGTACATTCCTCTGTCTGTGACACACAGTTCCCCTATGCCAGTACTGTCCTCTGTCTGTGACACACAGTTCCCCTATGCCAGTACATTCCTCTGTCTGTGACACACAGTTCCCCTATGCCAGTAAATTCCTCTGTCAGTGACACACAGTTCCCCTATGCCAGTAAATTCCTCTGTCTGTGACACACAGTTCCCCTATGCCAGTACATTCCTCTGTCTGTGACACACAGTTCCCCTATGCCAGTACATTCCTCTGTCTGTGACACACAGTTCCCCTATGCCAGTACATTCCTCTGTCAGTGACACACAGTTCTCCTATGCCAATAAATTCCTCTGTCTGTGACACACAGTTCCCCTATGCCAGTACATTCCTCTGTCTGTGACACACAGTTCCCCTATGCCAGTAAATTCCTCTGTCTGCGACACACAGTTCCCCTATGCCAGTAAATTCCTCTGTCTGTGACACACAGTTCCCCTATGCCAGTAAATTCCTCTGTCTGTGACACACAGTTCCCCTATGCCAGTACATTCCTCTGTCTGTGTCACAACATTTGCGATCAATGATCATTCTGCATTTTATCCATTTGCACTGTCATATCAGCATAGAATTCGACCCTGACAAGCTGGGCCAATATCATGTGTACACCAAGTGAAGTGGATTCACATTTAGTTAGTGCATTGTTTGCCTATGTACATATCTTTGACATACCCACTGTCTGTTTCACGAAAGCGGCCCAAATTTTATGGCTATATAAATAATGCAAAAACAATATATTTTTATTTGATAATATTAAATTGTAGCAAAATTTAAGAATGATCCGACTTTTTAATTCGTGAAATTTGGTCCAATATTGATGTTATTGCTAAACAATTTCCACAATTTCCACATGATTTAACATGGGGACATTTTTCTAATGTCAGAAATAGTGGAGTGGACCGATTTTCAAAATGTAACTTTTTTTTTCTTAGTTAGATCATTTCCAAGCTATCTAGCTACATGTAGGTTTCAGAATCAATTTCCAAAATCTTTTTTTTTACGACTCCTCCTCCAGGTTCTCCACCTCTTTTTTTTCCCCATGTTAAATTCCCATAGAGAACTCATTTTTCGAAATAAAATCAATATTTGGAAAAAAATATTGTTTTTGCATTGTTTATATGGCAGTAAAATTTGGGCAGGTTTCGTGAAACAGACAGTCAGTCATATAAGTGGTCAAAGAAATTAACATTAATTGCATATTTGCACTTAAAGCGGAGGTGAGGCTCTGTATGCTGTAAATTATAGTAACTTTTGTGAGTCGCGCTATTTTTGTGTTTGCTATGTTTCAGTTTGGATGAAAACACCAGGAAACTGTATAAAGATGCTAAGAGATACATTGAAGCTAATAACGGTATGTTGGATAGATTTCTTAAGAAACTAGGCCTCGTTCCTTGCGAAATCAGTCAACTTGTTTAATACATGTAATGTTAAATCATCACAAATGTTAGATTGTATTTATTACATAAGCATACATCATACATGGAAGATGTAATCAATCAATCAAGTTGGAGCACCAGATAGTACAGGAGCTCATGACGAGTAGATGGTTTTACCACTGAATGTCGAGGGCAGTTGTTTAATAGCAGTCTAATCAGTCAGAGCTCCAGTAGCCGATTTCATCAAAATTGCAAAGTATACTTTTCTAGCAAAGTATACTTTGAGGGAGTAATCATTTATTTTTCCTGAAATGCATTATTTCAAATAGAACTAACAAATGCATGTATTTCATGATTAAAAGTATGCAGAATTATTATACTGAATTTATTACATTATCACAGCCAAATTGGCTGTGATAATGTAATAAATTCAGTATAATAAAAATTAATAAATTTATCATAAAATTGAAAATTTCTCCCTCAAAGTATACTTTGCTACTAAAGTATACTTTGCAATGTTGATAAAATATGCTACTGATAAGCTGCGTATTTGCTTAAATACACAATTAAAATTGCCAAAAACCCAATTCAAATCAGAAAGTATCAAAAAGCAATAAAACAAATTGTGGTACCTTTATCATACTGCAGAAAACAATAAACAGACCACAAATATAGCATATTTTGCTTATTTTCCATTAAAACACATCTTGGTATTTCATTAGAATCGTCTCCAAGGAGACGATTCTAATGAAATGCCAAGACATGTTTTCATTTTGAAACAAACTATTCAATAATTGCTGTCAATAGTAAACAGTAGTGTGATTGCTTCAGAAATGATGGAGTGACAATACTCAATTACTAATTCCTTATCTGGAGCCCTGTAACCAGAATCAATCAATCCATTCAGCGCTGGCCAAATCGGAACATCGGATAGTGCAGGACCTGATGACGAGCAGCCTGTGTCAGACCCAGGGCCAGCTACAACAGAATGTCGAGGAGTGGGACCGAGCCCTGGAGGGGCTGGACAAAAACCGCCAGGAAATGGTAGGTACTTAGTAGCCCTTACAACACTACAACCCTCTATAACGTTTGTTTGCAAACAGTGTAGATCCAGATGAGACGGCTCGTGAGGAAAAGTAAAAAATAGAATTTGAACTACTGTCTGTTTCACGAAAGCTGCCCAAATTTTACGGCTATATAAACAATTCAAAAACAAGTTTTCTTTTGATAATATTAAATTAAAGGAAAAATTAAGAATGAGCCTTCTTTTTATTTCGTGAAATTTGGTCAAATATTGATTTTATTGCGAAAAAACAATTTCCCCATGTTAAATCCCCATAGACATCTTCATGGAGTGAAGATGTCTATGCCAGACTATGGGGATTTAACATGGGGAATTTTTTTTGAATTTTAGAAATACTGGACCGATTTTTAAAATTTAACTTTTGTTTTCTTAGTTAGAGCATATCCAAGCTATCTAGCTAGGTTTCGGAGTCAATTTCCAAAAATTTTGTTTACTAATCCCACACTCCTTTACCTCTTTTTCCCCCATGTTAAATTACCATAGAGAAATCAATTTTTCGTAATAAAACCAATATTTGACCGAATTTCACGAAATAAAAAGAAGGCTCATTCTTAAATTTTCCTTTAATTTAATACTATCGAAAAAAAAATTGTTTTTGAATTGTTTATATGGCCGTAAAATTTGGGCAGCTTTCGTGAAACAGACAGTAATAAAGTTTTTGGGTACCCTTTATCTCTGCAACTGTAAGTCGGATTGATTTCAAACTGCATATAATTCTTATCATCATCCATATTTTCATTCTATAGCCCACCCTTATGGCTTGCATGCCGAAGGTTAATGTCAAATTACTTTGAAATTTGCATTAAAGTGTTTGAAATGTTTGTATTAAAGTTTTTAAGTACACAATATCTCTGCAATCGTAAGTCAGATTGAATTGAAACTTCATATACTTCTTTATTATTCCCATATTTTCATTCTATAGCCCATGCAAATATTTGGTTACTGGACCAGGTGGCCACCGGGGATATCCGTGAGCCCCTGTTCACTTGATCTAGTTCATAACAAATATATACTAGTAGTTATATGGGCACCTGGTTGACACAATATAACTTTTGACTTGAGGAGCATCGCACTGCGCCTAATCATATTTAGTTTGATCATGGTTGACACTGTTGACCATATTTGAGACACGCCATGTGATTTTGTACCTTCGGACATCTGTTTAAATTCATTAAATACGCTTACAAAATTTACAATATTTTTATGCCCCTGCCACCGAATGGTGAGGGGGGCATATATTGTTACCGGCGTCCGTACGTACGTACGTCCCGAAACCTTAATGCTCGGATAAATGGCTTATAATTTCTGTTTCCTTGCTCGGATCTGCTTCACATTTCACACACGCATTGCTCCAATGGTCCTCTACCGCCCTGTGACAAATCCACATTCGTCCCGCCCCCGCTAAGCCCAGAGTCAAGGTCACAGACTTGGTGCGTTCGAAACCTTAACGCTGGGTAAATGGCTTATAATTTCTGTTTCCTTGCTCGCATCTGCTTCACATTTCACACACGCATTGCTCCAATGGTCCTCTACCGCCCTGTGACAAATCCACATTCGTCCCACCCCCGCTAAGCCCAGGGTCAAGGTCACAGACTTGGTGCGTTCGAAACCTTAACGCTGGGTAAATGGCTTATAATTTCTGTTTCCTTGCTCGCATCTGCTTCACATTTCACACACGCATTGCTCCAATGGTCCTCTACCGCCCTGTGACAAATCCACATTCGTCCCACCCCCGCTAAGCCCAGGGTCAAGGTCACAGACTTGGTGCATTCGAAACCTTAACGCTCGGTTAAATGGCTTATAATCAAATATGCCTCGTTTTCTTTGGCTGCCAGCGGGGGCATTCATGTGCCGACAGGCCACATTTCTAGTAATTTCTGTTTCCTTGCTCGGATCTGCTTCACATTTCACACACGCATTGCTCCAATGATCCTCTACCGCCCTGTGACAAATCCACATTCGTTCCACCCCGGCTTAGCCCAGGGTCAAGGTCACAGACTTTGTGTGTTCGAAACCTTAACGCTCGAGTAAATGGCTTATAATTTCTGTTTCCTTGCTCCGATCTGCTTCACATTGCACACTCGCATTGCTCCAATGGTCCTCTACTGCCATGTGACAAATCCACATTCATCCTGCCCCCGCGAAGCCACAGCTAAGCCCGTAAAGGTCACAGACTTGGTGCCTTGGAAACCTTAATGTTCGGGTAAATGGCTTATAATTTCTGTTTCCTTGCTCCGATTTGCTTCACATTTCACACACGCATTGCTCCAATGGTCCTCTACCACCCTGTGACAAATCAACATTCGTCCCGCCCTTGCTAAACCCAGGGTCAAGGTCACAGACTTGGTGCGTTCAAAACCTTAACGCTCGGGTAAATGGCTTATAATTTCTGTTTCCTTGATCCGATCTGCTTCACATTTCACACACGCATTGCTCAAATGCTCCTCTACCGACCTGTGACAAATCCACATTCGTCCCGCCCCCGTTAAGCACAGGGTCAAGGTCACAGACTTCGTGCGTTCGAAACCTTAACGCTCGGGTAAATGGCTTATAATCAAATATGCCTCGTTTTCTTTGGCTGCCAGCGGGGGCATTCGTGTGCCGACAGGCCACATTTCTAGTTTATAAATAAAGTCAAAAGTTGACGCAAAATTTTGTCAACTTTTGACGCCATTTACGGAAAATATTGTAAATTTTGTCAACGTATTTCATGAAATTACGCAGATGTCCGAAGATACAAAATCACGTGGTGTGTCTCATGTTTGTGACCAATGTAGATCCAGATCAGCCTGTGCATCCACACAGTAGATGATTAGTAGCTGCACTGTTCACCATTCTATCAATGAAATGCCTACCATGCTTGTAACAAGCACTATATATTGTTATCAGGCTACAGGAGTGTGCTATTTGAGCAGGAGCTATATACACTGTACACCAATGTGATAAGCCCCATTTCTCCAGTCACAGTCATATACATATTGTTAAATTTCACTCACAAAATGGAATTAAATTATATTTCACCGACTTTCAATTTTGTTCATAGATGTGTTTGCCCAGCCTGCTTGCATACAGCATGACATAGTGGTCATGATGCAGGAGTCAATCCCAAATTTGATTTAAAGTTTTTCGCTGGCTATTTTATATCCCAAATGGATGATTTCCTCCGAATCTAACCCTTAGACTGCAGAGCACAAAAAGTGTTGTCTGCTATTGCTTTTGCCTTCTTTCTCAATAAAAACATGTTTTGACAGAATTTTAGAATAATTTCCATTGGAAAAGGTTGCCAAAGCATGTTTTTGATGAGAATTATCGAAGAAAATAGATAAATAGCGGACAAAACAATTTAATTCAGCATTAACCTCCCTACAACAGCCACCTCTCTACAACAGCCAGTTTTTCGTCTTCCCATGGGTGGCTGTTGTAGAGAGGTTGCACTGTACATCTTCCTTTCAGAACACGAACATACAGAAGACTGTGGTGGAGCCAATGAGAAAGTAAGTCTATCCCCCACTGTCAATTTATCCCACGTCTAGATTGGTTCTACCATTAACCCGTTCACCCCTGTCATGGACTATTTCAAGTTATGTTTGAAACTGTTTCTTGATGCAGAAAATGGGGCCATTTTGTAAACATTAAAAATATCCACAAATGGTGCAGAGCTTGACGAGACGGCTCGTTAACGAGCCGGCTCGTCATGATCTACACTGTTTGCAAATATATGGAAAGAGGTCTCTAGTGTTGAAAGGGTTAACCAGTTGTAGGCCTTGTTTTAACCAGACATTTATCAATATTCTATCAGTTTTCTTGCATATAGCTTGCCAAAACACTGGTGTACAGAGCCATAGTAACTTAACAATCTTAACCCTTAAACCGGTATCTTAATTTTTTGTCGTCTGCTGTTTATTTTCTATTTTCCATTTTTATCATCAAAAACATGCTTTGACAGCACTTTAGTATACTTTACAATTATACACTTATTTAATTCATATAAATAACATTTTGTGCCTACTGAATGGGCATGTACCTTTACACGGGTTCAGACATTTTTATGTTTCACTTTAACCCTTAGACCACTATCATAATTTTGTTGTCGTCTGCCGTTTATTTTCTATTTTCCATTTTTATCATCAAAAACATGCTTTGACAGCACTTTAGTATAATTTTCAACATGCTTTGACAGCAATTCAGAATCATTTCCATTGGAAATGATTCTGAAGTGCTGTCAAACCATGTTTTTATTGAGAAATAAGGCAAGATATAAAAGAAACAGCGGACGACAATTGTTGTGTCTAAGGGTTAATAATATACATATACGGCTTAAGGATGTGGGCCATGGTCTAGGGGATATGGCATTGAACGTCAATACTGGAGGCTGTGAGTTCAATCCTCACACTAGGCGTGAAGAATACTTACCTAGTATTTCCATCCCACTGGTCTGTCGGATGAGACTTTAAACTGTGGTCCCGTCTCTCTATGTGACCTTAGCTGTTGCTGGGACGTTGAACCCATTCACTTTCATTTTTAGCTCGACTATTCGAAGCATAGTTAGAGCTTATGTAGTCACCCCGGCGTCGGCGTCCCCGTCACGTCACGCCTTGGTTAAGGTTTTTAATCAAGCTTGTATATGGAATACTCCTGGCCCTACACCCACCACACTTGGACAACTTCATCTCCTAGTCAGTGATGTACGTCAACAACCCCTGACCTATATTTGACCTTCACCTACATTTAACCTTGAATTACTTTAATAGTTAATTCCCCTTGGTTAAGGTTTTTAGTCAACCTTGGTTACGGTTTTTAGACAACCTTTTCGCATAGGGATGTACATCAATAACCCCTGATCTATATTTGATATTGACTAACATTTCCTCTTGAATTACTAATTAATTCCCCTTGGTTAAGGTTTTTGTTGCGCCTGCTTTAGCAGAGGCGCGACTATAGTCGGCGCTTTTTCCGTCCGCGTCATCCGCGTCGTCCGCGTCGTCCGCTTTTTTTGTAAGGCAAATGCGTTAAAGTTATTGTTTTTTCACAATATCTCTTTAACCCCTTGCCAGACATTGATAATATTTCACATCAATGTTTGTCTAGGGATGATGCTTCATTACGCACACCCCCACATCCAAATTTTGAAAGTCAAGGTCATTTATTTCCTTGTAATGTTCACCTGTTTTGTAACAGAAATGCGTTAAAGTTATTTTTTTTCACAATATCTCTTTAACCCCTTGCCATACATTGATAATATTTCACATCAATGTTTGTCTAGGGATGATGCTTCATTTCGCACACCCCACATCCAAATTATCAAGGTCGAAGGTCATTTATTTACTTGTAATGTTCACCGGTTTTGTAACAGAAATGCGTTAAAGTTATTGTTTTTTTTCACAATCTCTTTAACCCCTTGCCAGACTTTGATAATATTTCACATCAATGTTTGTCTAGGGATGATGCTTCATTACGCACACCCCCACATCCAAATTATCAAGGTCAAGGTCATTTATTTACTTGTAATGTTCACCGGTTTTGTAACAGAAATGCGTTAAAGTTATTGTTTTTTCACAATATCTCTTTAACCCCTTGCCAGACTTTGATAATATTTCACATCAATGTTTGTCTAGGGATGATGCTTCATTACGCACACCCCCACATCCAAATTTTGAAGGTCAAGGTCATTTATTTCCTTGTAATGTTCACCGGTTTTGTAACAGAAATGCGTTAAAGTTATTGTTTTTTCACAATATCTCTTTAACCCCTTGCCAGACATTGATAATATTTCACATCAATGTTTGTCTAGTGATGATGTTCATTTCGCACACACCCACATCCAAATTATCAAGGTCAAGGTCATTTATTTACTTGTAATGTTCACCGGTTTTGTAACAGAAATACGTTAAAGTTATTGTTTTTTCACAATATCTCTTTAACCCCCTTTGCAGACTTTTGATAAATTTACATCAATGTTTGTCTAGGGATGATGCTTCATTACACAACCCCTACATCCAATCTCAAGGTCAAGTCATTTATTTACTTGTAATGTTCACCGGTTTTTGTAACAGAAATGCGTTAAAGTTATTGTTTTTTCTACAATAGTCTCTTTAACCCCTTGCCAGACTTTGAAATTCAATGTTTTAATTAAATTTGGTTCTAGGAATATTTGTTTGTTTCTAGGAATGATGCTTCATTATGCACACACCCACATCCAAATTCTGAAGGTCAAGGTAATTTATTTACTTGTAATGTTCACGGTCAAATGCCTCGGCAGGCGCGACACCGCTTCCGTGGCGGAATTCTTGTTAGTCAAGCTTGTAGATGGAATACTCCTGGCCCTACACCAACCATACTTGGACAACTTCATCTCCTAGTGATGTACATCAACAACCCCTGACCTATATTTGACCTCACCTACATTTAACCTTGAATTACTTAGTTAATTCCCCTTGGTTAAGGTTTTTAGTCAACCTTGGTTAAGGTTTTTAGTCAAGTTTCTACATGGAATACTATTGTGCACACAGACACCATACTTGGACAACCTTTTCTCATAGGGATTTACTTCAATAACCCCTGATCTATATTTGACCTTGACCTAGTTTTCCTCTTGAATTACTTAGTTAAGGTTTTTCGTCAACCTTGGTTAAGCTTTTTAGTCAAGGTTGTACATGGAATACTATTGTGCATACATACACCATACTTGGACAACTGTTTCTCATAGGGATGTACATCAATAACCCCTGATCTATATTTGATCTTGACCTACATTTAACCTTGAATTACTTAGTTAATTCCCCTTTGTTAAGGTTTTTAGTCAACCTCGGTTAAGGTTTTTAGTCAAGCTTGTAGATGGAATACTATTGTGCATACAGACACCATACTTGGACAACCTTTTCTCATAGGGATGTACATCAATAACCTCTGATCTATATTTGACATTGACCTACATTTCCTCTTGAATTACTTAGTTATTTCCCCTTGGTTAAGGTTTGTACTCAAACATGGTTAAGGTTTATAGTCAAGCTTGTATATGGAATATTCCTGGGCCTACATCAACCGTACTTGGACAACTTCATCTCCTAGTGATGTACATCAATAACCCCTGACCTATATCTGACATTGACCTACATTTAACCTTGAATTACTTAGTTAATTTCCCTTGGTTAAGGTTTTTAGTCAACCTTGGTTAAGGTTTGTATGCAGGCCACGGCCACCTTCTTTGTCAAGCTATGTGTACATCGACAACCCTCGTAGTCGAACTATGCTGTTCTCCTACAGCTCTTGTAATACGTATTATCTCTTGCAATTCGTTTCACTTTTCCTCAATTGCTACATGGTTTAATATGTGTCCATTCTCCAGAGCAGAAATTTTGTTCAATAAGTTTGTTTCTCTTTTATTCGTTTTTTGAAGGTCGCATATGATATTGTTTTACCCCTAATTTCCATTGAAAACAGTTAAAAAAGAAGCTGGTCATTTATTATCAAAGTAAGACTATCAATGGGTATGTCATCAATATTGGTTTCACCATCTACATTATTATCTATATATTTTATCTTGGTATCCCCATATTGTCTGTATATTTTAGTAGTGAATTTTTAAATTTCCAAAGTCCACTTCCTTTTTTAATTTTTTTCAAATTCAAATTTTACCTGGACAATTGAATGATCTGTTCTATATCAAGGCAATATAGTTGAATCTTGAAGGTCTGTACCAAATCTATCGGATATCAGAAAGAAATCTAATCTAGCATGTTTATTATAATTTTTCTTATGCCATGTGTATACTCTTGTTTCCATATTTAGTTCCCTCCATGCATCAAATAAATTCAATTCATTCATTTAGAACTTCATCTCTGGAGTTTGGGTTATTAACATTGACATAATTGATAGTGTCTATATTTGGTACTACTGTCTGTTTCACGTTAACCTGCCCAACTTTTACACCTATTTAAACACCCTAAAACTCTTATTTTTTGGCATAAAATTATTTTTCAGCAAAATTTAGCAATGAGCCATCTTTTTATTTTTCTAAATTCGGTCCTATAATGAAGTAATAGCCATAAATCAAGAATTGAATGCAGGGTTGCAATGTTAAAATGTCACGTGCGATCAGATTTTCAACATTTTTCTAGCATCGAACTGCTTGCTGGATTTCATCATTAAAAACAAGACACTAACCTTGTATTTATGAGAGCAAATCTTGCCAGGTTGAAAAATAAAGGAATCGAGCCTCCATTTCTCGGTGTTCGTACAAGAATTACAGAAGAAAATGCCGAGAATTTGGTCAAAATACAACATGATGTCATCATCATCTGCTACAGCTTTCGTATCTATTGACAACGCCAAGCTGAGGTTGGCACGCTGTTCCTACCACGCAAAATTAATTGCACATATCCTCGCACATCGACACCGGTGTAAATCTACATTCACTAATGGTATGACTTGGGAACACCATATATACGTCATTTCTGGCGGAAGTATATAGTCACTTCCTGTGAGCCAGTTTCTTTGCCGACGAATTTCCGGCGGACAACTTGGTTTACTAAATGTTGATTGGTTGGTGAAGGTCACGAGTTTAATCGAATCAAGTTCGTTAGCATTCACAATTTACAATACATTAGGACGTATTAGCAATAGTATCAGATCGACTTGGAACCTTATGGATGAATGATATTCGCTAAATATATGAAGATTAAAATGATAATTAATTATATATTTTAATGCAAATTGTTTAAATTATATGCCAGAAAATGATGTTAATAAACAAATTTATTAAGAATTTGTGTTCAGTTCGCAAAAATAGTTGTTGTTGTTGTTGACCGGAAGTGATTATTGCATAGCAGTTTCTTGTTTTATTGTCAACAACTAAAATTTGGTGAAATTAATTTATAAGGCAAAAGCCCATCCATGACTGTTTATTCGAAATAACTTTGTTATTAGACGGATTTTCTTGAAATAAAAAGTAGGCTCATTTCTAAAAAATAGTTTTACATTGTTTTATATAAAAAAATAAGCAGTTTGGAGTGTTTTTATAGCAATAAATCTTGGGCAGCATTTCGTGGAACAGACAATAAGTTGAAATCTCCTGCAAGTATTATGTATTCATTGTTTATTTTTTCTATGTCTGATTTTAGTTCTTTATAAAAAACAGGTGAATCATTGTTTGGTCCATATAATTATGGTAATTAACGTTGTGAGGCGGCCACTTATTGTCACGGTCACTTATTGTCACGTCTTGGAGTAATTTATTTCCAATACGATCCGTTATTGTTTTATGAAGTGTGTATTCGAATGTATTATTAAATAGAATTGCCACGCCACCGGATTGGTTTGTATATGAGCTAAAAAAAGTTGTCATATCCCCACAATGATCTAATATAATTGTGTTTTTTTTCGGTGAAATGAGTGTCTTGTAGGAGATACATGGAGTACTTTTTATCCTTCAATTTTGTTATACTTCTCTTTGTTTTTCTAGTTGAGACATACCTTGACAGTTCAGAGAAATAAATGTGATGCTTTTCTCCATAACTACCGGTATAAGGTTATGTAATCAGACTGGCTGGCGCACAAGTATGGTGATATTTAGTCATAGTGAAACATGTAGACACAGTATATATATGGTCTGCAACAGTCTTATCAGAGTTGGGGCTTACTAAATTGTGTTTTTTCCCAGATACTGGCTTAAATGGTACATCACAAAATATATACATGTACATAATTCCAGCACACAAATATTTACACAATACCCTAACATTTGACTTTTCCAAGTTTATATCCCCGATAAATTCCACAAAAAGGCCATTCATTCCTTTTTTTTTTTTTTTTTTTTTTTTTTTTTTTTTTAATATTTATTTTCCCCGTAATAGGTTTGTGGTGGGTCAGGGCCATCCCCCACAAACCGTACATAATATACATGCAATAATCAGGTACAAGTGCAAAATATACAATTACAGATATTCACCCTCTTTTACTCTTGCAGTACTGGGTAGAAATCACTGTTCTAGTATTTTTTAAAGACTTCATGGTTGAGTGGTACATTAGAATCGTCACTAATGAGAGACCTGAATTTTCGATAAAAACTTGCCCATGTTATTAAAATAAAACAGTAATACTTACAATATACCCGCAGATGACAATGTCACTCTCCAGCACTGCAAGAGCCAAAGTTTGATTTAGCATATGTAATGCATGTAACTGATTATAATTTTTTTTTTTTGTTATTCATATTACCCATGATTCGACTGAACCAGCCCCATTCTTCAAAAAGTGAAGTTCAATCCTACTGCGCATCCACATGCTTAAACCATGTGTTAACCCTTTCAACACTACAGCCATTTAGGTGTTTTTAAAAAGTGTAGACTAAGACAAGCCGGCTCATGATGAACTGTATCATCAGGATCTGCACTGTTTGCAAGTAATTTTCATATTTGTTAAAAAAAACAAAAAACATTTTATAAATCGATTATTTGAAAAGTATTTTGTGATGAATGGAATTTACCGAAAATGTTATTTACGGCTGAAAGGGTTCACTGTTAAAGTTGTTAACATTATATGTTGACAAGCCAATAAACAATCTGTTTCGATCACCACACTGGTTATAAAAACAAAACACGACTGGTTCCGTCGGTCATGGTCTTTGCTTGAACCTGTATTACTCTGTGTACATTATATTCTTCTACTAGATTCATATTATAATTGCTTTATTTCCCAAACCTATAATGTGGGATGGAATGGGGGGTGGGGTGGGGTGGGGAAGGCGTTAAAATGAAGAAAGAAAAATAAGCACAAAAGCAGAGATTTATTATAGCACCCGCAACTAGCTCAACTGAAGATGAAATCTTATTTTGGTATTTTTAGCCAGGTTTTTTGAAAAAAAATCCAGGCTATTGGATTGGCGAAAGCCGGGCGGCGGGCGGGCGGCGGGCGGGGCGGGCGGGCGGGCGGGCGGGCGGCGGGCGGCGTCCACAATCAATGTTAAGTTTTCGTGTTTGAGTCCATTTCTTTGTTACTGTACCACCTAGGACCACCAAACTTTCACAGCTTCATAATCAAGGGGTGCCCACCACATATTACTATCCAACATGTTTACTTTTTTTTTAACTTGCACCCATTTTTTCCGCGTAGTCGACTTAGCCATTTTCAATGTTAAGTTTTCGCGTTTACAATGTTAAGTTTTCGTGTTTAAGAAGTCCATTTCTTTCTTTGGTACTGTACCACCTAGGACCACCAAACAAATTTCACAGCTTCATAATCAAGGGGTACCCACCACATATCACTATCCAACATGTTACTTTTTTTTTTTAACTTCACCCATTTTTTTCCTTTTCCGTGCAGTCGACTTAGCCATTTTCAATGTTAAGTTTTCGCGTTTACAATGTTAAGTTTTCGTGTTTAAGTCCATTTCTTTGGTACTGTACCACCTAGGACCACCACAAAACTTTCACAGCTTCATAACCAAGGGGTGCCTACCACATACAACTATCCAACATGTGACCATTTTTTTACCTTCACCTATTATTTCTATGTAATTGACTTAGCCATTTTCAACGTTAACTTTTTAATGTACGTCTGGTTAGAGTTTTTTGGTTAAAACTTTTTCGTTATACTATATCTCTGCAACTGCTTCGCCCATTACCTTGAAACTTCACATGGGTGTTTATCATCATCCATATTTTCATTCTAACCCCCAACCGTGCGGCCCCTGTGCCCAATGTCAAGGTCAAATTACTTTGAATTTTTTTGTTAAAGTTTTTTTGTGTACTATATCTCTGCAACTGCTTCATCCAATACCTTGATACTTCACATGGGTGTTTATCATCATTGTCGCACCTGCTTGCGGAAAGCGCGATCCTGTGCCCAATGTCAAGGTCAAATTACTTTGAATTTTTTTGTTAAGGTTTTTTCGTGTACTATATCTCTGCAACTGCTTCACCCAATACCTTGATACTTCACATGGTGTTTATCATCATTGTTGCACCTGCTTGCGGAAAGCGCGATCCTGTGCCCAATGTCAAGGTCAAATTACTTTGAATTTTTTTGTTAAAGTTTTTTCGTGTACTATACTCTGCAACTGCTTCACCAAATACCTTGATACTTCACATGGGTGTTTATCATCATTGTCGCACCTGCTTGCGGAAAGCGCGATCCTGTGCCCAATGTCAATTGGTCAAATTACTTTGAATTTTTTTTGTTAAAGTTTTTTCGTGTACTATATCTCTGCAACTGCTTCACCCAATACCTTGATACTTCACATGGGTGTTATCATCATTGTCGCACCTGCTTGTGGAAAGCGCGATCCTGTGCCCAATGTCAAGGTCAAATTACTTTGAATTTTTTTGTTAAAGTTTTTTCGTGTACTATATCTCTGCAACTGCTTCACCCAATACCTTGATACTTCACATGGGTGTTTATCATCATTGTCGCACCTGCTTGCGGAGCGGCGATCCTGTGCAATGACTAGTCAATACATAGTCACCTAAACGCGATGTGCCCAATGTCAAGGTCAAATTACTTTGAATTTTTTTGTTAAATTTTTTTCGTGTACTATATCTCTGCAACTGCTTCACCCAATACCTTGATACTTCACATGGGTGCTTATCATCATTGTCGCACCTGCTTGCGGAAAGCGCGATCCTGTGCCCAATGTCAAAGGTCAAATTACTTTGAATTTTTTTGTTAAAGTTTTTTGTTTTTTTTTCGTGTACTATATCTCTGCAACTGCTTCACCCAATACCTTGATACTTCACATGGGTGTTTATCATCATTGTCGCACCTGCTTGCGGAAAGCGCGATCCTGTGCCCAATGTCAAGGTCAAATTACTTTGAATTTTTTTGTTGTTAAAGTTTTTTCGTGTACTATATCTCTGCAACTGCTTCACCCAATACCTTGATACTTCACATGGGTGTTTATCATCATTGTTGCACCTGCTTGCGGAAAGCGCGATCCTGTGCCATGTCAAGGTCAAATTACTTTGAATTTGTTTGTTAAAGTTTTTCCGTGTACTATATCTCTGCAACTGCTTCACCCAATACCTTGATACTTCACATGGGTGTTTATCATCATTGTCGCACCTGCTTGCGGAAAGCGCGATCCTGTGCCCTATGTCAAGTTCAAATACTTTGAATTTTTTTGTTAAAGTTTTTTCGTGTACTATATCTCTGCAACTGCTTCACCCAATACCTTGATACTTCACATGGGTGTTTATCATCATTGTCACACCTGCTTGCGGAAAGCGCGATATCGTCAGCATTTTGGCATACGTCCGTCCGTTCGTCCGTGTGTCCGGTTAAAGTTTTTTGGTTAAAGTTTTTCCATCTACTATATCTATTTTGTTAGTGTCCATGCCTCGCCCCAAGGCGCGACATGCAGGCCACGGCCATCTAGTCTACAAAAGTGGGTATAATTATGTTATCCAAGTGTCTATGCTTGGAAAAAACCTGGCCTTCGTGGCTTTGCCTCGTTTCTTGTTGTTATATAAATTAAACTTGTGAAATGATAAATTCTTCCCAAATTGTTGTAAAGTTTTCAAATTTGTTGTCCATTATTGCTGCCTTCCTGGATGTTTCATACATTAGTTGAATTTGATGCTTCAGTACGCTGAGACTTGGAACTACTTTTGAACATCGGCAATAATAGAGATAGTATTTAGTTTCTAATAGTATTAATTGTTTGAAGATACTTATTGTTTTTTCGTAAATCCCAAAGATGAATGATTTTTCGTTAATTGTAATAGGTAGTTATATCTTTTGTCGCTAACCATTCTTGAAGTTCCCTAAATATGCTTTTTGTAGCCTCACAATCCCAAAACAAATGTTTTATTGTTTCCGAAAACTTTTTACAGAATGTACATAATGGACTACTTGCAATTTTAATCTTATTTAGGAAATCATTTGTGGCCAGAATATTGTGGTTTATTCGGTACTGGAACCATTTTCGAGTTGTGTCTTTTGTTATGATATGCGGCCATAAATATATTTTCTTCCATGTTTCATTGTTAAAATTATAGGTTGAGTTCCATTTAATTTTACCAGCTGGAGTTTCAGAATTGGAGTTTAATGTCTTTTGTCCCGGTTTTGTTTTTTAGGTATATTTTTAGTTTGTATGGAGTAAATGGCATTTCTAATTTTTTTTCGATATTGTTAAGTTTCAAGCTTTTACCCCAATCTTTTATTGCTTTGACAAGGCCATAATATTGAAGAAAGTTTATATTTATGTTGAAATTGTTTTTAAGTTGATTTTGAGAGGCAAATGTTACATCAATTTTGATAATGTCATTTGTAAAACATATTCCCTTATCAAACCATGCCTTATTGAAGAAGGTTGTCCCACATTTTATGTCCTTATTAAAAAATAATGGGCTAGAAAGAAATGCATCCATGTTTATTGGCTTAAGCTTATTTTGTAATTTTAGATGAGCTTTTAGAACATCCCGCCAAAAAAGGTTTGACATTTTTCCTATTTTTTGTTCGATGTACATATCTCCCAATTTAAAAATAGTATCTGTATCAATTTCTGTATTTAAAATGTTTATAAATTTGTATTTCTTACCCATGTTGTTTTTAAAGATGATATATAGTCCTCAATATTTGTCATTTTTAATCCGCCATCCTCATATTTTTTGCATGTGATAGTGCCTTTTACTCGTGATTTACCTTGCCATAAAAAATTACATAATGCTGATATCTTTAACACATCTTTGACTGGGGTTAGGAAGGGATATAAACAGGTGATTTAAAGATGGGAGAAGAAGAGACTTTATGACTGTGATTCGGCCTAATGGTGTTAAGTACCTTTTGTTCCAGCTGTTGATTTTTTCTTTTATGATCTTCATTTTTTTCGAGAAATTTATGTCCACAATTTTTTCTAAATCTGTATCAAAAGTAATTCCAAGCAATTTAAATCTGTTCCTTCCCCACTTTAGTTTCCATTTTATTTTAATTGAGTCTTGGCTAAAAAATTTTGCCCCAATCCAAATAACTTGTGTTTTATCAAAATTAACTTTAAGTCCTGACATATGGGCATACATTTCCAGTTCATTAAGTGTTTCATTTAGTGATTCACTTGATCCATCCAAGAAGGCACTAGTGTCATCTGCAAACTGTGTTAGTTTATATTCTGTTCCATTTATTTTAATTCCTTTAATTTTATGATTTTTGCGTATTCTGATTGCAAGTATTTCTGCGCATAAGATAAATACATGTATGTACGGTGAGAGTGGGTCCCCCTGACGACAGCCTCGATGTATTGAAAAAAAAGGTGAGAGGTTACAATGTTGATTAACTGATAGTTGAGCATTTTTGTAGAATAATGTAATCCATTTCCTAATATTTGGTCCGAATTTAAAGTAGCGAAGTACTTTATGAATAAAGTTCCACGATATAGAGTCAAATGCTTTCTCAAAGTCTATAAGAAGAAGAAGTCCTGGGATATCATTTTTAGCCAGGTTTTTTGAAAAATAATCCAGGCTATTGGATTGGCATAGCCGGGCGGGCGGGCGGGTGGGCGGCGGGCGGCGGGCGGCGTCCACAATCAATGTTAAGTTTTCGTGTTTGAGTCCATTTCTTTGTTACTGTACCACCTAGGACCACCAAACTTTCACAGCTTCATAATCAAGGGGTGCCCACCACATATCACTATCCAACATGTTACTTTTTTTTTAACTTGACCCATTTTTTCCGCGTAGTCGACTTAGCCATTTTCAATGTTAAGTTTTCGCGTTTACAATGTTAAGTTTTCGTGTTTAAGTCCATTTCTTTGGTACTGTACCACCTAGGACCACCAACTTTCACAGCTTCATAATAAGGGGTCACCACATATCACATCCAACATGAAGGGGAACCACCATTACTTTTTTTTTTAACTTCACCCAATTTTTTTTTTCCGCGCAGTCGACTTAGCCATTTTTCAATGTTAATTGTTTTCGCGTTTACAATGTTAAGTTTTGTCTGTGGTTAAGTCCTTTTTCTTTGGTACTGTACCACCTAGGACCACCAAACTTTCACAGCTTCATAACCAAGGGGTGCCTACCACATACAACTATCCAACATGTGACCATTTTTTTTATTCCTTCACCATATTATTTCTACGTAATTGACTTAGCCATTTTCAAGGTTAACTTTTTAACGTACCGTACTGGTTAAAGTTTTTTAGCCAGGTTTTTTTGAAAAAAAAATCCAGGCTATTGGATTGGCGAAAGCCGGGAGCGGCGGCGGGCGGGCGCGGGCGGCGGGCGGGGCGGGGGCCGGCGGGCGGGCGGGCGGGGCGGCGTCCACAATCAATGTTTAAGTTTTCGTGTTTGAGTCCTTTTCTTTGTTACTGTAGCCACCTAGGACCACCAAACTTTTCAGAACTTCATAATCAAAGGGTGCCCACCCACATATCACTATCCAACATGTTACTCTTTTTTTTAACTTGACCCATTTTTTCGCGTAGTCGACTTCAGCCATTTTCAATGTTAAGTTTTCGTGTTTGAGTCCATTTCTTTGTTACTTTACCACCTAGGACCACCAAACTTTCACAGCTTCATAATCAAAGGTGCCCACCACATATCACTATCCAACATGTTACTTTTTTTTAACTTGACCCATTTTTTCCGCGTAGTCGACTTAGCCATTTTCAATGTTAAGTTTTCGCCGTTACACTGTCCAAGTTTTTTTCGTGTTTAAGTCCCATTTCTGGTACTGTACCTTTTTTTTACCTTGGACCACCAAACGTTTCACAGCTCATTTTTAAATCAAGGGGTGTTTTGCCCACACATATCACTATCCAACATGCCCTTACTTTTTTTTTAATCACATCAATTTTTCACCCAAATTTTTTTTTCGCGCAGTCGACTTAGCCATTTTCAATGTTAAGTTTTTCGCGTTTACAATGTTTAAGTTTTCGTGTTTAAGTCCATTTCTTTGGTACTGGTCCACCTACACCACAAACTTTCACAGCTTCATAATCAAGTGCCCACCACATATCACTCCAACATGTTACTTTTTTTTTTAACTTCACCCATTTTTTTCCACGAATCTTACCTTTTAAGCATGTTCCATGTAAGGGGTTTCTTCATGGGGTGCCCACCACATATCACTATCCAACATGTTACTTTTTTTTTTAACACCCATTTTTTCCGCGCATCGCTTAGCCATTTTCAATGTTAAGTTTTTCGCGTTTACAATGTTAAGTTTTCGTAAGTCCATTTCTTTGGTACTGTACCACCTAGGACCACCAAACTTTCACAGCTTCATAATCAAGTGCCCACCACATATCACTACCAACATGACATTTCACCCATTTTTTCGCGCAGTCACTTCATCAATGTTGTTTTTTCGCGTTTAACAATGTAAGTTTTCGTATTTAATCCATTTCTTTGGTACTGTACCACCTAGGACCACCAAACTCCAACAGCTTCATAACCAGTGCCTACCACATACACTATCCAACATTGTACATTTATTTTTTACCTTCACTATTATTTATCTTACGTAATTGACTTACCCATTTTCACGTAACTTAACGTACGTCTGTTAAAGTTTTTTGGTTAAAACAATTTTTTGTTGTGTACTATATCTCTGCAACTGCTTCGCCCATTACCTTGAAACTTCACATGGGTGTTTATCATCATCCATATTTTCATTATAACCCCCAACCGTGCGGCCCCTGTGCCCAATGTCAAGGTCAAATTACTTGGAATTTTTTTGTTAAAGTTTTTTCAGATTTGTTAAAATGGAGGTCATCGCTAATCCAAGATGGCCGCCGTCTAAAAATAGCATAAATTCTTAAAAAAAATTAAACGTACGTCTGGTTAAATTTTTTGGTTAAAACTTTTTGTTATACATCTCTGCAACTGCTTCGCCCATTACCTTGAAACTTCACATTGGTGTTATCATCGTCCATATTTTCATTCTAACCCCCAACCAAGTGCGGCCCCTGTGATCACTGTCAAGGTCGAATTACTTTGAATTTATTTGTTAAAGTTTTTTCGTGTACTATATCTCTGCAACTGCTTCACCTTTTACCTTGATACTTCACATGGGTGTTTATCATCATTGTCGCACCCGCTTGCGGAAAGCGCGATATCGTCGGCATTTTGGCATACATCCGTCCGTCCGTCCGTCCGTCCGTCCGTCCGTCCGTCCGTCCGTACGTCCGAGTGTCCGGTTAAAGTTTTTTCGTTAAAGTTTTTCCATCTACTATATCTATTTTTTTCGTGTCCATGCCTCGCCCCAAGGCGCGACATGCAGGCCACGGCCATCTAGTCTACAAAAAATGGGTATAATTACGTTATCCAAGTGTCCATGCTTGGAAAAAACCTGGCCTTCGTGGCTTTGCCTCGTTTCTTGTTTGGTTTTAAAACTTTTTCGTTGTACTATATATCTCTGCAACTGCTTTGCCCATTACCTTGAAACTTCACATGGGTGTTTATCATCATCCATATTTTCATTCTAACCCCCAACCGTGCGGCCCCTGTGCCCAATGTCAAGGTCAAATTACTTTGAATTTTTTTGTTAAAGTTTTTCGTGTACTATATCTCTGCAACTGCTTCACCCAATACCTTGATACTTCACATGGGTGTTTATCATCATTGTTGCACCTGCTTGCGGAAAGCGCGATCCTGTGCCCAATGTCAAGGTTAAATTACTTTGAATTTTTTTGTTAAAGTTTTTTCGTGTACTATATCTCTGCAACTGCTTCACCCAATAACCTTGATACTTCACATTGGTGTTTTATCATCATTGTCGCACCTGCTTGCGGAAAGCGCGATCCTGTGCCCAATGTCAAGGTCAAATTACTTTGAATTTTTTTGTTAAAGTTAAAGTTTTTTCGTGTACTATATCTCTGCAACTGCATCACCCAATACCTTGATACTTCACATTGGTGTTTATCATCATTGTCGCACCTGCTTGCGGAAAGCGCGATCCTGTGCCCAATGTTAAGGTCAAATTACTTTGAATTTTTTTGTTAAAGTTTTTTCGTGTACTATATCTGCAACTGCTTCACCCAATACCTTGGTACTTCACATGGGTGTTTATCATCATTGTCGCACCTGCTTGCGGAAAGCGCGATCCTGTGCCCAATGTCAAGGTCAAATTACTTTGAATTTTTTTGTTAAAGTTTTTTTGTGTACTATATCTCTGCAACTGCTTCACCCAATACCTTGATACTTCACATGGGTGTTTATCATCATTGTCGCACCTGCTTGCGGAAAGCGCGATCCTGTGCCCTATGTCAAGTTCAAATTACTTTGAATTTTTTTGTTGAAATTGTTTTTTTTGTGTACTATGTCTCTGCAACTGCTTCACCCAATACCTTGATACTTAACATGGGTGTTTATCATCATTGTCACACCTGCTTGCGGAAAGCGCGATATCGTCGGCATTTTGGCATACGTCCGTCCGTTTGTCCGTGTGTCCGGTTAAAGTTTTTTGGTTAAAGTTTTTCCATCTACTATATCTATTTTTTTAGTGTCCATGCCTCGCCCCAAGGCGCGACATGCAGGCCACGGCCATCTAGTCTACAAAAAGTAGGTATAATTATGTTATCCAAGTGTCTATGCTTGGAAAAAACCTGGCCTTCGTGGCTTTGCCTCGTTTCTTGTTTTCAATATATTGCATAATGTTGTATACCTGCCTAGTGTTTTCCCCATGTATCTTCCTGAAATAAATCCTGTTTGGTCCCCATTTATTAATTTGTCTAATACTGTTTTTATTCTATTTGCGATAGATGCTGATGCCATTTTGTAAATTGTGTTTAATAATGAAATAGGTCTATAATTTTTTAGAAAATTTCGAGATTTATTTTCTTTTGGGATTACCGTAGTGTTATTATACCCTGCCGTTGAGTTATAGATAGTTCACCCTTCTGATAGCTATAATTTATTGCCCTACAAATGAAATCACCCAGTTTATGCCAAAACATTTTATAAAATTTGCATGCAAATCCGCTAGCTTGTACCTGGGCTACGGTGTTTCGTCATGTTTTTTAGTGCAAAGGCTAGTTCAGTTTTTGTGATTAATCCCTCTAGTTTTTCTGATTCTGCTTCATTTAATTTTGGTACATGCGCATTTTCCAAAATAATATCCAAATCTAATTCTTTATAAGTATCTCTGTCTTTATTGCTATACAGTTTGGTGTAAAATAGTTCTGTTTCTTTTAATATCTCTGACTGGTTTGTAATTATTTTGCCATTTTCTGTTTCAGGTTTTGGTATTGTTTTACTTATAAAGTTATGAGATTCGAGTGCACAGAAATATTTTGTTGGTTTTTCTCCTTCATTTATATTTAGAGCCCCTGATCGAATAACTGAACCATTTACTTTAATTTTACGAATTTCCTGGAGTTCTAATTTTAAAATTTCAATTTTATTCATGTCTTCTTTCTTTAATTGTTTTTCCATGTCTACTATTTGTTCTGTTAATGATTTTTCTTTTTGATTGGTTTCTTTTTTTATAAAGGAAGAATAAGAAATAGATTTTCCACGTTGTTCCATCATAAGTGTTTCTAGAAAAAGTGATCGTTAATTGTGAATTGCAATTCGTGTGGTATTTCATGCAAGTTTTCTCGGTTATATATTGGAATAGCATATTGATTTTTTATTTCTTCTATTTTTCATTAATCATGTTTATGTAATTTATGTCTTTCAGCATTGAATTATTATGTTTCCATAGTGGTTTTCCCTTTATAAAATTGTTGTAAACGTAAACTTAACAATACAGGTGAATGATCAGATCTGTAGCTATTTTCAATGATGCAGTTTTTAATTGAAGGTAAAGTATTTTCAGAGATGAGGAAGAAATCTAGTCTTGCTTGCTGAAAAGGCTGTCGTCGTCTCCATGTGAACCTTCTCATTAGGGGGTGATTTGCTCTAAAAGGGTCGATTAAATATTTTTCTTGAATAATTTCTAATAATTTTTCTCTAGATTTTTTATTATTTATATTTGTATAGTTATGATAGTCTAAATCTGGGTCCAAAACAAGGTTAAAATCTCCGCATAAAATATATTTATCGTTATTCATTTCATCAATTTCCTTTGATATGTTCTGACAAAAAAGGGGATCATCTGAGTTTGGTCCATACAGGCATACAAGTGTAAATTTATTATTTTCAATACTGATGTCTAGTAGAATGAAGTTACCATTGGGATCGCATTTTGACTGGTGTGCTTTATAGTCTAAATTACCATTGAATAATATTGCTACTCCCCTTGCATTAGATCGAAATGAACTGAAATAACAATCATTACCCCACCTAGTCCGTACAAATTTTTCGTCTTCCCCTGGAGTGAAATGGGTATCTTGCAAACAGTATATGTGATATTTTTTATCTTTTAAATATTGAAAAAGATCAGTGCGTTTGGGAAGTTGACCTATTCCTTGACAATTTAATGACAATATTTTTATTTCACTCATTGCCTATTTAGGGTGTTTTTTTTCTTACCATATTCAACTCCAACAGAGCCTGCGGGTGCGTAAACCTAATGGGGGGAATGCAGAAAGGTGTGAACAAAAAAAAGCTGTGCATATCTAATCTACTGAGGGAGGGGTGCTTTAAATGTTCTAAAAGCTGATATTTCTTTATAATATGGAGAATAAACTTGTATTTTTGGGTAGGTCTACTGACAAGTTGAAGACCAGAAAGAAAATTTAAAATAAATTATGTTAATAATGAAACTAATCTGCTGAAACGCAAACATAAATTCATCATGGACTAAGGGGGACATCCATAACACTTTCAATACACGTATAGTGGCAAACAGTGTAGATCCAGATGAGCCGGCTCGTGACAAGCCGTCTGCTCAGGATCCGTACCTTCTGAAAGTAAGTTTTATATCACAGTCTATTCCAGTTACTTGGAGTTGAGAGGGTTAACATATATAACAGACAGAATAACCACCTGTGTGCCCCATTCTCTTTTTACTGCTAGTCAGGAATATATTTTCTTTATACATGTACCGGTACTGACATAAAATAAACAATTATCATTTGTGTTGGTCAATGGGAGACAACTGCTCTGACAAATGGAAAATACAAAACAAACAGCAGACAAAAAATATAATCCAGCATTGTAAGGGTTAATTGTTGATAGGCGGGAACAGAGTGTTGTCGTTTGTTGATTTTCAGTTCTGACCTATATCATTTTACTACAAACATGTTACCGACAGCACATGAGAACCGCCTCCAGATTTGTAAGGCTTACGAGGCTGACAAAATGTTATTCAGATGACCAAAGGAACAACTGATGTGGGGCGATCACTATATCCCCGGACTGATTTGTTTCAGGATGAACATAAATTAATTCCCTCATATCATACAAAAGGCGAGGATATTGTGAAATATGTTCATAGTAGACTTCTCATATAGCGCATGAGAGTCACTTACCGACTGGTAACAGTTGTTATCTCGTGTCGGGCATGTACCTGCAATTATTTGTTTCCTTGCCCGAAAGCGAAATATAGCAAGGATAACAGTTTGCATGATGTCAAGAAATGTTTGAATTGGGTGCCCTGACATGTTTAATATAGGAATGAATGGCCTTTTTGTGGAATTTATCGGGGTATAAACTTGGAAAAGTCGCAGGAATACTGGACGAAGGCCGGAAGGCCTCGTCCAGTATTCCCGCGACTTTTCCAAGTTTATATCCCCGATAAATTCCACAAAAAAGCCATTCATTCCTTATAATTCCAGCATTTGAAATAAATTCATGAAGAAAATGTGTTTATTTTCCATTTTCTTAAGAATTATTTTAACTGCGCCCGACGGTTACGGAAAGTAGTTCGGCATGGAGTTTACTGGGATATAAATTCTGGACAGAGACTTGCTACAGACCAATCAAATGTTAGGGAATTGTGTAAATATTTTTGTGCTGGAATTATCATACCCTATTTATTCCAACAGTCGCCCCCTCTAATAGTAATGTCTGAACTATAGTCTCAGTCAATTTCTTCATTTTCCCATAGTAGTCATTCAAGAATGAATTTGTTTGTGTTTTTATGCAAGTAGTATGCCAAAACTAATTTTGAAAAATAAATACTGGTACATTTGTTTTGTGCGGTTAAACTTCTACAGGTAGATTGCCCTACAGGCATCATCACAATACAGTCTAAATAGTTCACTCAACTTTGTGTATGTTTGCATGTCAGTGTTTCTTCTTCCATTCAGCATGTAGCTGATCAATAACTCAACGCCAAGACCGCTACGCACAGCAATTGTCATCTGCTGTTGCTTCTATATGTTGCCTTATTTCTCAATAAAAACATGCTTTTTACAGGACTTCAGAATCATTTCCAATGGAAATTATTCTCAAGTGCTGTCAAAGCATGTTGTAAACTATTCTAAAGTGCTGTCAAAGCATGTCTTTGATGATTAAAATGGAAAATAGAAAATAAACAGCAGACAACAAAAAATTAAGATAGCGGTGTAAGGGTTTAGTATTACATGGATTCACTAATCTGAAATAACTGGGAACATGAAAAGCATATGTGGCATGTCATGAGAAAAGGGGTCCAAATAGTGCTGGATCCAGTGTAGCCACAGATCAGCCAGCCTATATGTATTGTCAAATCTTTGTCTGCACTCTTGTAAGTTGTATAGTTTGTCAGTATACCTTGCAGATGTTATTGTCAATTGCAATCTCTATTAAATTACAGGCTAGGTAGGCTGATAGATCATGGGCCACACTGGAGAAACCACCAATTGTCCCATTTTGTGAAGGCATGTGATACCAAGGTGTAAACTCACCATATTCTTGGCTTTGTACAATCTATTCTATTAATGTCCATTGTTTACACCAGTGTATAATCCATGTCATACAATTCAACAAGTTCCTGGTCCATGTGTGTAGTGTTGGCCTGCTAAGTTTTTTTGATATTGTGTATATTCCACATTCAGTTCTTGGAAAATAATTTGTCACTAAAAACACATATTCCAAAAACTAATACTAATAGCATTTTTAGCCAGGTTTTTTGAAAAAAAATCCAGGCTATTGGATTGGCGAAACCGCCGGCGGGCGGGCGGGCGGGCCGGCGGCGGGCGGGCGGCGGGCCGCCGTCCACAATCAATGTTAAGTTTTCGTGTTTGAGTCCATTTCTTTGTTACTGTACTACCTAGGACCACCAAACTTCACAGCTTCATAATCAAGGGTCCCACCACATATCACTATCCAACATACGTTACTTTTTTTTTTAACTTGAACCCATTTTTTTCCGCGTAGTCGACTTAGCCATTTTCAATGTTAAGTTTTCCGCGTTTACAATGTTAAGTTTTCCGTGTTTAAGTCCATTTCTTGGTACTGTACCACCTAGGACCAGACCTAAACTTTCACAGCTTCATAATCAAGGGGTACCCACCACATATTCACTATCCAACATGTTACTTTTTTTTTTAACTTCACCCCATTTTTTTCCGCCGCAGCCAGTCGACTTAGACATTTTTCAATGTTAATTTTCGCGTTTACAATGTTAAGTTTTTGTGTTTAAGTCCAGTCTTTCTTTGGTACTGTACCACCTAGGACCACCAAACTTTCACAGCTTCATAACCAAGGGGTGCCTACCACATACAACTAACTAACATGTGACCAGTTTATTTTACCTTCACCTATTATTTCTACGTAATTGACTTAGCCATTTTCAACGTTAACTTTTTAACGTACGTCTGGTTTTTTGGTTAAAACTTTTTCGTTATACTATATCTCTGCAACTGCTTCGCCCATTACCTTGAAACTTCACATGGGTGTTTATCATCATCCATATTTTCATTCTAACCCCCAACCGTGCGGCCCCCCCTGTGCCCAATGTCAAGGTCAAATTACTTTGAATTTTTTTTGTTTAAAGATTTTTTCGTGTACTATATCTCTGCAACTGCATCACCCAACCCAATACCTTGATACTTCACATGGGTGTTTTATCATCATTGTCGCACCTGCTTGCGGAAAGCGCAAGATCCTGTGCCCAATGTCAAGGTCAAATTACTTTGAACTTTTTGTTAAAGTTTTTTTCGTGTACTATATCTCTGCAACTGCTTCACCCAATACCTTGGTACTTCACATGGGATGTTTATCATCATTGTCGCACCTGCTTGCGGAAAGCGCGATCCTGTCCCAATGTCAAGGTCAAATTGCTTTGAATTTTTTGTTGTTTAAAGATTTTTTCGTGTACTATATCTCTGCAACTGCTTCACCCACATACCTTGATACTTCATATGGGTGTTTATCATCATTGTCGCACCTGCTTGCGGAAAGCGCGATTCTGTGCCAATGTCAAGGTCAAATTACTTTGAATTTTTTTTTTGTTAAAGTTTTTTTTCGTGTACTATATCTCCTGCAACTGCTTCACACCAATACCTTGAAATACTTCACATGGGTGTTATCATCCATTGTTGCACCTGCATTGCGGAAATAGCGCGATCCTTGTCCCAATGTCAAGTCAAATTACTTTGAATTTTTTTATTTGTTAAAGTTTTTTTTCGTGTACTATATCTCTGCAACTGCTTCACCCAATACCTTGATACTCACACATGGGTGTTATCATCATTGTCGCACCTGCATGCGGAAAGCGCGATCCTGTGCCCAATGTCAAGGTCAAATTACTTAAGATTTTTTTTGTTAAAGTTTTTTCGTGTACTATATCTGCTTTTTTAACTGCTTTACCCAATACCTTGATACTTAATTCACATGGGTGTTTTATCATCATTGTCGCACCTGCTTGCGGAAAGCGCGATCCTGTGCCAATGTCAAGGTCAATTACTGTTGAAATTTTTTTTGTTAAAGTTTTTCGTGTACTATATCTCTGCAACTGCTTTCACCCAATACCTTGATACTTCACATGGGTGTTTATCATCATTGTCGCACCTGCTGCGGAAAGCGCGATCCTGTGCCCAATGTCAAGGTCAAATTACTTTGAATTTTTTGTTAAATTTTTTCGTGTACTATATCTTGCAACTGCTTTACCCAATACCTTGATACTTCACATGGGTGTTTATCATCATTGTCCGCACCTGCTTGCGGAAAGCGCGATCCTGTGCCCAATGTCAAAGGTCAAATTACTTTGAATTTTTCTGTTAAAGTTTTTTCGTGTACTATATCTCTGCAACTGCTTCACCCAATACCTTGATACTTCACATGGGTGTTTATCATCATTGTCACACCTGCTTGCGGAAAGCGCGATATCGTCGGCATTTTGGCATACGTCCGTCCATTCGTCCGTGTGTCCGGTTAAAGTTTTTTTGGTTTTTTGGTTAAAGTTTTTCCATCTACTATATCTATTTTTTTAGTGTCCATGCCTCGCCCCAAGGCGCGACATGCAGGCCACGGCCATCTAGTCTACAAAAAGTGGGTATAATTATGTTATCCAAGTGTCTATGCTTGGAAAAAACCTGGCCTTCGTGGCTTTGCCTCGTTTCTTGTTTTTTGTGCGCCAGATTTCTCTTTGACCTTTAGATTGCACGTTATAATTGTTTCACAAAGACCATTGTAAATTTCATATAAACATAAGGATTGCTTAGAGAGGCCCTGTCGCACAAAAAAAAAAAAAAAAATGTGAAAATTATCTAGTTTCCTTCTCTTAGGCCTTTTCAATAGCTTTGTCAACACTGTCATGAATGTCAAATTTGAGCCTTTTTCCATCTTTGGTCTTGCCATACACTGCGCCATTAAAGTACCATGCAGAATCCAGTTTCTGGTGGTCGTTCAGTCGGCCGATGAGTAGAGAGTTCAATTTTCATTCCTTATAATTCCCGCATTTGAAATAAATTCATCAAGAAAATGTGTTTATTTTCCGTTTTTAGCCAGGTTTTTTTTAAAAAAATCCAGGCTATTGGATTGACGAAAGCCGGGCGCGGGCCGGGCGGGCGGGCGGGCGGCGGGCGGGGCGGGCGGGCGGGCGGCATCCACAATCAATGTTAAGTTTGAGTCCATTTCTTTGTTACTGTACCACCTAGGACCACCAAACTTTCACAGCTTCATAATCAAGGGGTGCCCACCACATATCACTATCCAACATGTTACTTTTTTTTTAACTTGACCCATTTTTTCCGCGCAATCCACTTAGCCATTTTCAATGTTAAGTTTTTGCGTTTTCAATGTTAAGTTTTCGTGTTTAAGTCCATTTCTTTGGTACTGTACCACCTAGGACAACCAAACTTTCACAGCTTCATAATCAAGGGGTGCCCACCACATATCACTATCCAACATGTTACTTTTTTTTTAACTTGACCCATTTTTTCCGCGCAATCGACTTAGCCATTTTCAATGTTAAGTTTTTGCGTTTTCAATGTTAAGATTTCGTGTTTAAGTCCATTTCTTTGGTACTGTACACCTAGGACCACCAAACTTTCATAGCTTCATAATCAAGGGGTGCCCACCACATATCACTATCCAACATGTTACTTTTTTTTTTAACTTGACCCATTTTTTCCGTGCAGTCGACTTAGCCATTTTCAATGTTAACTTTTCGCGTTTACAATGTTAAGTTTTCATGTTTAAGTCCATTTCTTTGGTACTGTACCACCTAGGACCACCAAACTTTCACAGCTTCATAACCAAGGGGTGCCTACCACATACAACTATCCAATATGTGACCATTTTTTTACCTTCACCTATTATTTCTACGTAATTGACTTAGCCATTTTCAACGTTAACCTTTTAACGTATGTCTGGTTAAATATTTTGGTTAAAACTTTTTTGTTATACTATATCTCTGCAACTGCTTCGCCCATTACCTTGAAACTTCACATGGGTGTTTATCATCGTCCATATTTTCACTCTAACCCCCAACCGTGCGGCCCCTGTGCGCAATGTCAAGGTCAAATTACTATTTTTTTAGTGTCCATGCCTCGCCCCAAGGCGCGACATGCAGGCCACGGCCATCTAGTCTACAAAAAGTGGGTATAATTATGTTATCCAAGTGTCCATGCTTGGAAAAACCTGGCCTTCGTGGCTTTGCCTCGTTTCTTGTTTTGAACTTGACCCATTTTTTCCGCGCAGTCGACTTAGCCATTTTCAATGTTAACTTTTCGCGTTTACAATGTTAAGTTTTCGTGTTTAAGTTCATTTATTTGGTACTGTACCACCTAGGACCACCAAACTTTCACAGCTTCATAACCAAGGGGTACCCACCACATATCGCTATTCAACATGTTACCTTTTTAGCCAGGTTTTTTTTTAAAAAAATCCAGGCTATTGGATTGGCGAAAGCCGGGCGGGCGGGCGGCGTCCACAATCAATGTTAAGTTTTCGTGTTTGAGTCCATTTCTTTGTTACTGTACCACCTAGGACCACCAAACTTTCACAGCTTCATAATCAAGGGGGTGCCCACACATATCACCATCCGAACATGTTACTTTTTTTTTTAACTTGACCCATTTTTTCCCGCGCAGTCGACTTAGCCATTTTTTTCTTAATGAATTAACGTTTTCGCGTTTACAATGTTAAGTTTTTTTCGTGTTTAAGTCCATTTATTTCTTTGGTACTGTACCACTAGGACCACCAAACTTTCACAGCTTCATAACCAAGGGGTGCCTACCACATACAACTATCCAACATTGTGACCATTTTTGTTTTTTTTACCTTCACCTATTATTTCCACGTAATTGACTTAGCCATTTTCAACGTTAACTTTTTAACGTACAACGTTAACTTTTTAACGTACGTCTGGTTAAAATTGTTTAGTTAAAAGTTTTTCGTTATACTATATCTCTGCAACTGCTTCACCCATTACCTTGAAACTTCACATGGGTGTTTATCATCATCCATATTTTCATTCTAACCCCCAACCGTGCGGCCCCTGTGGCCAATGTCAAGGTCAAATTACTTTGAATTTTTTTCTTAAAGTTTTTTCGTGTACTATATCTCTGCAACTGCTTCACCCATTACCTTGATACTTCACATGGGTGTTTATCATCATTGTCGCACCCGCTTGCGGAAAGCGCGATATCGTCGTCATTTTGGCATATGTCCGTCCGTCCGTCCGTACGTCTGTGTGTCCAGTTAAATTTTTTTTTTTGTTAAAAGTTTTTCCATCTACTAAATCTATTTTTTTAGTGTCCATGCCTCGCCCCAAGGCGCGACATGCAGGCCACAGCCATCTAGTCTACAATAAGTGGGTATAATTATGTTATCCAAGTGTCTATGCTTGGAAAAAACCTGGCCTTCGTGGCTTTGCCTCGTTTCTTGTCTTAAAAATTATTTTAACTGCGCCTCACGTTTACGGAAAGTAGTTTGGCATGGGAGTTTACTGGGATATAAATTTTGGACAGAACTTGCTACGGACCAATCAAATGTTAGGGAATTGTGTAAATATTTTTGTGCTGGAATTATAGCCTAACAAGTCACATGACGGTAATGATACATGTATCAACATAGTAACCAATAAATAATTAAAAAACGGAAAAAATAAAACATTATAGGCATAGCGAGACATAATCGGCCCGTTTACAATACAACCCATACACACATAATTGGCACAGAGCTGACTGTGTAATCCCTTCTCTCTATACGGGCCGCTCCACTGCTATGTTGGTCGCCAAAGCAATTGTTTTTCATTCACGAATAAAGCATATTCATGACTGATTTGCAATGTAACTCACTACACGGAACTCCACGGACTGTGGCTGGGTGAAGAAGCAGATATTGACTGCATACATGTTTGTTTTTACACATTTGCTTGTGGAAACCCATTTGTATACATTGTTAAAAGCATGTTAATAAATCAGCATATTTATGGTTTTATTTTGCGAACAATGCAGATCATGATCGGACTGTATACGTGTGCGGACCGATCCAGTCATAGTTGCCATCAGCTGATTATTCCTGTGGCAAAAAAACAAATACAAGAAAAACAATATATAGCTACATTTCAGAGCCGGTTTCTACACAGGTTATAACAGAAAACTATCAACTTGAAGGTCACGGACCGAAGGATTACATTGCCAGCCAGAATCATTTATACAAGGTTAACCCTTAGAATGCTGGAACCGAAAATAGTCGTCTGCTGATAATTATTAGCCGATCTATTTATAGATCGGCTATATATTGGTTATCCATTGGTTTGTGAAAAAGTTTGTAACCCTGTTCTCCTATATTCTGTAATCTACAAACGCGAAATTTGTTGTATCACTTCCAAACTACATCAACCGGATAATTTTTCATTTTTGGCCATTATCTCTGTTTAAAACTTTAAATAAGCAAAATAACACAATTTGGGAATAAATTAACTTAAATAAGTATAAGAGTTCGGCGGTTTGCAAATTGGCTATGAATAAAGTTTTGACGTCACAAACCGGAAGCTCCGCCATGTTCCAATATCTCGATACACAAATTAAAACACGTCGAAGTTTGACCTAAATTCAGTTAGTTAGTGGTTGTGAAGTGTTCTATATACGGATATAGTCATCGTAAAGATCGCGAAAGGACACTGGAATAGTATAGATTGCCTGCAGTAATCACAAATCCAGGTGTGGAATGTGAGAAACTGAGTTCAGATCGGAATCGTGAATGGCAGCTAGAAATTATTGGACAATAATTTGGGCACAAGAATATCCAAAATGTTTGGGTGTATTCGGCGCATTTTGTGACACGTGAATTTCTGGCTAGAAATTATTGGACAAGAATTTGGGCACAAGAATATCCAAAATGTTCGGGTGTCAATGGTAAGTCCTTGATATTATAAATAATCCGATAGTTCTACTTGTCAGCTTGTGAGACAATGTGTAAGCTGGTGTAATCATTATATTGTGTGTGAATCCCACCCAGAGCTCCAGATAAGCTGCGTATTTGCGTAAATACCCAATTAAAATTGCCAAAAACCCAATTGAAATCAGAAGTAGTGAGTATCAAAAAGCAATGAGCAATGAGAACAATTGTGGTACCTTTATCATGCTGCAGAAAATCTGGAGCACTGTTAGGATACAAATTGTGTTGGGAAGATGTGGCGTAACCCGCATGTGTGACTTGCTACAGTGTGTGTAGCAAAGTTTGTGTAACTGTAACCAGGTTGGATAAAGCTACAGTGTTTACAACATATATGGTGTAACCAGTAATGCTTTGCTACAGTGTGTGTAGCAAAGTTTGTGTAATCGTAGCTAAGAGGTAACATGCTACAGTGTGTACAACATACATGGTGTAATCCGTGTGTAACTTGCTACAGTGTGTGTAGCTACGTTGTGTAACCCAGTGATCATTTGCTACAGTGTGTGTAATTACGTTGTGTAACCCATCTTAACCCAAACTGGGCACCATCAGTTAATCTGGGCGGACAAAAGTGAGCACCATCTACATCAAGATATGATCGGCAGCAGGAAAAGAAGAGAAGGAAGCCAGCTGAATCCACAACTATTGTTGGACCTGATCACACTGAGACGGGTATGAATAAGGGTGACAGCGTTGATGAAGACGGCGTTCAGTCACAGACTGATGTTGATGGTCCACTCATGGAGGCTATGTCGCTGGAGCTGCAGGAACTGCGTACAGGGAATGGGGAGCTTAAGGAAAAAGTGGCCCATTTGGAAACTAAATTCACTGCAAGTTATTTTAAGGGTAGTGACGAGAAGGTGAAACATTTAACAGGATTACCATCATTCACAGTTCTATCTATATTGTTTAATTTTCTGGAGCCTCACCTGCCATCCAGTCTGGTCATGCCCAAATTCAAGGTAATGATATTCACATTAGTGAAATTGCGACTAAATTTGTCAAATCTCTTTCTTACGTATGAATTTGACACTACTCGATCAACAATATCTAGACTTTTTTACACGGACAATTGACTGTATGTACAAGCGGCTAGAGAAACTCATAATATGGCCAGAGTGCGAGACATTGAGAAAAACCATGCCAACGGAATTTAGGAAGTACTTCGGCCACAGGTGTGCAGTGATAATTGATTGTTTTGAGGTATTTATTGAGAAACCAAGTGGTTTGAAAGCCAGAGCAGAAACCTGGTCTTCATACAAACACCAACACACTGTGAAATTTCTAATTAGAATTACTCCTCAGGGCAGTGTGTCCTTCATATCGAAAGCATGGGGTGGTTGTGTGAGTGACAAGTTTGTGACAGAGAACAGTGACTTCCTGTCCAAGTTATTACCTGGGGATTTAGTGTTGGCGGACAGAGGATTTGATGTCAAGGACAGTGTTGGCTCGGTAGCTGCAGAAGTGAAGATTCCAGCATTTACGAAAGGTCGTGATCAGCTATCCCCTCTGGACGTGGAATCAATGTGTAAACTTGCCCACTCAAGAATACATGTGGAACGGGTTATTGGTTCAGTTCGACAGCAATATACTATATTGAACGGTTGTCTTCCCATTAATTGTCTCATGAACAAGGATAAGTTTGGTAAGACGGTCACTGACAAAATTGTTACCGTTTCGTGTGGACTAGTAAATTTGTGACTCAATTGTTGATTTTAACTGAACCAAATTGATCTACACTGGTCCTTGCACTTCTTCGTGTCCTTTTGTAAATACTGAAATCTTCTTTTTCTGATTCACTTATTTCACCATCAAACATTTACTTTTCTATTGATTGCAAGGAAATAGCGATTCTGCGATTTCGGTCGGCTGCCAGCATGGTACCGGTAAACAGGTTGTCTGTCGGTCGGTATAATCGACTATACCGACCGACAGCCGATCTGTTTATCTGTACCATGCTAGCAGTCGACCGAAATCGCTGAATTGGTATTCCTGGGCCAGGGGTGTGGAATTTCTTCATCAGATTTGCTGGCACCTTTTGAAATTAAAATCATATACATATCCCAATTCAAAACCATTTTTAATAGAAGCTAAACATGTATACTTTATCATTTATTCCATTATCATGATTATCACATAAAGCATGTATTAATAAAGTATAAACATTCATAGTAAGCATGATATTACTTCCTTTCAATGGTAATATGACCAGTGTAGGCACAGATCAGCCTGTACATTCACATACAGGAGTGTGCTAGCAGATTAATATCCAGATTGATCAAACCCCGTAAGGCCTTTTTCTCAAGCCACGGTCACATATACTTTTTGTCGAGCCCGCTTGCGGAAAGCGAGACATAGTGATCACAATGACGTCCGGGTGTCCGTGCGTGCGTGCGTGTGTCCGTATCCGTCCGTCCGTCCGTCCGAAATCTGCGTTAAAGTTTTTAAATACCTTATATCTCTGCAGTCCTAAGTCACATTGACTTGAACTTCATATACTTATTAGTCATGATCCATATATTCATGCTGTATCCCACTCATGCGGCCCCTGTGCCCAAGGTCAAGGTGAAATGACTTTGAAGTTTGCGTTCCGAAATCTGTGTTAAAGTTTTTAAATACCTTATATCTCTGCAATCCTAAGTCACATTGACTTGTTACTTTGTATAAGTATTAGTCATGATCCATATATTCATGCTGTATCCCACTCATGCGGCCCCTGTGCCCAAGTGTTTCAAGGTGAAATGACATAGAATCCTGGGTTCCGAAATATGCGTAGTAGTTTTTAAATACCTTATATTCTCTGCCCAGTCCTAAGTCACATGACTGAACTTCATATGCGCCTTATTAGTCATGATCCATTATATTCATGCTGTATCCCACTCATGCGGCCCCTGTGCCCAAGGTCAGGGTCAAATGACTTAGAAGTTTGCTTTCCGAAATCTGCGTTAAAAGTTTTTAAATACCTTATATCCCTGCAGTCCTAAGTCACATTGACTTGAAACTTCATGCGCTTATTAGTCATCATCCATATATTCATTCTGTGTCCCACTCATGCGGCCCCTGTGCCCAAGGTGAAGGTCAAATGACTTAGAAGTTTGCGTTAAAGTTTCTGTCAAAATTTGCGTTAAAGTTTTCACATACCTACTATCTCTGTAACCGTAAGTCAGATTTGCTTGAAACTTTGTATGCTTATTGGGAATCAAACTTCAAATAAATACACTCTGAGACCATCAAATGCCTCAGTGGGCTCGACATGCGGGCCGCGGCCATCTGGTCTATATTTGTGATGCACCGTTAGAGAAACAGTCCACTTACTTCACTGGTGCTGCACTCCGTGCCGATGGAAATATTTCAAGACAATCCACTTGAAAGATACAATGTACAATAGGCGACATTAATTGTAAAAAAATGTTTCGAGACGAGTAGTAATTTTATTGATCTTTTAACACTCATCTAGAAACATTTTATAATGGTGCATATTGTATTTTTCAAGTGGATTGTCTTACATTTTCCACCGGCGCGGAGTGCAGCACCAGTGTAATAATGATAATTAAGATGTGCCCTGTGTTTTGTACCTACAAAAATGGGCCTAATTTCATAAAAAAATTACAAAATTTACGATATTTTCATGGAATGACACCGAAGGTTGTCAAAATTTTCAGAGCAAATGCGGAATTCTATTCCGCATTTGCTTTGAGAATTTCATCAACTTTCAGCATATTTCAACTTTCAGCATCTGTTTGTAGGTACAAAATCACATGGTACGTCTCGATTATACAGACAGTATATCTGCATTGGCAATATATACATTGAAGGTCACATACAGTACTTGCACACCAAATTAATCACCTTTTTACACGCTTGTTTTTCTTAAATTCTGGCATCTTTCTACAGTCTGGGGCAATACCGTAGGTATATATATAAGATTCCGGCACCTCGTGTTAATTTATGGCACCCGGTGTTTTTATAAACTTGAATGTATAAGATTTCCAAAAGTCGAAAATTGCCAATATATGAGCCAATAGGTAGGTCATGGTCCTTACGGGTAACTTGGAAATTGGTGTAAGTTGTTCAAAAACATTTCAGATGGACATATTAAAGAATTTACGTAAACTACACTAATATTCAGTATATTGTTATCATATTTTCAAGATGCCTGCCAAAAATCGGGTATTTATGAGATTTCGGTTGACTTGCTACATATTTGTGTAATGCTAATTAAGCGCCTTCACCTATATTCAAAGGTTAATTCTTTCAACTGGAATAATATTGCAGTTAATATACTCCATTGTCAGAAAACTCAAAATGGCCGCCTAGTAAATGGCAAATCCATAGTAATTTACCAAATATAACTGGGAGAATTTGGTTGGGGAGGAAATCAACACTTCTCTCACTTTTCCCTGAGATTCTGTAACTACTAAAATGTGGACATATATTGACGCCTGATTTGATCGGCTAATAACATCATGCTCTGCATGACTTTTCATTCATATTTTTTCTTTTCTCTCAGTAAAAACATTGTTTGGAAGCATTTTAGAATCATTTCCATTGGATACAAATAGATACAAATAGCCTGGTTACAATAAATTGACAAGTTCATTGGTCAGGCAGCGTAAATCAGTTTATCCCGTCAACACAGTGCGTATGTGCCTTGAAACACGGTGCCGTGAAACATTTTTGATATCCAGTCGATACTATTTTTGCATTGTACAGCCATTTGTAGGTGTTGACGGGATAAATAGAATAGTAGGTTAGTGCCGTGAATGGGAAAAAATATCTGGCGCGGCACGGAAACGGGATGTGCTCGGCAGAGCCTCGCCCATCCCGTTTCCTGAGCCTTGCCAGATATTTTTTCCCATTCACGGCACTAACCTACTATTCTCTATGTATGTCTCAGAATCTACGGTAACTGTTTTGCTGAGATAAATTGACAGTACAAATGTAATATGAATACAGTGAAACCTCTCTAAACCGGAGGTTCTCAGGGTGTCCAGTTTAGAGAGGTTTCACTGTAAATCAGTGTGTGACCATCCTGATATGTATTTGCTTGCTTTGTAATCATGAACATACATTAACATCTGAGATAAATGACCTAGAAACCCATGAAAAATAAAATCACTATTGGTGTTTGGTTTAACTACTAAAATGTGGACATATATTGACGCCTGATTTGATCGGCTAATAACATCATGCTCTGCATGACTTCATTCATATTTTTTCTTTTCTCTCAGTAAAAACATTGTTTGGCAGCATTTTAGAATCATTTCCATTGGAAATGATTCTAAAGTGCTGCCAAACCAAGTTTTTGATGAGAAAAATAAGAAATATTCAGGAGACGACACAAATTAATTCAGCATTGTAAGGGTTAAAACAGTATGAGACTACAAAGGTGACACGGTTGACAAGGGTACATTGCGTAATAATTCATACAACTTCAACACAGCATAGGATACGTTAGTAAGCAGGGCTGCAGATAAGGTGCGTATTGGCGAGCTCCATGCACTTATTTTAGCAGAATACGCACTGATTATCACACGTGGGAGAACGAAATACTCACAGCAATGTGAAAATACTAGAAATACGCATTGATTTTCGAATTGGGTAGTGAAAATATTATAACTAAAGTTGAATTTTACTTAGTTGAGCCGCAAAAAGCAAACAGTGTGTTTGCTTTTTGCAGTTCAAATAAGGGAATTTTTAAAAACAAAATATAAAAAATACATTTGTTCGATATATAATAAGGAAGAAAATCTGTAACACATTTGTAAAAGTAAAATACGCATTTAATTTGAAATATGGAGGTATAATACTCTTTAGACACAAAACATATCTGGAGCTCTGTGTTATATTATGACGGTTTTTCGAATATTTTAGTGAGAAGACACGTCTGATTCATTTAATTTACCCATATGTGTATTGTTTACATCGACATACGCACACGCGCACACACACACATGTTTAATGTTCACGTTTAATGTTTACACACATAGAAATCTACTTTGTTCAGGACAGGATTATGAAGCAGCATGTCATGGTTCAATTGCCGTGTAACCCTTCGAAACCGGGCACCACATAGAATTTCCAGGGTGTCGGATTTGGAGACGGCTTGTATATTTGTAAGCAATGCAGAAACACGATCAGACTGCACATGTGTGCAGGCTAATCCAGGTCTGCGTTTGTCGTAGATGTCAAACATTTATTCCCAGTGGTGAGCAAAAATACAACATGTCTGAATTATGTAACGTCTCCAAAACAGGCGGCCACAACAATCTACCCAGGTGCATGGCTGAAACATTACACTGCATATTCATTCTTACAACTTCAAAACACCTGTATTTTCCTAAAGTTACAGAACTCCAGATAAGTTTTGTGTCTAAAGAGTAGTATACGCACAGATTTCAAATTTAATGCTTATTTTGCTTCTACAAATTCACTATTGATTTTCTTATTAAATACGGAACAAATGATAAAAAAAAATCAACTTTTTACAGTATTTTCACTACTCAATTTGAAAATCAATGCATATTTTCCCATTGCTGTGTGTGCAATGCGTATTATGCTAAGATAAGTGCGTAAAATACATCAATATGCAGCTTACCTGGAGCTCTGAACTTATCATGTAACTTGCTATGCATTGACCAAATACACGATGGCTAATAACAAAGTGTCGTATTTTGCATTGATGAGATACAAATAGCCTGGTTACAATAAATTGACAAGTTCATTGGTCAGGCAGCGTAAATCAGTTTATCCCGCCAACACAGTGCGTATGTGCCTTGAAACACGGTGCCGTGAAACATTTTTGATATCCAGTCAATACTATTTTTGCATTTTACAGCCATTTGTAGGTGTTGACGGGATAAATAGAATAGTAGGTTAGTGCCGTGAATGGGAAAAAATATCTGGCGCGGCACGGAAACGGGATGTGCTCGGCAGAGCCTCGCCCATCCCGTTTCCTGAGCCTTGCCAGATATTTTTTCCCATTCACGGCACTAACCTACTAACTCCTCTAATGTAATGTCCCTCCAGAATCTAACTAATAACTGTTTTAATGTTTTGCTGGGGGAGGGGGTGGATAAAAATTTGCAGTACAAATGTAAAATATGAATACAGTGAAACCTCTCTAAACCGGAGGTTCTCAGGGTGTCCAGTTTAGAGAGGTTTCACTGTAAATCAGTGTGTGACCATCCTGATATGTATTTGCTTGCTTTGTAATCATGAACATACATTAACATCTGAGATAAATGACATTGTTTGGAAGCATTTTAGAATCATTTCCATTGGAAATGATTCTAAAGTGCTGCCAAACCAAGTTTTTGATGAGAAAAATAAGAAATATTCAGCAGACGACACAAATTAATTCAGCATTGTAAGGGTTAAAACAGAGACTACAAAGGTGACAAATTTGCTTGCTTTGTAATCATGAACATACATTAACATCCGAGATAAAGGACCAAGAAACCCATGAAAAATAAAATCACTATTGGTGTTTGGTTTAGACAGGTTCCACTTACAAGCATCTTGTCGTCTGCTGTTGCCGTATTTGTCAATAAAACATGGTTTGACAGCACTTCAGAATCATTGCCATTCTACAGTGCTGCCAAACCATGTTTTGATGAGAAAATTGAAAAATAGAAGATAAACTGCAGACGACAAAATTTAATTCAGCAAGAGATGTATCTGTCTCTGAGTTATTTCGAGAAGAAATACATAAATGTAAATTTTCTAGAAATAGCTCCGAAACGGTTACAACTATGATGATATACTCAGGGCTCCAGATAAGGAATTAGTAATTGAGTATTGTCACTTCATTTCTGAAGCAATTGGGTATTTCAAAATTTTAATTGGGTAAAATAGAATCACACTACTGTTTACACATCAACAGACAGCAATTATTGAATAGTTTGCTTCGAAATGAAAACATGTCTGGGCATTTCATTAGAATTGTCTCCTTGGAGAAAATTCAAATGAAATACCAAGATGTGTTTTCATGGAAAGTAAGAAAAATATGCTATTTTTGTGGTCTGTTTATTGTTTTCTGCAGCATGATAAATGTTCCACAAAATTGTTGTTGCTTTTTGATCGCTACTTCTGATTTCAATTGGGGTTTTGGAAATTTTAATTGGGTATTTAAGCAAATACGCAGCTTATCTGGAGCTCTATACATCTACATGTAATTTTACTGTATTATTATGTAGCAGTAGGTATATGACAGTGGCTAGTCTAGTGTAGTAAGATTCTTTTGTTAGGCAGTCACTTGACTAACAAATGCACTGTTTCACAGCTCTCGTCATTCGTGTGCTATTCCACTAGCCGTCGTTATAGACAACTTGTTGTATACATTTCTAATTTGTAAATGTTGTATTTACAGTTAAACTATCCATCTTTCCACCAACAAAAATGGACGAAACATTCTATACTCGGGCCATGATGTACACACCTCAATTAGAGTTAAGGCAACTAATATAGGGTACCGGTGTAACAGGAAATCTAAGCCTAGGAAATATTCCCCCCGCGCCTGGAAATTCTCCCCCCCCCCCCCCCCCCCCCCCCCCCCCCCCCACCACCATCACCACCTTCACAGACACTGTCCACAAAACTTTTAATGTATTTTCATATACATTGTTGATATTGTGCTCAGGAGCATACAAAATGCACATGCTAGAACCAGTCTGTTGGTAACGGAGGACATAATATCCCTACATGTATACCCAACTAACATAGTCATAATGTATGTCTGCTTGTGGAGAAGTATGTGAATAGGCGAGGCAGCATTTTCTATAAAAGAGCTATCCAATTTAGTATAATATCTATACATAGACAATATAGTGGTGGTGGGGCGGTAGAGATTCTATTTGCCGGTATATGCAATAATTCCCCATTACCGTACCATAACTATTATGTATGTTGGCTGGTAGAGAGTTCTCTAGCTTAAATCCCCCCACCCACCATCTACCATATGCAAAGTGTATGTGATTATCTCTTTGTAGACAAGAATAGCAGGTGATTACGGAGTATTTCTGATGAAATGAAATGTATGTTGGTGTAGAACAGATAGCATTTGGCATGTATTGAGGGAGGGGGGGGGGAGATTTTCCTAGGAAATATCCCCCCCAACCATCTACCATATGCATAGCGAATGTGAATGTCTCTTAGTAGACGATTGGGGGAGTATTTCTGATGAAATGAAATGTATGTTGGTGTAGAACAGATAGTATTTGGCATGTATTTAGGGAGAGGGGAGAGATTTTCCTAGGAAATATTCCCCCCCCTCAATACATACCAAATGCTATCTGTTCTACACCATGGTAGATGCTTGGGGGGATATTTACTAGGAAAATCTCCCCCCCCCCACCCCCCCCCCTCCCTCAATGCATGCCAAATGCTATCTGTTCTACACCAACATACATTATTTCATCAGAAATACTCCCCTAATCGTGGGTTATTCTTGTCTACAAAGAGACATTCACATCCGCTATGCATATGGTAGATGGTTGGGGGGGGAATATTTCCTAGGAAAATCTCTCCCCCACCCCCACCCACCCCCCCCCCCCCCTCCCTCAATACATGCCAAATGCTATCTGTTCTACACCACCATACATTATTTCATCAGAAATACTTCCCCAATCGTGGGTTATTCTTGTCTACAAAGAGACATTCACATCCACTATGCATATGGTAGATGGTTGGGGGGATATTTCTTAGGAAAATCTCCCCCCCCCCTCTCTCAATACATGCCAAATGCTATCTGTTCTACACCAACATACATTATTTCATCAGAAATACTCCCCTAATCGTGGGTTATTCTTGACTACAAAGAGACATTCACATCCGCTATGCATATGGTAGATGGTTGTGGTGGGGGGGGGGGGGGAATATTTCCTAGGAAAATCTCCCCCCCCCCTCCCTTAATACATGCCAAATGCTATCTGTTCTACACCAACATACATTATTTCAGCAGAAATACTCCCCCAATCGTGGGTTATTCTTGTCTACAAAGAGACATTCACATCCGCTATGCATATGGTAGATGGTTGGGGGGGGAAGGGGGGAATATATTTCCTGGAAAAATCCCCCCCCCTCCCTCAATACATGCCAAATGCTATCTGTTCTACACCAACATACATTATTTCATCATGAGGGAGTGGGGGTTATTCTTGTCTACAAAGAGACATTCACATCCGCTATGCATATGGTAGATGGTTGGGGGGGGGGAATATTTCCTAGGAAAATCTCCCCCCCCCCCCGCCAATATGCGTCACATGCTAACTGTTCTACACAAACATTTTCACTTGATCAGAAATCTTCCCCCAATATTGTGATATTCTTGTCTATCAAGGGACTTACACTATGCATATGGTAGATTGGGGTGGGGTGTGAGGGAGGTGATTTTTTATGTTCCTCTTTCTTATACTACCAAATGACATACATTGTGCCTATGTGCACATGTTTGGTGGGAAATAATTCTGCTTTGTAGCATTCAAACACAAACTTTTGGGTGGGGGGGAGAATTTCCAGGGTGGGGGGGAGAAATTTCTAGGGTCGAGCCTGAAAATATTCTCCCCCCCCCCCGGGGGGAGAATTTCCTAGGAAATTCTTCCCCGGGGGGGGAATATTTCCAGGCTCGACCCTGGAAATCTTCCCCCTCGCGGAGGAAGATTTCCAGGGGGGAGAATTTCCTGTGACACCGGTATACACTATAATAGCCACTCTTTATTATATGAACCACTATCAACCTGGTCTGTCAACCATAGTGTAATACTTGCGAACATGTAGTTATTAGCCATTACAAACAAAACCTCCACCACCACTAGAATAGCTAAGCCATCCGAAATGTGGCGTCTTGACCATGCCACGACTGTACCAGTAAATACAATGAATGCAGTTATTTCAGGGTTGGCTATAACTATTATATAAAACTCTATCTGGTACAGTTGAATATTGTATTGATAATAGTCAATTACGATTTTCATGATGAGATTAAAGCCAATGGCATTCTGAAATACTAGAAGCCCTGATCAACCATAGTGTAATAGTTGCGAACATGTAGTTATCAGTCATTACAAACAAAACCTCCAGCACCACTAGAATAGCTAAGCCAACCGAAATGTGGCGTCTCGACCATGCCATGACTATACCAGGGTTGGTTAGACCTATTATAGAAAACATCATGTACAGTAGAATATTGTATTGATAATACATGTCGTCAATTACGTCATTAAAGCCAATGCCGTGTGTCCAGCCTTTGTAGCAAAAATATGCTACAATGAGGAGAGCCACCATAAGAAGCAGCATTAATGTTTTCCATTTCCATTTCCATTTCCATTTCATGAAGTTTTCAGCAGCAATTATCGCATTAAGAACGCTCCACACTATCTCTGGAGGTGACGCCATGATTATGAATGTGAAAACCGGTATTTCTTCCTCGCAAATATGTCACATATTATTTTCTTATAGACGAATATCCAATATATTGTCGGCATATAATCCATACAATGCTGAAATAAATATTGTCGTCTGCTGTTTAATTATCTTTTCCTTTTTTCTTGATGAAAATGTTTTGACAGCGCATGAGAAGTGGAGACAATTCTCATGTGCTGCCAAAATATTATTTGTTTTTAAAGTAGAAGTTAAAAATGAAAAACAGCAGACTACAATTATCTGGCTCCCACTGTTTAAGGGTGAAACAATACCAGTATTAATATGAGTCTTGAAGTTTGGTCTGCCAAGGATATTGCGGACTGGTAAAGTAAATGTTTCTCATGCCTGAAGTTTTTACACGTTATTGTATTCCCACGTTGACTGTTTGCAAAGTTTAATATGCCGATAATTTATACTGAGCAAAAAAAGAAAGTTTACTCTCTGTATATATATTGCTGGTGTCATATACATGCCTAGCCGTACAGCTATAATGATGATATGTCTGTCTTAATTGACCATTTGGCAACACCTTAACCCTTAGACCGCTACACATAACAATTGTCATCTGCTGTTGCTTTATATCTAGCCTTATTTCTCAATAAAAACATAGTTTAACAGCACTTTAGAATCATTTCCAATTCTAAAGTGCTGTCAAAGGATGTTTTTGGTGATGAAAATGGAAAATAGAAAATAAACAGCAGACGACATAAAATAATATAGCGGTGTAAGGGTTAATGAACTTATTGAAGAATATACAACCAACATCCAAATTTGAGGTCTTTACAGCTTTTATGCAATGAGCTAATGTCGGTCGCAGCACATATTTTGCGGGTTAAACTTTTTAGATAAAAACACGGGTCTTACTCCATACAAAAATTGATGGCCTTTTCAGTGTGATAAATGTTTTTTGTTTGCTAAATTTATGTTTTTGCAAATGTTTCCGTAGTCGAAGAGTGCGACAATTAACTGTCATACTCGATTATTCGCGATTCGTAACTCCATGTTACATGTTCCATGTTACATGTTGCACGAATACAATCTTGCGGTTTTCCAAAAATCCATTTATAACTTGTTGTTGCTGCTGTGAAATTCCCGCGCTTGTTTTTTCCTTACTTCTCCAGTGTGTGGTTAAAACCAATGATGGTGGTGTACAAACTGGTGTTTCACTAAACTTTGTATGACTAAAATGTGCGTAAATGCAAAATTATTATAGCCTGTAAATTTCACATTTACAATGTAAACAATTATTGGATTTACATTTATTGAGCATCTACAGCCTATGCTCAATAAATGAAAATCCATCAATTGAAATTTCCAGACGATTTTAGGATCGTCTGGAAATTTCAATTGATGGATTTACATTTATTGAGCATGGGCTGCATATGCAGCCCATGCTCAATAAATGTAAATCCAATAAGTATTTACAAGAACACATTGTTAATGTGAAATTTACAGACTATAATAATTTTGCAATTACAAACATTTTAGTCGTACAAAGTTTAGTGAAACGGCCCCCAGCCAACAATAATAACAATCATAAACAAATACAAATGTTGAACAATTGGGGTGGCGTCCGGCGTCTTTATTTTTACGTGGGTATAACAAATAAGTTATAATTAATATCGGTTGCGTTCACAATCGAGGTTTCGCAGTGAATTACGAAGTGGCCTATAACTGACGTAACAAGCTATCTAGCCAGGTTTCAGAGTCAATTTCCAAAATTTAATATTATCAAAAACTATATTCTTTTTGCATTGTTTATATAGCCGTAAAATTTGGGCAGGTTTCGTGAAACAGACCTAGCTAGATAGCTTGGAAATGATCTAAGAAAACAAGTTAAATTTTAAAAATCGGTCCAGTATTTCTGAAATTCTAAAAAATTTCCCCATGTTAAATCCCCATAGACATAGATGTCTATGGGGATTTAACATGGGGAAATTTTGTTTTCGCAATAAAATCAATATTTGACCAAATTTCACGAAATAAAAAGAATGCTCTTTCTTAAATTTTCCTTTAATTTAATATAATCGAAAAAAAATATGGTTTTTGAATTGTTTATATGGCCGTAAAATTTGGGCAGCTTTCGTGAAACCAACAGTAATCATACATTTGTCATATAATAAAAAAAGTTATTTCGATTTAACCGGAGTAACCTTTATTTTTTTGTTCATTACATTTTCTAATTTTGCTTGGTCATGCTTGAAGTTATATATAATTTTGTGGAATCCTAGCCATGTGGTAATAGTTAAAGTTGGCATTTTAATGAAAGGCCTCTATTTAAGGACGCGTTCAAGTTATGTATAATATTGTGGTATCCCAGCTATGTGGTAATAGTTAAAGGTGGCATTTTAATGAAAGGCCTCTATTTAAGGACACGTTCAAGTTGTATATAATATTGTGGAATCCCAGCTATGTGGTAAGTGTTAAAGTTGGCATTTTAATGAAAGGCCTCTATTTAAGGACGCGTTCAAGTTATATATAATATTGTGGTATCCCAGCTATGTGGTAATAGTTAAAGGTGGCATTTTAATGAAAGGCCTCTATTTAAGGACGCGTTCAAGTTGTATATAATATTGTGGTATCCCAGCTATGTGGTAATAGTTAAAGGTGGCATTTTAATGAAAGGCCTCTATTTAAGGACGCGTTCAAGTTGTATAATAATTGTGGTATCCCAGCTATGTGGTAATAGTTAAAGGTGGCATTTTAATGAAAGGCCTTCATTTAAGGGACGCGTTCAAGTTGTATATAATATTGTGGTATCCCAGCTATGTGGTAATAGTTAAAGGTGGCATTTTAATGAAAGGCCTCTATTTAAGGACGCGTTCAAGTTGTATATAATATTGTGGTATCCCAGCTATGTGGTAATAGTTAAAGTTGGCATTTTAATGAAAGGCCTCTATTTAAGGACGCGTTCAAGTTATATATAATATTGTGGTATCCCAGCTATGTGGTAATAGTTAAAGGTGGCATTTTAATGAAAGGCCTCTATTTAAAGGGACGCGTTAAGTTCAAGTTGTAATATTAAATATTTTGTGGTTAATTCCCAGCTATGTGGTAATAGTTAAAGTTGGCATTTTAATGAAAGGCCTCTATTTAAGGACGCGTTCAAGTTGTATATAATATTGTGGTATCCCAGCTATGTGGTAATAGTTAAAGTTGGCATTTTAATGAAAGGCCTCTATTTAAGGACGCGTTCAAGTTATATATAATATTGTGGTATCCCAGCTATGTGGTAATAGTTAAAGTTGGCATTTTAATGAAAGGCCTCTATTTAAGGACGCGTTCAAGTTATATAATAATATTGTGGTTATCCCAGCTTTATGTGGTAATAGTTAAAGGTTGGCATTTTAATGAAAGGCCTCTATTTAAGGACGCGTTCAAGTTATATATAATATTGTGGTATCCCAGCTATGTGGTAATAGTTAAAGGTGGCATTTTAATGAAAGGCCTCTATTTAAGGACGCGGTTCAAGTTGTATATAATTATTGTGGTATCCCAAGCTAGAGTGTGGTAATAGTTATTTGTTGGCCCTTTTTAATGAACAGGCCTCTATTTAAGACGCGTTCAAGTTGTATATAATATTGTGGCTATCCCAGCTATGTGGTAATTTAGTTAAGGTTGGCATTTTAATGAAATGCCTCTAATTTTAAGGTTCACGTTCAAGTTGTATATAATATTGTGGTTTCCCATCCCTATTGTGTAATAGTTTAAAGGTTGGCATTTTAATGAAAGGCCTCCTATTTAAAGGACACGTTCAAGTTGTATATAATTTTGTGGTATTCCCAGTTATGTGGTAATAGTTTAAAGGTTGGCATTTTAATGAAAGGCCTCTAAAAAAGGAAAACGCGTCAAGTTGTATATAATGTGGTATCCCAGCTATGTGGGTTAATAGTTAAAAGTGGGCATTTTAATGAAATGGTCCTTATTTAAGAACGCTTCAAGTGAAATATAATATTGTGGTTATCCCAGCATGTGGGTAATAGTTAAAGTTTGGCATTTTAAATGAAAGGCCTCTTATTTAAGGACGCGTTTCAAGTTGGTATATAAATATTGTGGTATCCAAGCTATGTGGTTAATAGTAAAGGTTGGCAGTTTTAATGAAAGGCTCTATTTAAGGTCGTGTCAAGTTGTTTATAATAAATTGTGGTATCCCAGGCTATGATGGTAATAGTTAAAGGTTGGCTTTTAATTGAAAGGCCCTTATTTAAGGACGCGTTTCAAGTTGTATATAACATTGGTTTTTTGGTACCCGCTATGTGGTAAAGTTAAAGTTGGCATTTTAATTGAAAGGCCTATATTTAAGACCGTTAATTGATATAATATTGTGGTATCCCAGCTATGTGGTAATAGGTTTTAAAGTTGGCATTTTAATGAAAGGCCTCTATTTAAGGACGTTCAAGTTGTATATAATATTGTGGTATCCCCAGCTATGTGGTAATAGTTAAAGTTGGCATTTTAATGAAATGCAAACCTCTATTTAAGGTCGCGTTTCAAAGTTGTATAAATAATTGTGGTATCCCAGCTATGTGGTAATATTAAAGTTGGCATTTTAATGAAAGGCCCCTCTATTTAATAAGTCGTTGTAGTGGTATATAAATATTGTGGTATCCCAGCTATGTGGTAATAGTTTAAAGTTGGGCCATTTTAATGATAAAGGCCTCTATTAAGGACGCGTTCCAAGTTGTATATAATATTTGTTATCCCAGCTATGTGGTAATAGTTAAAGTGGCATTTTAATGAAAGGCCTCTATTTAAGGACGTTCAAGTTGTATATAATATTGTATTTTGTATCCCAGTATGTGGTTATAGTTAAAAGTTGGCATTTTCCCTGAAAAAAGGCTCATTATTTTAAGGTCGCTTTAAGTTGTATATAATATTGTGGTATCCCCAGCTATGTGGTAAGAAGTTTAAAGGTGGCATTTTAAATGAAAGGCCTCTATTTAAGGACGCGTTCAAGTTGTATATAATATTGTGGTATCCCAGCTATGTGGTAATAGTTAAAGTTGGCATTTTTAATGAAAAAGGCCTCTATTTAAGGACGCGTTCAAGTTGTATATAATATTGTGGTATCCCAGCTATGTGGTAATGTTAGTTGGCAAATTTTTTAATTGAAAGGCCTCTATTTAAGGACGCGTTCAGTTTATATAATACCCTTATTGTGGGTTAAAAATTCCCCAGCCTATTTCTTTGTTGTAATAAGTTTTATGGTGGCATTTTTAAATGAATTTAAGGCCTCTATTTTAAAGGACGGTTCAAGTTGTATATAATATTGTGGTATCCCAGCTATGTGGTAATAGTTAAAGTTGGCATTTTAATGAAAGGCCTCTATTTAAGGACTCGTTAAAGTTATTAAATAATATTGTGGTATCCCAGCTATGTGGTTAATAGTTAAAGGTGGCATTTTTTGAAAGGCCCTCTATTTAAGGTAGCGTTCATTGTAAAAATATTAATATTGTGGTATCCCACCAGCTATGTGGTAATATTATAAGTGGTATTTTCCCCCAATTTTAATGAAAGGCCTCCCTATTTAAGGAAGCGTTCAAGTTGTATCAATATTGTGGTTCCCAGATATGTGGTAATAGTTAAAGGTGGCTTTTTAAAAATAAAAAAAAAAAAAAAGGCCTCTATTTAAGAGCGTTCAAGTTGTATATAATATTGTGGTATTCCCAGTTATGTGGATAATAGTTAAAAGTGGAACTTTTAATGAAAGGGCCTCTATTTAATGGAACGCGTTCAATTTGTATATTAATATTGTGGTATCCCCATATTTGTGGTAATAGTTAAAGGTGGCATTTTAATGAAAGGCCTCATTTTTAAGGACGGCCGTTCAAGTTGTATATAATATTGTGGTATCCCAGCTATGTGGTAATAGTTAAAGTTGGCATTTTAATGAAAGGCCTCTATTTAAGGACGCGTTCAAGTGTATATAATATGTGTATCCCAGCTATGTGGTAATAGTTAAAGGGTGGCATTTTAATGAAAGGCTCTATTTAAGGACGCGTTCAAGTTGTATATAAATATTGTGGTATCCCAGCTATGTCGGTTAATAGTTAAATGGTTGGCATTTTATGAAAGGGCCTATTTAAGTCGCGTTCAAGTTATATAAAATTGTTGTGGTCCCAGCTGTGGTAATGTTAAAGGTGGCATTTTAATGAAAGGCCTCTATTTAAGGACGCGTTCAAGTTGTATATAAATATTGTGGTATCCCAGCTGTGGTAATAAAGTTAAAGTTGGCAATTTTAAAATGAAAGGCCTCTATTTCACCCCCCCCCCTTCCCCCCCCCCCCCCCCTGGAACCGGCCCGTTCCAAGTTGTATATAATATTTGTGGTATTCCAACAAGCTTATGTGGTATTTTTTCAGTAAAGGGTTGGCATTTTAATGAAAGGCCCTATTTAAGGACGCGTTGAAGTTGTATATAATATTGTGGTATCCAGCTAATGGTTGTAAATTAGTTTTAAAGGTGGCATTTTAATGAAAGGCCCTCTATTTAGGACCGCTTTCAAGTTGTATATAAATATTGTGGTTATCCCAGCTATTTGTGGTAAATAGTTAAAGTTGGATATGTAATGGAAAGACCTTATTTTTTAAGGACGCGTTCAATTTGTAAATATTAAATATTTGTGGTTATCCCAGCTATGTGGTAATAGTTAAAGTGGCATTTTAATTTGAAAGGCTCTATTTAGGACGCGTTTCAAAGTTTGTATTTAATAATTGTGGTATTCCCCAGTATGGTGGTAATAGTTTAAAAGTTGCCCATTTAATGAAAGGCCTCCTAATTTAGGAGCGTTCAAGGTTGAAGATTTAAATATTGTTGGTATCCAGCTTTAAAGTGGGGTAAATAGTTAAGTTGGCCATTTTAATGAAAGGCCTCTATTTAATTTAAGGGACGCGTTTGTGAAGTTCTAATATATAAATTTATTGTTGGTATCCCTGCTAATGTGGTATTTGTTAAAGTTGGCATTTAATGAAAGGCCCTCTATTTAAGACGCGTTAAGTTGTATATAATATTGGTGGTTATATCCAGCTTAAATGTGGTAATGTTAAAGGTGGCTTTTTATTTGAAAAGGCCCCTTCTATTTAAGGAAACTGCCGTTTTCAAGTTGGTATTTAATAATTTTGGAGGTATCCAGCTATTGGTTAATAGTTAAAGGTGGCAATTTTAATGAAAGGCCTTCTATATATGGGACGCGTTCAAGTTGTATAAAATCTTGTGGTATTCCCAGCTATGTGGTGAATAGTAAAGGTGGCCCATTGTAATGACAGGCCTCTATTTAAGACGCGTTTTAAGGTTAATTATATAATATTGTTGGTAAATCGACAGCTTTATGTGGTATAGTTAATGTGGCATTTTAATGAAAGGCCTATATTTAAGGACACGTTCAAGTTTGTAATATAATATTGGAGGTATCCAGCTACCGTTATGTGGTAACTAAGTTAAAGTTGGCTTTTTATGAAAGGCATCTAATTTAAGGACGCGTTCAGTTATATATATTATTGGTGGTATCCCAGCTATGGTGGTAATAGTTAAGGTGCAAATTTTAATGAAAGGCTTCTATTTAGGAACGGTTCCAGAGTTTTGTAAATATAATATTGTGGCAAAATCCCAGGCCTTTGTTGGTAATAGTTAAAGGTGGCATTTTATTTGAAAGGCCTCTATTTAAGGACGCGTTCAAGGTTGTATATAAATATTTGTGGCTATCCAGCTAAAAATGTGGGTAATTAGTTAATGGGTGGGCATTATAATGAAAGGGCTCTATTTAAGGACCCCGCGTTCAGTTTATATAAATATTGTGGTTATCCCAAGCTAATGGTGGTAATAGTTAAAGGTTTGGCATTTTAATGAAAAGGCCTCTAATTTAAGGCGCGTTCAAGTTAAATGTAATATTGTGGTATCCCAGTATGTGGTATAGTTAAGGTGGATTTTTAATGAAAGGCCTTATATTTAAGGGGACAACGTTCAGTTCGTATATAAATTGTGGTATCCCAAAGCTACCCGTTATGTTGTAATAGTTAAGTTGGCCCATTTTAATGAAGGCCTTATTTAAGGACGGCGTTCAATGTTATTTTAAATATAATATTTGGTGGTATCCCAGCTTTTAATGTGGTAAACTGGTAAAGGTGGCCTTTAATGAAAGGCCTATTTAATTTAAGGACGCGTTCAAGTTTGTTTATAATAATTGTGTATTCCAGCTATGGTGGTAATAGTTAAAGGTGGTTTTAATGAAAGGCCTCCTATTTATGGACGCGTTCAAGTTGGTTAATATAATATTGTTGGTAAATCCCAGCATTGGTGGTAATAGTTCAGGTTTTGGCATTTTAATGACACGGCCTCTATCTTAGAAAGGACCGGTTCAAGGTGTATTTAATAATATTGGGGTATCCCAGTTATGTGGTAATAGTAAAGTTGATTTTAATGAAAGGATCTATTTAAGGACGCGGTTTCAACGTTGTAATATAATAATTTGTGGTATCCAAGTAATGTGTAATTAGTTAAAGGTGGCTTTTAATGAGAAATGGCCTCTATTTAAGGACCCTCGTTCAAGTTGTATATAATATTGTGTTTCCCAGCTATGTGGTAATAAGGTTAAAGGGGGTTGGCATTTTAATGAAAGGCCTCTATTTAACGGAACGCGTTCAAGTTGTATTAATATTGTGGGTATCCCAGCATTGGGTAATAGTTTTTTTTAAAAGTTGGCATTTTTAATGAAAGGCCTCTTATTTAAGGACGCGTCAAGTTGTATATAATATTGTGGTATCCCAGCTATGTGGAATAGTTAAAGGTTGGCCATTTTAATGGACAAGGCCTTCTATTTCAAGGACGCGTCAAGTTGTAAATATAATATTGGTGGATTATCCCAGCTATGTGGTAATAGTTAAAGGTGGCATTTTAATTGAAAGGCCTCTCAAATTTAAGGGAAAACGCGTTCAAGTTGTAAAATATAATATTGGTGGTAAATCCCCGCTTTTATGTGGTAATAGTTAAAGGTTGGCAATTTTAATGAAAGGCCTTTCTATTTAAGGACGCTGTTTCAAGTTGTATAATAATATTGTGGTATCCCGCGCAGCTTATGTGGTAATAGTTAAAGGTGGCATTTTAAGAAAGGCCTCTATTTAAGGACGCGTTCAGTTGTATTTAATATTGTGGTATCCCAGCTAATGTGGTAATAGTTTTAGTTGGGCATTTTAATGAAAGGCCTTCTAAATTTAAGGACGCGTTCAAGGTTTATAAAATATTGTGGTTATCCCTCAGCTTTTAATGTGGTAATAGTTAAAGTTGCCATTTTAATGAAAGGCCTATTTTTTAAGGACGCGTTCAAAGGTGTATATTAATATTGTAGGTATCCCAGCTATGTTGGTAATAGTTAAAGGTGGCAAATTTTAATGAAAGGGACTTTATAACGGTAAGGAAGCGTTCTTAAATTGTATATATATTTGGTGGGTATCCCCAGCATGTGGTGGTGTAAATGGTTTTTATGGTTTGTAAGATTGGTTAAGATTAATTTTAGTTAAAGGTGGCATTATTTAATGGAAAAGGCCTCTATTTTAAGGACTGCGGTTCAAGTTTGTAATATAATATTGTGGTATCCAGGCCTATGTGGTTATATTTATAAGGTGGATTTTAATGAAAGGCCTTATTTAAGGAACGCGTTCCAGTTGTATATAATTATTGTGGTATCCAAGGCTTATGTGGTAAATAGTTAAAGTTGGCCCATTTTTTAATGAAAGGCCTAATTTAAGGACTGGTTCAAGTTGTATATTAATATTGTTGGTAAATCCCAGCTATGTGGAATAGTGAAGGTGGCATTTTAATGAAGGCCTTCTAATTTAAGGAAACTGGCCGTTCTAGTTTTGTAATTTAATTTTGGTGGTATCCAGCTTATGTGGTAATGTTAATGGTGGCAATTTTACTGAAAGGCCTTCTATTTAAGGACGCGTTTCAAGTGTATAATTAATTATTGTGGTGTGCTATCCCAGCGATGTTGGTAATTAGGGTTTAAAGGTGGCATTTTAATGAAAAGGCCCTTCTAAATTTAAGGGACGCGTTCAAGGTTGTATATAATTTGTGGTATCCCCGTATTTGTTGGTAATAGTTAAAAGGTTGCCGATTTAATGAAAGGCCTCTTTTAAGGACGCGTTTCTAAGGTGGCCATATTAATGACAATGCCTCTATTAATGGGACACGTTCCAATGTTTGTAATATAAATAATTGTGGTATTCCCAGCTTATGTGGTTATAGTTAAAGTTGGCCCATTTTAATGAAAAGGCCCCTCTATTTAAGTTCAAGTTGTAAATTAATATTGTGGTAAATCCCAGGCTATGGGTAATAGTTAAAGGTGGCATTTTTAATTTTAATGAAATAGGCCTCTATCTAAGGTTTCGCGTTCTAAGGGTTATATTTAATTATTGTGGTATCCCAGCTATGTTTGGTAATGTTTTTAAAGGTCTGTGGCAATTTTAATGAAAGGCCTTCTATTAAAGGACGCGTTCAAGTGTTATATATAATATTGTGTATCCGAGCTATGTTGGTCAATAGTTAAAGGTGGCATTTTAATGAAATGCCTCTATTAAGGACACATTCATGTTGGATATAATATTGTGGTATCCCAAGCTATGTGTTAATAGTTATAGTTGGGCATTTTATGAAAGGCTCTATATAAGGACGCGTTCAAGTTATATATAAATATTGTGGTATCCCAGATAGTGGTAATAGTTAAGGTGGCTTTTTTAATTGAAAGGCACCTCTAATTAAGGACGGTTCAAGTTATATATATCTATGTGGTATCCAGCTATGTGGTGGTAAACTAGTTAAATGTGGCATTTTAATGAATGGCCTCTAATTAAGGACGCGTTCAAGTATATATTATATTGTGGTATCCCAGCTTGTGGTAATAGTTAAGGTGGCATTTTAATGTAGGCCTCTATTTAGAACCGTTCAAGTTGTATATAATATTGTGGTATCCCAGCTATGTGGTAATCGTAAAGTTGGATTTTAATGAAAGGCCTCTATTTAAGGACGCGTTCATGTTGTATCTATAATATTGTGGTATCCAGCTATGTGGTAATAGTTAAAGGTGGCATTTTATGAAGGGCCTCTATTTAAGGACGCGTTCAAGTTGTATATAATATTGTGGTATCCCAGCTATGTGGTTATAGTTAAAGGTGGCATTTTAATGAAGGCCTCTATTTAAGAGCGTTCAAGTTGTATATAATATTGTGGTTATCCCAGCTATGTGGGTAATAGTAAAGTTGGCATTTTAATGAAAGGCTTCTATTTAAGGACACTGTTCAAGTTTTATATTATATTGTGGTATCCAGCTAAGTGTATTAGGTTAAAGGTGCATTTTTAATGAAAGGCTCGTCTCTTTAAGGACCGCGTCAAGTTGTATATATTATTGTGGTATCCAGCTATGTGGTAATAGTTAAAGTTGGCATTTTTAATGAAAAGGCCTCTATTTAAGGACGCGTTCAAGTTGTTTTAATTATTGTGGTATCCCATGCTATGTGGTAATAGTTAAGGTGGCATTTTAATGAAAGGCCTCTATTTAAGACGCGTTCAAGTTGTATATAATTTGTGGTATCCCTGCTATGTTGGTAATAGTTAAAGTTGGCATTTTAATGAAAGGGCCTCTATTTAAGGAGCGTTCAAGTTGTATATAATATTGTGGTATCCCAGCTATGTGGGTAATAGTTAAAGGTGGCATTTTAATGAAGGCCTCTATTTAAGGACACGTTCAAGTTGTATATATTATTGTGTGGTATCCCAGCAATATGTGGTAATAGTTTAAAAGTGGCAAATTTTAATGAAAGAGCCTTCTATTTATGGACGCGTTTCAAGTTGTATATAATATTGTGGTTTATCCCAGCTTTAATGTGGAAATAGGTTTAAGGTGGCCATTTTAATGAAAGGCCTCTATTTTAAGGACGGTTCAACGTTTATATATAATATTGTGGGTATCCAAGCTTATGTGGTAATAGTTAAAGGTTGCATTTTAATGGGGAAGGCCTATATTAAGGACACGTTCAAGTTGTTTATAATATTGTGGTTATCCCAGGCTACAGTTATGTTGTAATAGTTTAAAGGTTGGTTTTTAATGAAAGGCATTTTCTAATTTAAGGAAACGGCCGTTAAAGTTATTTTAATATTGTGGTATCCCAGCTATTTGTGGTAATAGGTTAAAGGTGGCATTTTAATGAAAGGCCTCTATTTAAGGACGGCGTTCAATGTTGTTTATAATAAAATTGTGGTTATCCCGCTATGTGGTATTAGTTTATTGGGGGCCCATTTTAATGAATGGCCTCTTATTTAAGGAAGCGTTCAAGGTGTAAAATTAATATTGTTGGTTAAATACAGCTTATTGGTTAATAGTTAAAGGTGGGCATTTTAATGAAAAGGCCGCTTATTTACGGAACGCGTTTCTAAGGTTTTCATATATTATTGTGGTTATCCCCAGCTTATGTGGTAATTAGTTAAGGTGGATTTTAAGGAAGGCCTCTATTTAAGAGCGTTTCAAGTTCTATTAATAATTGTGGTATTCCCAGGCTTTGGTGGGGTGTAATCCCGTTAAAGTGGCAATTTTATATGACAGGCATCTATTTAAGGGACACGTTCAAGTTGTATATAATATTGTTGGTAAATCCCCAGGCTACGGTATTGGTAATAGTTAAAGTTTGGCATTTTAATGGAAAGGCCTCTTCTATTTAAGGACGAGTATTTCAAAGGTTATATATATTATTGTGGTATCCCAGCTATGTGGTAATAGTTAAAGGTGGCAATTTTAATGAAAGGCCTCTATTTAAGGACGCGTTCAAGTTTGTATATAATTATTGTGGTATCCCCAGCTATGTGGTAATAGTTAAAGGTGGCATTTTTAATGAAATGGCCACTCTATTTAAGGACGCGTTCAGGTTGTAGTATAATATTGAGGTATCCCAAGCTTTATGTGGTATTAGTTAAAGGTGGCATTTTAATGAAAGGCCTTATTTAAGGACGCGTTAAGTTGTCCCCTATAATATTGTGGTATCCAGTTAATGTGGTAATAGTTAAAGGTTGGCATTTTAATTGAAAGGCCCCCTCTATTTTAAGGACGAGTTCAAGTTGTATATAATATTGTGGTATCCCTGCTAAATGTTGGTAATGAGTTAAGGTGGCTTTTTAATTGAAAAGGCTCTCTATTTAAGGATCTCGTTCAAGTTGTATATATATTGTGGTAATCCCAGCTAATGTTGGTCAAATAGTTAAAAGGTGGCTTTTTAATGAAAGGCCTTAATGTGAAGGACGGCGTTCAAGGCTTGTATTTTTATTTTAATATTGTGGTATCCCAGCTAAATGTAGGGTAATTGTTAAAGTTTGGCCATTTTAATGAAAGGCTCTATTTAAGGACGCGTTCAAAGTTGTAAATTATATATTGGTTGGTATCCCAGCTTTTAATGTGGTAATAGGTTAAAGTTGGCCATTTTAATGAAAGGCCTCTATTTAAAGGACCGCGTTTCAAGTTGTATATAATATTGTGGTATTCCCAGCTTTGTGGTAATAGTTAAAGGTGGCATTTTATGAAAGGCCTTATTAAGGGACGCGTTCAAGTTGTATATAATATTGTGGTATCCCAGCTATTGGTGTGGTTATTAGTTAAAGGTGTGCATTTTAAGGAAAGGCCTCTAATTTAAGGACGGTTCAAGTTGTATATAAATATTGTGGTATCCAGCTATGTAGGTAAGAGTTAAAGGTGGCATTTTAATGAAAGGCCTCTATTTAAGGACGCGTTTCAAGTTGTATATTATTATTGTGGTATCCCCGCTATGTGAGTAATAGTGAAAGTTGGCATTTTAATGAAAGGCTCTATTTAAGGACGCGTTCAAGATATATATAATATTGTGGTATCCCAGCTATGTGGTTATAGTTTAAAGTTGGCATTTTAATGAAAGGCCTCTATTTAAGGACGCGTTCAAGTTGTATATATATTGTTGGTATCCCAGCTATGTGGTAATAGTTAATGGTGGCATTTTAATGAAAGGCCTCTATTTAAGGACGCGTTCAAGTTGTATATAATATTGTGGTATTCCCAGCTATGTGGTAATAGTTAAAGGTGGCATTTTTATTGAAAGGCCTTCTATTTAAGGACGCGTTCAAGTTGTATTTAATATTGTGTATCCAGCTATGTGGTAATAGTTAAGGTGGCCATTTTATATGAAAGGCCTCTATTTTAGTCGCGTCAAGTTTGTATATAATATTGTGGTATCCCAGCTATGTCGGGTATAGTTAAAGTTGCATTTTAATGAAAAGGGCCTCTATTTAAGGACGCGTTAAGTTGTATATAGTTTGTGTATCCAGCTATGTGGTAATAGTTAAGGTGCATTTTAATGAAAGGCATCTATTTAAGGCGGTTCAGTTTGTATATAAATATTGTGGGGTATCCCAGCTATGTCGTAATAGTTAAAGGTGGCCATTTTAATGAAAGGCCTCTATTTAAGGACGCGTTAAAGCTTGTCTATAATATTGTGGTACTCCCAGCTATGTGGTAATAGTTAAAAGGTTGGCATTTTAATGAAAGGCCTGATAGTTTAACGGACGCGTTCAGTTGTATATAATATGGTGGTTATCCCAGCTATGTGCTAATAGTTTAATTGTTGATTTTATGAAAGGCCTCTATTGAAGGACGCGTTCAAGTGCATTTTAATGAAAAAATGCCTCTTTTTTTTGGACACGTTCAAGTTGTATATAATATTGTGGTATCCAGCTATGTGGGGTAATAGTTAAAGTTGGGCATTTTAATGAAATGGCCACTATTTAAGTTTCAAGATGTATATAATGTTGGGGTATCCCCAGCTATGTGGTAATAGTTAAAGGTTGGCATTTTAATGAAAGGCCTATATTTAAGGACGCGTTCAAGTTATATAATATGTGTATATATTGTGGAATATCCCAGCTATGTGGTAAGTAGTTAGTGGCATTTTAATGAAAGGCCTCTATTTAATTTGGACGCGTTCAAGTTGTATATAATATTGTGGTATCCCAGCTATGTGGTAATAGTTAAAGGTGGCATTTTAATGAAAGGCCTCTATTTAAGGACGCGTTCAAGTTGTATATAATATTGTGGTATCCCAGCTATGTGGTAATAGTTAAAGTTGGCATTTTAATGAAAGGCCTCTATTTAAGGACGCGTTCAAGTTGTATATAATATTGTGGTATCCCAGCTATGTGGTAATAGTTAAAGTGGCATTTTAATGAAAGGCCTCTATTTAAGGACGCGTTCAAGTTGTATATAATATTGTGGTATCCCAGCTATGTGGTAATAGTTAAAGGTGGCATTTTAATGAAAGGCCTCTATTTAAGGACGCGTTCAAGTTATATATAATATTGTGGTATCCCAGCTATGTGGTAATAGTTAAAGGTGGCATTTTAATGAAAGGCCTCTATTTAAGGACGCGTTCAAGTTGTATATAATATTGATCCCATCTTTGTGGTAATAGTTAAAGGTGGCATTTTAATGTGGCCTCTATTTAAGGACGCGTTCAAGTTGTATATAATATTGTGGTATCCAGCTATGTGGTAATAGTTGGGGGGGGGGGGGGGGGGGGGGGGGGGGGGGGGGGGGCAGTTTAAGTGGCAATTTTAATGTAAAGCATCCTCTATTTTAAGGACGCGTTCAAGTTGTATATAAATATGTGGTATCCCAGCTATGTGGTAATAGTTAAAGGTGGCATTTTAATGAAAGGCCTCTATTTAAGGACGCGTTCAAGTTGTATATAATATTGTGGTATCCCAGCTATGTGGTAATAGTTAAAGGTGGCATTTTAATAAAGCCTCAAATAAGGCCACGTTCAAGTGTATTTAATAATAGTGGTATCAGCTTTAAGTGGTAAAATAAAGTGGCATTTTAATGAAAGGCCTCTATTAAGACGTTCAAGTTGTATATAATTGTGGTATCCCACCGCTATGTGGTAATAGTTAAAGTGTCATTTAATGAAACAGGCACTCCTCTATTTAAGGACGCGTTCAAGTTGTATATAATATTGTGGTATCCCAGCTATGTGGTAATAGTTAAAGTTGGCATTTTAATGAAAGGCCTCTATTTAAGGACGCGTTCAAGTTGTATATAATATTGTGGTATCCCAGCTATGTGGTAATAGTTAAAGTGGTATTTTAATGAAAGGCCTGGGGTATTTAAGGACGCGTTCAAGTTGTAATAAAATATTTTGTGGTATCCCAGCTATGTGGTAATATTTAAGGTGGCATTTTAATGAAAGGACCTCTATTTAAGACGCGTTCAAGTTGTATATAATATTGTGGTATCCCAGCTAGTGGTAATAGTTTTTAAAGGGTGGCATTTTAATGAAAGCCTCTATAAGGACACATTCAAGTTGTATATTAATATGTTATCATATGTGGTAATAGTTAAAGTTGGCATTTTAATGAAAGGCCTCTATTTAAGGACGCGTTCAAGTTGTATATAATATTGTGGTATCCCAGCTATGTGGTAATAGTTAAAGGTGGCATTTTAATGAAAGGCCTCTATTTAAGGACGCGTTCAAGTTATATATAATATTGTGGTATCCCAGCTATGTGGTAATAGTTTAAAGGTGGCATTTTAATGAAAGGCCTCTATTTAAGGACGCGTTCAAGTTATTATAATATTGTGGTCACCCGCTAATGTGGTAATAGTTCCAAGGTGGCATTTTAATGAAAGGCCTCTATTTAAGGACACGTTCAAGTTGTATATAATATTGTGGTATCCCAGCTATGTGGTAATAGTTAAAGTTGGCATTTTAATGAAAGGCCTCTATTTAAGGACGCGTTCAAGTTGTGTATATATTGTGTTATCGAGCATGTGGTATATAAAAGGTGGCCCATTTTAATGAAAGGCCTCTATTTAAGGACGCTTCAAGTTGTAATAGTATGTGGTATCCCAGCTAGTGTGGTAATAGTAAAGTTGGCATTTTAATGAAAGGCCTCATTTAAGGACGCGTTCAATTTATAAATAGGTTGTGGTTATCCCAGCTAATGTGGTAATATTTTAAAGTTGGCCATTTTAAGAAAGGCCTCTATTTAAGACTCGTTCAAGTTGAATATATATTGTGGTATCCCAGCTATGGTGGTAATAGTTTAAAGGTTGGCATTTTAATGAAAGGCTCTATTTAAGACGCTTCAAGTTGTAATATAATATTGTGGTATCCCAGCTATGTGGTAATAGTTAAAGGTGGCATTTTAATGAAAGGCCTCTATTTAAGGACGCGTTCAAGTTGTATATAATATTGTGGTATCCCAGCTATGTGGTAATAGTTAAAGGTGGCATTTTATTTTAATGAAAGGCCTCTATTTAAGGACGCGTTCAATTGTTGTATATAATATTGTGGTATCCCAGCTATGTGGTAATAGTTTAAATGGTTTATAATGAAATGGCATCCTTAATGAAGGTCTATTTAAGGACGCGTTCAATTGTAATAATAATATTGTGGTATCCCAGCTATGTGGTAATAGTTAAAGGTGGCATTTTTAATGAAAGGCCTCTATTTAAGGACGCGTTCAAGTTGTATATAATATTGTGGTATCCCAGCTATGTGGTAATAGTTAAAGGTGGCATTTTAATGAAAGGCCTCTATTTAAGGACGCGTTCAAGTTATATATAATATTGTGGTATCCCAGCTATGTGGTAATAGTAAAGTTGGCATTTTAATTGAAAGGCCTCTATTTAAGGACGCGTTCAAGTAGTATATAATTATTGCTTGTGTATCCCAGCTATGTGGTAATAGTTAAAGGTGGCATTTTAATGAAAGGCCTCTATTTAAGGACACGTTCAAGTTGTATATAATATTGTGGTATCCCAGCTATGTGGTAAAATAGTTATTTTGGTGGCATTTAATTTAAGAAAGGGCTATGAAACATTTTAATGAAAGGCCTCTAATTTAAGACGCGTTCAAGTTGTATATAATATTGTGGTATCCCAGCTATGTGGTAATAGTTAAAGGTGGCATTTTAATGAAAGGCCTCTATTTAAGGACGCGTTCAAGTTGTATATAATATTGTGGTATCCCAGCTATGTGGTAATAGTTAAAGGTGGCATTTTAATGAAAGGCCTCTATTTAAGGACGCGTTCAAGTTGTATATAATATTGTGGTATCCCAGCTATGTGGTAATAGTTAAGTTGGTTATTTTAATGAAAGGCCTCTATTTAAGGACGCGTTCAAGTTGTATATAATTTTTTGGTATCCCAGCTATGTGGTAATAGTTAAAGGTGGCATATTAATGAAAGGCCTCTATTTAAGGACGCGTTCAAGTTGTATATAATATTGTGGTATCCCAGCTATGTGGTAATAGTTAAAGGTTGGCATTTAATGAAGAAAGGCCTCTATTTAAGGACGCGTTCAAGTAGTATATAAATTGTTGGTATCCCAGCTATGTGGTAATAGTTAAAGTTGGCATTTTAATGAAAGGCCTCTATTTAAGGACGCGTTTCAAGTTGTATATAATATTGTGGTATCCCAGCTATGTGGTAAATAGTTAAAGTGGCATTAATGAAAGGCCTCTATTTAAGGACGGTTCAAGTTTTGTATATAAAATTGTGGAATCCCAGCTATGTGTAATAGTTAAAGGTGGCATTTTAATGAAAGGCCTCTATTTAAGGACGCGTTCAAGTTGTATATAATATTGTGGTATCCCAGCTATGTGGTAATAGTTAAAGTTGGCATTTTAATGAAAGGCCTCTATTTAAGGACGCTTCAAGTTATATATATTGTGGTATCCCAGCTATGTGGTAATAGTTAAAGTGGCATTTTAATGAAAGGCCTCTATTTAAGGACGCGTTCAAGTTGTATATAATATTGTGGTATCCCAGCTATGTGGTAATAGTTAAAGGTGGCATTTTAATGAAAGGCCTCTATTTAAGGACGCGTTCAAGTGTATATAATAAATTGGTATCCCATATTGTGGTATCCCAGCTTAGTGGATATTAAAGGTGCATTTTTAATGAAATGCCTCTATTTAAGGACGCGTTTCAAGTTGTATATAATATTGTGGTATCCCAGCTATGTGGTAATAGTTAAAGTGGCATTTTAATGAAAGGCCTCTATTTAAGGACCGTTTTCAAGTTGTATAAAATCATTGTGTATCCCAGCTACCTATTGTGGTATTCCCAGCTATGTGGTAATAGTTAAAGGTTGGCATTTAATGAAAAGGCCTCTATTTAAGGACGCGTTCAAGTTATATTTGTATTTGTATCCCAGCTATGTGGTAATAGTTAAAGGTGGCATTTTTAATGAAAGGCCTCTATTTAAGGACGCGTTCAAGTTATATAATAATTGTGGTATCCCAGCTAATGTGTATAAGTTATTTGTGGCATTTTATGTGAAAGCCTCTATTTAAGGACACGTTCAGTTGTATATAATATTGTGGTATCCCAGCTATGTGGTAATAGTTAAAGTTGGCATTTTAATGAAAGGCCTCTATTTAAGGACGCGTTCAAGTTGTATATAATATTGTGGTATCCCAGCTATGTGTAATAGTTAAAGGTTGGCATTTTTAATGAAAGGCCTCTATTTAAGGACGCGTTCAAGTTGTATAATAATGTGTGGATCCAGCTATGTGGTAATAGTTAAAGGTGGCATTTTAATGAAAGCCTCTATTTAAGGACGCGTCAAGTTATATAATATTGTGTATCCCATCTATGGTAATAGTTAAAAGGGTGGCATAAATGAAAGGCCCTCTATTTTTTTAAAGGACACGTTCAAGTTGATATAATATTGTGGTAATCCCATCTATGTGGTAATAGTTAAAGGTGGCATTTCTAATGAAAGGCCTCTATTTAAGGACGCGTTCAAGTTGTATAATAAATATTGTGGTATCCCAGCTATGTGGAGTAATAGTTTAAAAGTTGGCATTTTAATTGAAAGGCCAATCTATTTAAGGACGGCGTTCAAGTTGTATATAATAATTGTGGTTATCCCAGCTATGTGGTAATCAGTTTAAGTTGGCATTTTAATGAAACGGCCTCTATTTAAGGACGCGTTCAAGTTGTATAAATAATTATTGTGGTATCCCTCCAGCTATGTGGTAATAGTTAAAGGTGGCATTTTAAATGCAAAGGCCTTTCTTTAATTAAAGGACGGCGTTATCCAAGTTGTATATAATATTGTGGTATCCCAGCTAATTTGTGGTAATATTTAAAGGTGGCATTTTAATTAAAGGCCTCTATTTAAGGACCCGTTCAAGTTGTATATACTAATAGAGGTATCCCAGGCTAATGTGGGTAATAGTTTAAAGGTTCGGCATTTTAAATGAAAGGCCTCTATTTAAGGACGCGTTTCAAGTTTAATATATAATATTGTGGTATCCCAGCTTTTAATGTGGTAATCTTTAAGTTGGCATTTTAAAGAAAGGCCTCTATTTAAGGAACGCTTCAAGTTTGTATATAATAATTGTGGTATTCCCAGCTATGGTGGTAATAGTTTAAAGGTGGCATTTTTAATGAAAAGGCCTCTATTTAAGGACGCGTTCAAGTTGTATATATATTTTATTAGTGGTAATCCCAGCTATGTGGTAATAGTTAAAGGTGGCATTTTGTAATGAAAGGCCCCTCTATTTAAGGTAAAGTTTCAAAGGTGGCATTTTTAATTGAAAGCCTCTAATTTAAGTTACGCGTTCAATTGGTAATACCCATATTGCTGGTTTCCCAGCTATGTGGTAAATAGTTTAAAAGTTGGCAATTTTAAATGAAAGGCCTCTATTTTAAATGGACGCGTTTGCAAGTTGTATATATTATTGTGGTATCCCAGCTATGTGGTAATTAGTTAAAGGTGGCATTTACTGAAAGGCCTCTATTTAAAGGACAACGATCCAAGTTGGTATAATATATTTGGTTCCCAAAGGCTATGGTGGTAATTTTAAGTTAAAGTTGGCATTTTAATGAAAGGCCAATATTTAAGGACTGCGTTCAAGTTTGTATATTTAATATTGTTGGTATACCAGCTATGTGGTAATAGTTAAAGGGGGTGTCATTTTAATGAAAGGCCTCTATTTAAGGACCGGTTCAAGTTGTATTAATAATATTAGTGGTATCCCAGCTATGGTTGGTTAATTAGTTAAAGTTGGAGCATTTTAAGAAAGGCCTCTATTTAAGAAACGGCCGTTTCAAGTTGTATTTAATAATATTTGGATGGTATCCCAAGCTATGTTGTAATATTAAAGTTTGCATTCTTAATGAAAGGCCTCTAATTTAAGGACAGCGTTCAAGTTATAATATAATATTTTGGTATCCCCAGCTATGTGGTTAATTAGTTTAAAAGGTGGCATTTTAATGAAAGGCCATCTATTTAATAAGGACGGCGTTCAAGTTGTATATAATATTGTGGTATCCCAAGCTATTGGTGGTAAGTTAAAGATTGCAAATTTTAATGGAAAGGCCTCTATTTAAGGACGCGTTCAAGTTTTGAATATAATATAGTGGTAAACCCAGGCCTCTGTGGTAATTTAAGGTTAAAAGGTGGCATTTAATGAATAGGCCTTCTAATTTAAAGAACACCATTCAAGTTGTATATAATATTGTGGTATCCCACCAGGTTATGTGGTAATAAGTTTATAAAGGTTGCATTTTAATTTAATGGAAAGGCCTCCTATTTAAGGGACGCGTTCAATTTGTAATATGATTATTGTGGGTATCTCCAAGCTTTAGTTGTAAAAGTTAAAGTTGGCAATTTTAATTGAAAGGCCTTCTATTTAAGGACGGTTCCAAGTTATATATAATATGTGGTCCCTCCCAGCTTATGTGGTAATAGTTAAAGGTTGGCATTTTAATAATGAAAGGGCCTCTATTTAAGGGACGGCGTTCAAGTTATATATAATATTGTGGTATCCAGCTAATGTGGTAATTATTAAGGTGGCGATTTTAATGAAAGGCCCTCTATTTAAGGACACGTTCAATGTTGGTAAATAAATATTGAGGTTAAATCCCAGCTACCGTATGGTGTAATAGTTAAAGTTGGCATTTTAATTAATGAAAGGCCTCTATTTAAGGACGCGTTCAAGTTGTATATTATAATATTGTGGTAACCCAGCTAATGTGGTAAATAGTTAAAGGTGGCATTTTAATGAAAGCCTTCTATTAAGGACGCGTTCAATTGGTATATAATATTGTGGTATCCCAAGCTTAATGTGGGTAATAGTTAAAGGTTGGCAATTTTAATGAAAGGCCTCTATTTAAGACGCGTTCAAGTGGCAATTTTAAATGAAATTGCCTCTATTTAAGACACGTACAAGTTGTAATATTATAAACATTGTGGTATTCCCAGCTATGTGGTACTAGTTAAAGGTTGGCATTTTAACTGAAAAGGCCTCCTATTTAAGGACGCGTTCAAAGTTGTATATAATATTGTGGTATCCCAGCTTTATGAGGTAAAGTTAAGAGGAGGCCCATTTTAATGAAAGGACCTCTATTTAAAGGACGCGTTCAATAATATATAATATTGGTGGAAGTCCCAGCTAGTTGGTAAATAGTTGGAAAGGTGGCATTTTCTAATGAAAGGCCTCTATTTAAGGACGGCTTCAAGTTAAATATAATATTGTGGTATCCGAAGCTTATGTGGTAATAGATAAAGGTGCATTTTAAATGAAAAGCCTCTATTTAAGGACACGTATCCCAAGTTGTATATAAATTGTGGTAATCCCAGCTTAATGGTGGTAATTTTAAGTTAAAGTAAAGGCCATTATAAATACAGGCCTCTATTTCTAAGGACGCGTTCAAGTTGTATTAATATGTGGTATTCCCAGCTATGGTGTAATAGTTAAAGGATGCCCATTTATAATGAAAGGCCTCTATTTAAGGAACGCGTTCAAGTTAATATATAATAATTGAGGTTTAAAAAAATCCCAGCAGTTGGTAACAGTTTTAAAAGGTGGCAAATTTTAATGGAAGGCCTCTATTTAAGGACTGCGTTCAAGGTTATATTAATAATGGTGGTAATCCCAGCTTTTAATGTGGTAAATAGTTAAAGGTGGCCATTTTAAGAAAGGCCTTTGCTAATTTGGGAAAGGACACGTTCAAGTTGTATATAATATTGTTGGTATCCCAGCTATTGTTGGTAATAGTTTAAAGTTGGCATTTTAATTGAAAGGCCTCTATTTCAAGGACCGGCGTTTCAAGTTGTTATAAATTAATATTAGCGGTATACCCAGGCTTATGTAGGTAATAGTTTAAAGGGGGCCCATTTTAATGAAAGGCTCTATTTAAGGACGCGTTCAAGTTGTATATAATATTGTGGAAATCCCAGGCTATGGTGGTAATAGTTAAAGTGGCATTTTAATGAAAACGGCCTCTATTTTAAGGACCGTGTTCAAGTTGTATATAATTAATTAGTTGTGGTTTTTATCCCAGCTATGTGGGTAATAGTTAAAGGTTTGGAACAAGTTTTACTTGAAAGGCCTCTATTTAAGGACGCGTTCAAGTTTATAATAAAATAATTGTGGAAACCCAGCTTATGTGGTAATAGTTAAAGGTGCATTTTAATGAAGGCCTCTATTTAAGGACCGTTCAAGTTGTATATAATATTGTGGTATCCCAGCTATGTTGGGTAAATTAGGTTAAAATGGCATTTTAATGAAACAAGGCCTTCAATGTAAGGACCGGCGTTCAAGTTGTATTTAATAATATGGTGTATCACCCACTAATGTTGGTAATAGTTAAAGGTGGCAATTTTAATGAAAGGCCTTCTATTTAAGGACAGCGTTCATTGTATTATAATATGTGTTACCCAGGCTATGTGTAATAGTATAAAGTTGGCCCATTTTAATGAAAGGCCTCTATTTTAAGGACGCGTTCAAGGTTTAAATATAATGATTGGTGGTAAATCACCGCATGGAGGTAAATAGTTAAAGGTGGCATTTTAAAATGAAAGGCCTCTATTTAAGGACGGCTTGTGTCAAGGTTGTAATAATAATATTGTGGTATCCCAGCTATGTGGTTAATAGTTAAAGGTGGCATTTTAATGAAAGGCCTTTTCTAATTTAAGGTCGCGTTTCAAGGTTGTATATAATTATTGTGGTTTTATCCCAGCTATGTGGTAATCAGTTAAAGGTTGGCCATTTTCAATGAAAGGACCTCTAGTTTAAAAGGACGCGTTCAAGTTTGTATAAAAATGCTAATTTTGGTGGTTTATCACCAGCTATGTGGTAATATCCCAGCCTTAATGGTGGTAAAAGTTTTAAAGTTGGGCAAATTTTAATGGAAAGGCCTTCTATTTTAAGGAACGCGTTCAACGTTGTATATAATATTGTGAATCCCAAGCTTAGTTGGTAATAGTTAAAGGTGGTCATTTTAAATAAAGGCCTTCCATTAAGGTTAGTTAAAGGTGGCCCATTTTAATGAAAGGCCCTCTATTAAGGACGCGTTCAATTGGTTAATATAATATGGTTGGAATCGCCAGCTTATTGGTATATTTAAAGGAGTCATTTTAATGAAAGGCCTCTATTTAAGGACGCGTTATCAAGTTTGTATAAAATCATTGTGGAATTCCCACTATGTGGTAATAGTTTAAAGGTGGCCCAGTTTAATGAAAGAGCCTCTATTTAAGACAACGTTCAAGTTTAATATTAATAATTGTTGGTAATCCCAGGCTATGGCGGTTTTTAATAGTTAAATTGGCCATTTTAAGTGAAAGGCCCTATTTATAAGGACGGCGTTCAAGATTGTATATAAATGAGTTGTGGTATTCCCCAATGGGGGGGCTATGTTGGTAATAGTTTAAAAGGTGGTCAATTTTAATGAAAGGCCTCAATTTAAGGACGCGTTCAAGATGTATATAATATTGTGGAATCCCAGCTATGTGGTACTAGTTAAAGAGCAATTTAAATTAAAGACCTCTATTTAAGGGACGCGTTCAAGTTATAAATAATATTGTGGTATCCCAGGCCAATGAAGGTAATAGTAAAAGTGGCCCTTAATGAAAGGCCTCTATTTTAAGGTACACGTATCAAGTTGTAAATATAATATTTGGTATCCAGGCTAAGTTTTGGTAATATTTTTAAAGTGTCTAAAATTTTAATGGAAAGGCCTCTATTTAAGGACGCGTTCAAGTTATAATATAATATTGTGTATCCCATCAAAAGTAGGTAAAAAGCTAAGGTGGCATTTTAATGAACGGCCTCTATTTAAGGACCGTTCAAGTTGTATAAAATGATTGTGTATCCCAGCTATGTTTGAAATAGTTCAATGTGGCATTTTTAATGAAAGGCCTCTATATAAGGACGCGTCAAGTGTATATAATAAATGTGGTATCCCAGCAATGAGGTAAAAGTTAAAGGTGGCTTTAATAAAGGCCCTCTATATAAGGACACGTTCAAAGTTTGTAAAAAAATTGTGGTATCCCGCTATGTGGTAATCGTTAAAGGTTTGCATTTTAATGAAAGTCCTCAATTTAAGGACACGTTCAAGTTGTATATGTGGTATCCCAGGCTATGTGTATAGTAAAGTGGCATTTTAATGAAAGGCCTCTATTTAAGGCGCGTTTCAAGTTGTATAATATTGTGGTATCCCAGCTAGTGGTAATAGTTAAAGTTGGCCTTTTAATGTGAATGGAGCTCTTATGTAGACGCCGTTCCCAAGTGCATTTAATTAATTGTGTATCCCAGCATAAGGTTATAATTAGTAGGCAATTTTATGAGCTCATTTTAAAGAAACGGCGTTCAATTGTATATAATCCCATGTGGTATCAGCTATTTGGGTTGTATAGTAGTGTCAATAAATGGAAAGCTTCTATTTAAGACCCTCAGTGGGTTAATTAATATTGTAGTAATAACCCAGCTATGGTTGTATAGTTAAAGGTTGGCATTTTTAATGAAGGCCTCTTAATTTAAGGACCCGCGTTACAAGTTGTATATATTGTGGTAACAGCTTATTTGGTTGTTATAGTAGTAGCATTTTAATGAATGGCTCATGTGGTTTAATAGTAGTGCATTTTAAATGAAAAGGCCTCTTTTTATGGACGCGTTCAAGTTGTATATAATATTGTGGTATCCCAGCTTTTGTGTAAATTAGTAGTGGCAATTATGAGCTCTATTTAAGGACGCGTTCAAGTTGTATATATTTCTTTTGTGGTTTAATTCCCAGCTATGTGTTAAATGGGTTTTAAGTGGCATTTTAATGATAGGCCTCTAGTTAAGGACGCGTTCAAGTTATATATAATATTGTGGTATCCCAGCTATGTGGTAATAGTTAACGTTGGCATTTTAATGAAAGACCTCTAGTTAAGGACACATTCTATACATGTAGCTGATGACATCAACATTTCAATGCTAAGTACATTTTGAGGGAGAAATTTTCAATTTAAGGATAAATTTATTATACTGAATTTATCTTAATTTTTTTGTCGTCTGCAGTTTATTTTCTATTTTTATCATCAAAAACATGCTTTGACATCACTTTAGAATAACTTACAACATGCTTTGACAGAACTTTAGAATCATTTCCATTCATTGGAAATTATTCTGAAGTGCTGTCAAACCATGTTTGTATTGAGAAATAAGGCAAGATATAAAAGCAACGGCAGACGATATTTGTTGTGAGTAGCGATCTAAGGATTAAAGTGTGCCCATGCAGTAGGCACAAAATGTTCTTTATATCAGAGACATCATCTGAGACATTTTCTGGCAAAATAAACATTCATTCACAATTACCCCACGTATTGATTGACATTATTATGCATTTTATATCAGACGTAAATTTATTTTCTTAAAATGTTAACGGACATTACTATTATTCTCTGTATTTATATTTTGATGTGCAATGATCATACATGTACTTTATAATCTGTTGAAAATATTATTATACCCCCGCAACGAGTGGTGGGGGGGTATACTGGAGTCGGGTTGTTCGTGCGTCCGTGCGTCCATCCGTCTGTGCGTCCGTGCGTCTGTGCGTCCGTAAACTTAACATCAGAGAAATATTGTTATAACTTCTATTTCCTTCATCTAAAATGCTTAATATTTCACACATGCATTCCTGTAAGGCTCTAATACCATGCTGTGCCAAATACATGACCGTCCAACCCCCGCTGATCCCAGGGTCAAGGTCAAATACTTAGTCTCTTTACAATTTAACTTAACATCAGAGAAATATTGTTATAACTTCATTTCCTTCATCTAAAATGCTTAATATTTCACACATGCATTCCTGTAAGGCTCTACTACCATGCTGTGCCAAATCCACGACCGTCCAACCCCCGCTGATCCCAAGGTCAATGTCAAATACTTAGTATCTTTACAAAACTTAACATCAGAGAAATATTGTTATAACTTCTATTTCCTTCATCTAAAATGCTTAATATTTCACACATGCATTACTGTAAGGCTCTACTACCATGCTGTGCCAAATCCAGACCTTCCAACACCCACTGTTCCCAAGGTCAATGTCAAATACAATGTCTCTTTACAAAACTTAACATCAGAGAAATATTGTTATAACTTCTATTTCCTTCATCTAAAATGCTTAATATTTCACACATGCATTCTTGTAAGGCTCTACTCTACTACCATGCTGTGCCAAATCCACGACCGTCCATTTCCTTCTATTTCCTTCATTGAAAATTCTTATTATTTCACTTGTGCATTCCTCTCAGGTTGTACTATCATGCTGTGACAAATCTACGACCGTCCAACCCCCGCTGATCCCAAGGTCAATGTCACATACTTAGTTTCTTTACAAAACTTAACATCAGAGAAATATGTTATAACTTCTATTTCTTTCATCGAATATTCTTAATATTTCATGCATGCATTCCTCTAAGGCTCTACTATCATGCTGTGACAAATTCCCGCTGATCTCGAGGTCAAGGTCACATGCTTAGTCTCTTTACAAAACTTAACATCAGATAAATTGGTTATAACTTCTATTTCCTTGCTCGGATCTGCTTCACATTTCACACACGCATTGCTCCAATGGACCTCTACCACCCTGTGACAAATTCACGTGCATGCCGCTCCCGCTAAGCCCAGAGTCAAGGTCACAAGCCCACACACTTGGAAATTTTTACATATTTTAGGGGTACCTGGGCCCATGCGGGGGGTATTCCGTAAGCCTCGCTTACTGACCAATCTAGTTTTTTCTGGTGACGCATTTAATTAGTAATAAATAATTAAAAAATATCATGCCCGATTTGCATATGAAAATAGCCTGATACCACCGCGTGTCACTATCAGTAAAATAAATATTACTAAATGATTGTATCTGTATATCGGGCACTCGTAATTTTTAGAACCAGTGGAATAGTGACACAATTATGCCCTTATTTAATTTCTATAAAGAACATTTTGTGCCTTCTGAGTGGGCATGTACCTTTAAAATGAGTGGTCACAGCTTTTACTTTCTTAACCCATTTCAGTCTAAGGATGCGATACTTTTTGTTGAAAAAATCTCTTTATTTTGTTTGTTTCTCCATAAAGGTATATGTTGTTACCACTCGTTTGAACCGTCTCATCAAGACGGTTCAAATGAGTGGTACAACATATACTTTCGAGGTGAAATAAAGACAATAGGAATTATTTTCTCTCAAAAGTTTCATAGCGGTCTAAGGGTTTAAAGTCATTGTGTCTCGGACAATACTAGATGTCGTTTCTGACTTTATGGATTGGAATTATCATATAGCAACCAAGTGCAACATTTTATTTGATCATATTACAATTTATATACTATCACAAACTGTGATTAGAGCACAGTCGATATACCCACTTTTTCCAAATGCTAAGTCGAAATGAATGGATGATATCACCCATTGGAATATGTGATATCAACCTTTCGAATATGTGATATCACCTATTTGAATGGGTGAAATCACCTATTTGAATCTAAATGGGTGATATCACTTTCGTGTTGAATCAATGACATCACCCATTCGAATTGGTGTTATGACCTATTTAAATGACTGATATCACCCTTTCGAATGGGTGATATCACTGATTCATAACGAAAGGGTGATACCACCCATTATGATTTAAATGATTGATATCACCCATTCGAATAGGTGATATCACACATTGAAATAGGTGATATCACCTATTTGTTTTTAATGGACTACAATGGATGTTTATAGATGTTGAATTGGGTGATATCACTATTTCAATAGGGTGATATCATCCATTAAAATAAATGATATAACCCATTTGAATAAGTGATATCATTGAATTGACGTGAAATATCCAGCAAACATTTTATATCGGGCCTAATGTGGGTTTCAATATCGGCCCAATATTGGCATACAACATCTGTCCGACATACGTTTTGCACCACCAAACAACAGCGGTCCGATATCGGGTCCGTCATTGGGGCTGACATCGCACAATGTCGGGCCGATGTTCGCTACCGATATGGGCCCAACATCCTATATCAATATCGGCCCGATGTTGAAAATATGAATGGCCCGATATAGATCCAATATACTGGAATTCACCCAATATCGGTGACCGTGTAATATTGGACCTATATCGGGCCGATGTCATCAGGTATCAGCCAAATATTTCAATGCTATAGAATTATAATATACCGGGACAGCATCTTGAAATATACACCTTTATTGATGGAATTTCATCATGCCAAAAACAATTGGGTAGGGTGACTTTCTGGTTATTTCGGCTAATTCTGCGCATCGGCTAATGCGCAATTCACGCAAAATTTTGGAATAAACAAGCTGATTAATTGCTACACTGTGGCACACTTTTATCACATTCCGATAGTTTGGTAAACAGTTTAAATATTTACAGTATACTACACTCGGAAACCTCGCACCATTTCGTAAATCGAAAATAATTACTCGGACTTGAATTGTAGGTCGCCATTGTTTTTATTTACATTGCGTCTATGGTATAAATGACAGACGATAATCGATGAGTCCAAATATAGGTAGACCAGGTGTGTTATCATATCATAGCCTCGTTTTCGTGTATAATAACTACATGATAAAGTGCACGTGTATGCATGTCGATATAATAGTGTATCTAGGTGCTCAAAATTGACATATAGTGTTAGTCAAGTCGTGGGGACCCGAAATTTGGATCAACCTTGCAGTATGGTACTACTAACGTTTTTTGATTGATTTTTGTAGAATAGTGTGTCAGTAATTGGAAACCGAGTGATGCCACGCTGTCATCATTGAGCAATTTGCAGAATTCAAGATGGCGTCCAAGATGGCAGCCAGAATATCTTTGGCTCTTTTGTTACCTGGGAGTTGAATTGGGTTATTGCCCATTATAAAAGTAGTAAGATTATTACTGATCCTACTGCTTTTGGGAGGGGCCAAGTGATTCTGGTGTGCCAAGGATCTGGCATCAGATCAGGATTATTCTGATTTCAAGGCTGAATATATAGTTTTGTTATTGTAAATATTCAGTTCTGATTTTGGGATTTTTCCCCCCATTTGTATATGTACTTGAACATGTACATGTACTTGTACAGGTAATATATGGGATTTAGTAATAAACCCATTGACCCGGCCTTAAATGACCTTAGCTGTTGATAGGCCGTTAAACCCCAACAAACAAACAAAAACAAACCAACCTTGTTCACGTTCCTGCGTAACAGTTTCTGATCAATGTGTTGAGTGTAATAACACAACTAAGATCAGGATATACATTGGTCACAAATGTCTCTTTTCTCAGCCGGCGGCCCAAGTATCGAAGGAGTGAGGCTAGTCGAGGGCCCAGTTATATAATACACATACGGGTACGTTTCCATCTGGACAACGATCTATTAAAACCGGGCTAAGCCTTATGTCGTGGTGATATAAGACGGCGCGTTGGGTTCTATCATACCATGTTTGCAGTACCGAGTCTCAAGCTATGGACGAGATGTTTCAAGACCGCGATGAAGATGAATATGATATAAAGACAAACAAACACAAGGAAGAGGGGCATAAACGAAAGAAACTTGATCAAGTAGACAGAACGAAAATTAAAAATGAGCTGAAACGGTGTCCTCACTCACTAGAACAACCAGAATCGGACATGTTGTTGAATGTGGTAAATGGTCGGGCCGCTGATGAAACCTTGAATGTACAAGATATACTGGCAATTGGAAAGTGTATGGTAGCAGAATTCACGAATGAGTTACCGACTGGCTGTTACAATACTATCCAATCCAAAGTCGTGACAATGGAAGCAATGAAGAAAGAGGTACGTATAGGGACTAGAGCAGTGTATGACATGAAAAAGCTCTATGGACGATTACTTGTATTTTTCTGGTAGGCGTATTCGGTGATTATAATGCATTTCATAACCTTGGTAAGTTTGCTAACCGTGTTCGGCTTATTGTCACAGAAGCGCGATGTTTCACTAGAGAGAATGTTCTGTTTCGGACTTGACGATTATGGAAGTATGCGCAAAGGCACAAAATCGCCGATTCTGCATAAACTTGCAGCTTGGACAGACGAAACAAGTGAACCAGATGTGCAGGTTATATCTACATCAGAATTGTATAAGGGCTGTCGAAAAGGATCATCGCGTCATAGTGGTGTTGACAGATACATAGAGGGGTCAATAAAGACACACGAGCGACTCAGGCAAACAGGATCAAGTGTCTGTCCCACTGTCAATCTAACTCTCGAGACAAACTTACCTGCCAGAGATACAATCATGAAAAGTACACAAAACAAGAGGTCGCTGATAAAAGTGTTTTCCACTGAGAAAACTTCCGAAAATCTGACGATGGCTGGGGAAGACTGTGTACAAACACGAAGAAGCAGACTGCATCATCATCAGTTATGTCATGTCTCTTGTTCACCAGGAATACCAAGCACGTACAAGTAGTATCGGATGGCACGGATGTGTTTGCATTGCTTGTGTTTTTCTGTTGTAAGTGGCAGTGCACTGCACATCTGTCGATGAAAAAGTCTGATGGAAGACTAATTGACATCAACGCCAGCGCTATTCAGCTTGGCCCCAAGTCAGCCCAACTGCTTCCTACACGTGCACCGATGGGATGTGACACAGTTAGCTACCTGTTCGGTAAAGCAAAATTATCCGCGGTTGCAGTCCAAAAGTTAAGACATTACCACCGAAAGACTATGTGCTGAATGAGCACATCAAACGGGCTCACTTTCAAACCATGATCTGGAAAGCAGCAGATCATCTGGATCGCCCAATGTCGACGACATATCGCTGTATCGCTGTGTTGTTACCAATGGAGTGCCCATTCCATCCACAGGGGTGTCTGAGGTTGCTCCGCCAGAACTTATGAAAGTTGTTGCCTGTGGAAATAGGGCACAGAATGCTTGCTCAAGACGTACCTGCTCATGCCACGGAGCAGCGGTGTCTTGTATTTCATTTTGTAAGTGCATGTCATTGGAGAGCTGCAGCAATCCTCACAAAAGGGCAGATGAGACTTACTGGAATAGTAAAAACGAGGACAACACTCACGAGTAGTGCATGCCATCGGTGGGAATGTCTGTATATCACAAGTGCCATATTAAGTGACAGAAGTAAAGCAACAAAAACTCCACACGGCAAATATTGAAACTGATACATACATTAGCCATTAAACATACAAATACAAATGAGTGAAACTACAATAGACAACAAGATACCCAAACAAGACACTAAAATATTAGCGAGGAGACTTTAAACAATGCGGCACAAACATGCACTCCGCGATCCACGATAATCTCTAGCCGAATACGGCTAGCAAACTTACCAAGGTTATGAAATGCCTTATAATCACCGAATACGACTACAAGAAAAATTTAACTTTGCATGTGCAATTTTATTGCACGTGTCCAGTTCTGCCACAGACGCAATTTTATCGTAATAGGGACAGGGGGTTGGGGTGGGGTCGTTGTGGGGGCACAATTAATACCCAAGAGACTGACAGTGTGCTAATTGTCGAAACGATATGTAGACGTGTTCAAAACCCACAAAGGATCGGGAATAAAATATTATCACATAAAAGCAATGGGTAAATATAGAACAAGATACTAAAAGGAGACCCATATAACCAAAGAACAACCAATGCAATACATCGAGCAACTTCAGTGATGTGTGTTTAAAATTACAAGACAAAATCAACTGATTCTCAGCTCGGTTTTTTATACTTATTCATTTGTGGATAAAGCAATTGTCTTTTGTTGCTAGTAATTATTTAATATAATATCGGCATACAACTGATATTGAACTATCTAATACAAGTGAAGATTAATATTAAAATGTGATATATAATATCATATGTTTCACTTTTTCACAAAATGTCGCCTTATACTGATTTCAATATAAACTACTCCATTTAAGATTTATACTTGAAGCATGCTGTCGGCCATCTTGGACGCCATCTTGAATTGAGACAAACGACTGGAATAATATTTACGCACTGTTTTCATAGCTTTGTTTAATTACGACGGAATTCCGTAATCCATTTGCCTAGTTATATTAATTTAAATCGTATTCAACATCTTGGATTTTATCCGAATACCATACAAAGTTGAAATTTAATTTATTCTATTTTTATCTTCTGAAATCGAAACGCGAATATTTTCTTTGAAAATCAGCTTTTATTGACCAATATAAGATGTTATCCTATTTTGGCCGCCATCTTGGACGCCATGTTGAATTCTGAAAATTGCTCAATGATGCCAGCGTGACATCATTCAGTTTCCGATTATCCACATCATGAACTAACAAAATCAATCAAAAAACGTTAGTACACGTTAGTACCATACTGCAAGGTTCACCCTAAATTCGACTCGACTATGTGGCTCAGTGGTATCGAAGCGGGAGAATATCCATACGCTTGCAGAAGTTTTGTTCATTTTATCTGGTCGAGAGTTTGAACCTCACAAAACGCATTACTTTTTTCGATATCATTCTGTTCTTTTTATGACTGCTTGCTGGAGAAAGGAACAAGTGAAACAGCGAAGGTTATCACTATTGCTGTATGACCTCAATGTGACATGATCGGCGAGAACATACTCCAGGTTCTTCATGTACACACATATGAAATGTGCATTTAGTTATTAGTTTTCTTCAAAGTGAGACTAACTGTAATCTATCTCATGCTTAGTTTAATGTAATTTATAAGAGCAACACACATTAAAAAGAAATATATAATAAAATATAAACAAATCAAAATATATGTGTATATATACTGAGCAAAACTAGAAACGTCCCTCCATGTTTAAGGAAAGATTCATCAAAAACCAAAAGGGTTACTTTTAAAAATCAAAATGGAAAAACAAGTTCATTCATTTCTGTATCAAAGCCAATAAATTGCATTTGGATATCTTGTTGAATATTCGAGAGATAACCGGCCAAGGGCGGTAGGGGTCAAAATCAAAAATCACAAAAACTCAGAAATGTGTTACTTAATGTTTAGAGATGGAATTTCAATAAGTAATGTGGCAAATTCAGTAAATCTCGTTAGTACCAAGTGTGGCCACCATTTGCATGAATGCATGCAATGATCCTACGCCGCATCGACGTGACGTAACGCAATACCAGTGCGTTGGGCAAATTCCTCCATTCCCGTTGTAACGCCCGTGTAAGATCGCGAACATTGTCAATCTGATGGTTAGCTCGTGCTTTGCGGCTCCCAGCTCATCCCATATGTGCTCAATGGGATGATTGATCCGGGGAGACCGCGGGCCATGTCATGACGTCGACCTTGTTTTGCTGTAAGTATTGAGTGGTGACCCTGGCTACGTGAGGGCGGGCATTGTCGTGCATCAATGTCACACCAGGACCATGCTGACGGATAAATGGTAAGGCATGTGCATTTAGCACATCTGCAACATAACGTTGTGCATTGATGTTGCCCTGTACAACAACCAAATCTGTCTTCCGGTTTCCCATGATCCCACCCCAGACCATTACGCTCCCTCCCCAAACCTGTTCTTCTCAACAATGCAACAATCGGTAAATCTTTCATTTTTACGCCTGTATACCCGTAATCTTCCGTCAGCATGACTAACTGTGAACCGAGATTCATCGGTGAACAAAACTCGGTTCCAGTCAGCCCTTCTCCAGTTCAGATGACGTCGCGCCCATAACAGTCTGGCAGCACGGTGACGTTGGGTCATTATCTGACCAGTGTACTGGCGGCGTGCCCGGATTGGTTGGGCGTTACGACGTAACCGGTTGCGAATGGTCTGCCCTGAGACACCGTATCGCCTGGCAGTGACTGTGGCTGCCAATCGACGTTGACGTAAGTGCGTCAACGTAATGTAACGATCGGCTCTAGCCGTCGTTACACGAGGCCTACCAGGTCGCTGCCGGTCGTTAACAGCCCCAGTCTGCTGGTACCGGGCTGCAAGACGATCAATCGTCTTCCGACAGCAACCAAACCGAGGCGCGACCGCCCTGGCGGCCATCCCTCCCGCAAGCATCCCAATTGCCTGATTTCGCTCGTTTTCGGAAAGCCGTGGCATATCGAAAACAGTGAAAAATTAAAAAAGTTTTTTAATTTACCGAATAGCCCCTATCGCATGAATGGTACGACATGAACTGAATCACCTTATCGATGACAAGTATAGCGTGCACGTGCAAAAAGTGGAAATCAACGTTCCGGTCACTGGCCGCTATGTAAACCGTGTGTATCGGCTAAACTCTACACGATCGTATTCTGAACATCGCCACGGTTTAAAATACATGTACTTTGAACATGTGGTACATACATAGACAGAGCTACACCGGCTATAAAACAGGGACGTTTCTAGTTTTGTTGAGTATACATGTATATGTATGAAAAACTAAGATTCAAACTCACTACCTGCGGCATTGATATACATCGCTCTAACCCCTCGACTACATATGGGCCGCGTCATGCGAAAACCGGGCTTAATGACAAAACAATCATTTTTCACTTTTTTGCATATTCTGAATACCGCATCTTTTAAAAGTCATATACCACAAAAACTATCACTGTATCTCAATTATTTTTCATGTTACATGTATTTGTGTAACACGTGGTAGAATCGCAAACGACGTTTTAGCTCAATGACGTCGCAATTACGACGTTAACACTAACGGGCGACTTCAACGTCAATAAGAACGTTTAAGCGTAATGGAGTAGTAAACGAATAGGCCTGCCATATAGGTTGATTTTAAGTAGTGTATGTATAATTTTATACTATTAGTGAATAATTGACAAACGACACGTAACCTTGGGCAAAGTCAACATTATCTTGTGTGTACTTTTTACACAACTACGAACGCCAAAAATATATGAGCCGCGCCGTGCGAAACCCGCGCTTAATGACAACATTTTCAGTTTTTACTTTTTCGCGTATCCTGAATTGTACATCTTTTAAAAGCCATATTCCGCCAAAATTATCAATGTATCCCAATTATGTTTCATTTTAGAAGTAGTTTTATGACGCGTGGTAAAAACTTATATGACGTTTTAGATCAATGACGTCGAAATTACGACGTTTTTATCAACGGCGTATACATGGGATGTTGGTCCGGACAAGTCCTATATATTTGTCATCTTTGATCGCATGTCAACCACATTTGGATATCTCGTAGCCTGGCCAAGTGTCTCCCATTAGGCCAAGACAAAGTATGAAAATAATGTTTATGGCTCGTGTTGCAGTTGCTAATGTAACGTTATGTTTTGGATTGCGGCCCAAGTAACGTAATTTCGAATGAATAAGTTTCAAATAAGGCAGAGTGAGGCGTTTCCCTGTTGTTTGCTGCTGTCTGAAATAATTTTGGGGAATAATAGCGACATCATTTAACATTTCGTATGCGACGACATATTTTAAAGTAGACAGTAGGCCGCTTATAACATTAACTTTGTGATAAAACACGATACCGGGCAGATTTGGTAGCGGGATACCTTATAATTGTCGCCGTGTGTCTTTCTTGAGGCACCGCCTGGTCCACATTAGTATGCAGTCAAGTGACAAACTAATGAGTTGATACTACACAAGCACTTTCGACTACAAAAGCAAGTTTATGACCATCACATTTCCAATTAATATGTTGATGCATTTATTTTAAATTCAATACAAACCCCGGATATTTATGTCATTATATAGCTGCGTGTCTACCTCCATTTATAATAAAATGAGTGGCATTAAATGGCATATCATTCGCTAAGTACTGGATATAATTGTTCAAAAGTCTCAATTTACCAAGATAATAGATGGTAATATCGTTGGCATACACTAGGTTGTTCATATTTAAGATTATTTAGGAATCAAAGTGCAGTGTAAGCGAATACTTCGCTGATATGTAGCCAGTTAAATTATGAGTTCACCATTTTGAATTCATAAGGACAACCGACGAAAAAGAGTAAAAATGTCAAAGAACGACAGTTATGCGACAATGTGCAGCGCCTGAAGTATTTCTAAGTCATTGATGCTGCGAGGAACTTGTGCAAGTATCCTTGCTATAATATTTTGTCACGATACCATGGCCATAACGTTAAACATGTATTCACGTCCAATGACGTCACAAGTACGTGACGTCAAGTCATGACGTCATAATATGTGTACCGAGGTACAAGGTATCGCGTCTCATATTAGTGAAAGTTTCAGTAAGTTACCATGTTCCGTTTTCTGTTCACACTTAATGTTAACTAACACCAGTAAACGTAAATGGGAGGGCAAACTGTGAACTTTTACGGCGACGCTAGACAATTTGAAACGTCGTTTTTCCGACGTCGTTTACCGCTTTTCATGACGTTGTCATTAAGCCCGGTTTTCGTATGGCATGGCCCATATACTTAACACTTAATGACAAATCTCAAAATCAATATTGAAAAGGAATACACGCATGGGTATATTTACCTGTCTCACCTATTCTATGTTTTGTTTATGACCGGTTTGTTTGTAAACAAGTAGCAAGTTATCGTCTGCCAGAATGCCCCCGTGTGACCGATTTACCTATTCGTACGCGTTCCATAAACTATTCTAGTTCATCAGTTTTATGTTTACTGGTTCCAACTCACAGGGTGCCGGATACAGAAAACTAAGCAATAAACCAGGAACCTGTAACTCTGCTCCAGCTCTAGTCATATCAATTACAGGACGCAAGTAAGCACGGAACCAATACATCATGTACATTGACCGACAACAGTCAGCAGATCTATGCATTCAGCCTGTTGCGATTTAGTTTCAGTTTGCAGGGACTACCAGTAATGTTTTAGATCAGGGTCTGCACTGGTCGCCATTCAGTCAGCAAGGCCATAACCAGAGGTAAATACCAGACGAGGCGAACCAAGTCCCGACATGGAGGTCGGGGAGCATTCTCCCCGCCACCACCCCACGGATTTGTTTAATTCTTGGTATAAAACAAACAATTGGTAAAATGCCTGCCTCGTCTGCCTCATCATGGTTATGGTACTGGTCAGGGAAACATCAGTCGTGCTTCTAATAGTGTTTGTTCTTATCATTCTTCAATGATTGAGCTGTAAGACCCAGGGCAAGACTGGCCATATATCCCATACATTCGCGCAGTCTGATCAGATCAGAGTCTGCTCTGGTCACCATTCAGTCGGTGAAACATCAGTTCTGTTTCAACAAAGTATGTTCTTATCATTCCTCAAGACTTACCTGGAAGGCCCTGAGCAATATATCCCATAAGCCCCATTTCTTCACACATAAAACATAACTGGTTTTAATTTTAACTTATCTTAGATTGTAAATTGTCTGAGACACCACGGCAACCTAACAGGCGTCTCATTTACAGAGATTTCATCATTTTATTAAAACTCAATTACATGCATGTTATTCTCTTCATTTTTAGCTCGACTATTCGAAGAATAGTGAGAGCTTATGTAGTCACCCCGGGGTCGGCGTCGGCGTCACGCCTTGGTTAAGGTTTTTAGTCAAGCTTGTATATGGAATACTCCTGGCCCTACACCCACCATACTTGGACAACTTCATCTCCTAGTGATGTACATCAACAACCACTGACCTATATTAGTAGTATATAAGAGTCATAATGATACAAGTTTATATGGAAGCCACACAATACGTGTGGTGGCTTCCACAAGAAACTTGTAATCATTATGACTCTATATACTACTTCTCGCGAGACCATATATTTATGACATGAGAAGATACACCCTATTAGAGATAAAAATCCCTATGTTATACTCAGTATATATATACAACAATCTGTCATACTTTTATTACGAATAAAATATAAACTGACACCCTATTAAAGATAAGAAATCTATAAGTTATACTCAGTATTTTACAGCAATCTGTCATAAATATAAACTGACACCCTATTAAAGACAAGTTATCCATAAGTTATACTAAATATATTACAACAATCTGTCATATATTTATTACGAATAAATATAAACTTACACCCTATTGAAGATAAAAAATCTATTGGTTATACTCAGTATAATGCCTACCATAAAGCAAATGAGAGAGCAAGCTAAGAGTTGGGGAATTTCCCTAAGAGGTTTGAGACTCAAGAAAGATATAGCAGATAGGATAAGTGACGCGCGAGCCGTCGTCTACGAGGAGAGGCTGCGGCGTGCGGTTTCGACCGGACGACTGCCCGCCGACCCCGAAAAACGCTCCGAGAAATTGGAGAACGAGACGACGGCCAGTCTGCGCACTACCGTTTACTCGCAGCGTGTAAAAGAAGATCCCAGCGCACGTAGAAAACCCCTATGCAAGGCGTACTACAATAAGATTTATCAAGGGTTGGTGGGGGGACCTCCCAAGAAGAGGAGAGATATCGCCAGAGCTTTGGTGGAGGAGGGTCCCAGGATTCTCGCCGAAGAAGCCGAAGTTAGGGAAACTATTGATAGGGGTAGGAGGAAGTTAGTATGGACTTTCGAGAGGGGGGTAGACGGGGAGATCGCTAATCGCATAATGAATAAAATTCGCCCAGAGATGACCACGGCATGTTACCTGAGGTATTCGTGCTCGTATCGTATTAGGCACATAGAGACCGACGCTACTATGATCTATCACAAACAATCAAAGGGCAGTCCGTGGATAAACGAGATCGCCAAAGCCGAGAGTTGGATATCCGATAGAGAGAAAGGTCGAATGGACATCGACAAAGTCGATAGACCAAACACAAAATGGACCTTCGTTCGTTGGATATCGGTCGAGGTGAAGATGATCATCGACGCACAACAACTTCTCTAGGGAGCGGGAAAACTCCCAGACTGGCTAAGACAGAAAAAGGGAATGTATTCCGTCGACACGTACGACGACTACTTGTGTCTGTTTAGGTGCATAGCCATCCAACGTGGAGGGAGACCCGACGGGTGTTGTAGGAAGGCACGAGCTCTGGCTCGCGAATACCTCGGGCACGATAACGGACCGGGTAGTAAGGGAATCCCCCTGGACGATATTAAGAAGGTTGAAGAGCATTTCAAGATGGGCATTCGCGTGTACGAGCCCACCGCCGATGTAGTGTGGTACCTCATGAAGGTTCCGGCAAATTACGACGTGGTTGGGGGGAAGACAATGACGATAGGAATGTTTGGAGGTCACTCGTTCCTCATAACGAATCTCCGGAAGATGACGAACGAGTACGGGTGCACCGGATGTCAACAACGGTTCACAAAGTCGTGTAACATGCACAGGCACGCGACCACCTGCATGGGTGGGAAGACCGTGGTGACATGTCCAGGTAAGAGGGTAGAGAGACCACAGTCGGCCTACGAGAAGGCGTTCTATCCTAAGGGGTCAGCGAGTGTGAGGTCGATTCAATGGTTGAGCAGAGAAGAGAGGGTGGGAAAGCACATACATCACGCCAACTGCGGTCACGGTGGTGAGAGGTGGGTGGCCGGTGATCCGGTCGACGGTTACTGTCACGAGACCGAGACCGTGTTTCAGTTTCACGGATGCTACTGGCACGGGGCATAGCATGAGAGGTAATGCGAGATCGCTGTACAAGAGGACGAAAATTCAAGACGCCAAGATAAGGAAGGCGGGTTACGAGCTGGTGGTGATGTGGGAGTGCGAGTGGTTGAATGATAATTTTGATAAAATTAATACCTACTATCCACAATTGCCACGCGAGGAGGAGACGACTCTGTACCCCCACCAGATAGTCTACGACTTCGAGGCGTATCTCGACAAGTCAAAAAGCACGCGACCCACCAAAGACTTGACCTTCGAGGTCGAGCACGTTCCTATATCGGTGTCGCTGGGGGATACGATGCATGAAGGGATCACACACCTATGCGAACGAGATCCCGACACGCTAGTCGAGAAGTTCGTGACCGAGCTGCAGATGAGAGGCAAGGCAATCAGGGAGGGGGTTAGAAAGAAGTATCTGCCGACCGACATAGATATGTTATCAAAGTCTCAGCAAGCAAAGATTATCTCATGGATTGATCAAGTCCCGGTGGTGGGGTTCAACTGTAGCAGGTACGACCTGAACCTCATCAAGCAGTACTTTGTAGAGAAGTTGGCGGCCACCGTGAATAAGGTGATGGTCGGAAAGAGAGCCAGCACGACGATGTTTCTGTTTACCCCGGAGTTTAAATTTCTCGACATCATCCAGTATCTGGGACCCGGTACCACGTACGACCGGTGGGTTAAGGCGTACGACTGTAAAACGGTAAAGTCTCACTTTCCGTACGAGTGGTTCGATAGCGCGGACAAGCTCGACCATCCGGGGCTGCCAGACTATCCCGAGTGGTACTCGAAGTTGAAGGGTGAGTTCCTACTGTCGTTGTCCGAGTGGAAAGAGTGTAAGAAGGTATTCCGAGAAAAGGGGATGAATACGTTCAAGGAATGGTTGCAATACTACAACGACTTGGATGTAGGACCGTTCCTGGAGGCTCTGAATAAAATGACGGAGTTCTACAGGGGAAGAGGCGTGGACATACTCAAGGATGCCGTGTCTCTACCCGGTGTTTCCCTTCAGTACCTACTCCTCGGGTCGATCGATGGGAAGGCGGATACGCCCGAGCTGTGGTCACCGAAGTCTGAAACTTACGAGATGATGAAGCAGGGATTGGTCGGTGGTCCGTCCATAGTATTCTCCAGATACGCCGAGGCTGGAAGGTCAACGATCAGGGGTCAGGTGGGGAGTCGGGAGGAGAAGATGTGCAAGGCGGTGCTGGGGTACGATGCCAATGCTCTATACCTATCTACTCTGTCGAAGGACATGCCGTGTGGTGAGGAGCAGATATGGACGTGTGACGACCCGGAAAGACAGTCGTATATAGACTGTTTCGTGAGGAAGGTCAGGAGTGAAAAGTGGTTCGGATTTGCGGAGTTGGATATAGAGGTCCCGGAAACGTTGAGAGACAAGTTCTCGGAAATGTCACCGCTGTTCGTTAATCGAGAAGTCGATGAGAAAGAGGTTCCGCAGCACATGAAGGACTACCTGGCCGGGACCGGTAGGAAAAGAGTCGAAGGGCAGAGAAAGCTTGTGGGGGCAATGTCCGCCAAGAAGATGATCATATACTCACCGCTGCTAAAGTGGTATCTGGAGCACGGTCTGATCGTCAAGGCGGTGCATAGGGTGATAGACTACACGCCCGGCAAACCGTTTCAATGGTTCGTTAAAGAGGTCACCGCTGCTAGACGGACGGGGGACGTCGACAAGAGCAAGGCGGTGTTGGCGGAGATATTCAAACTGGTTGGCAACGCGTGTTGTGGCAAGCTGATAGAGGCACAAGAGAGACACCTGAACACCACATATACGAAGGATGAGAAGACTGTCGATCGGGCACTGAGGTCGGCGTGGTTCGAAGACTTGGAGGAGATTGGGGAGGCTTACGAGATATCGAGCAGGAAGACTCGAGTGGTGATCAACAGACCGTTTCAGTGTGGCATAGCGGTCTACCAGTTGGCCAAGCTCGGATGCTGGAGTTCTACTACGATTTCTTGGACAAGTACGTGGATCGCGGAGATTTCGAACTGATACAGATGGACACTGACAGCATGTACTTCGCGCTGTCGGAGAAGACGCTGGCGGCGGTGGTGAGAAAGAATATGAAGAGAAAGTTTAATAAGGAGAAGACCGAGTGGTTGGCGTGGGACGTGTGGAGCAACAGAACTCCGGGACTGTTCAAGCTGGAATTTGAAGGGGATAGAGCCATCGCTCTGTGTAGCAAGTGTTACTACGTGAGCGGTGATGGAAAATCTAAGCACTCGGCCAAGGGGATGTCGAAGAGATCTAACGATCTGACTTGGGGAAGGTATATGAGTGCTCTCGAAGGGGGTAGGGATATGGCGGAGAACAGAGGATTCCGAATGATTAACGGGGTGATGAAGACGTACTGTCAACAAAAATTAGGACTCTCGGCGTACTACGACAAGAGGAGAGTGATGGAAGACGGGTTACACACCGAGCCTATAGGATAGATAAAAAAAAAGAACTATGAGAGAGAATACTAAAGACTCTGATGATCCGGGGGTAGCTGGGTGTCAGAAGGCACCGCGAGAAGTTCTTCGTGAACAAACCCTCGAGATGGCCCATCATCCAAATAGTAGAGCACGGGCTCATCGAGCTTGATAATAGATTGATCTAGATGATATACATTGAGAGACCACACGGGATCAGTCGCGCGGCGGCTGCCACCTTCGAGCTCTCCCGGTTGATAGAGGTACCGGACGTCAATATCCGATGGAAGCCGTTGCTCCTCTAAACCAACGGGTCGCCCGCGCGAGACGGCAGAGGGCTCGCTCGTCACCCTTTTAAACTTGATAGCATCTACGGGCTTCTTACCTATCAATCTGGTCACCTCTCCGTTCAGTGCGGAGACCACGGCGGGCAGTCTGGCCACCCACTCGGTCGATCGCGAATGAGGGTCTACAAGTTCTTTGGCGTATTGGTGTCCGAACAGTCTCTCAGCCAGAGTTCGATTGAAGCGTTCCACGATCCCCTGGTCCCGGTGGATGTTGACGCCGCCGCGTCTGACAGAAACGTCGTGCTTAGACAATAGATGAGAGACCGCGCCCATGAACTCGCGGCCGGGATCGACCTGGAGAAGATTCGGCCATTTGAGAGGACTCCTCTTATATATTCGGGAGAGAGCCTCGGCCACCTCCTTAGACTCTTTAGTGGCCAACGGCTCAGCCCCCTTATAACGACTCGCTACGTCAACGACTGTCAGCGCGTACTTGTACGTCTTACGACCGACGCGATCGTGAGGGAGAAACAGGAGATCCGCTTGGTGAACTTGGTTCGGTACCGGCAGATCGGTAGATCTGCTGGATGGCCTGCTTCTTGAGCCATTCCTTGACAACGTTTTCTGAAACCTTGGTCGCCGCCGCGAGGTTCTTGATGGCAGCGAGTCCCTTCCAGTAGCCGCGGGGGCTATAGTACGCGTTCGCTAGCTTGCGCGTTAGGCGAACCGATAGTTTGGTATTAAGTTTGCGCGTGTTCATCGTATGCGATGTATTCTAATATATCGGACAATCTCCAACATGCCCTCGCCAGATCGTCCGGTAACTGCGTCGATAATAATAAACCTTTGTTGGAAGTACAATCGCGATTGGGGGTTAAGTTCTGAAGGAACTTGGGAAAATCTAATCCCCCAGGATTGGTGGAGGAATCTAACATCCGCTTTGCGAAAAGGGTGGCCACTTTTTCGTCCTCCCGCCACGTCTCGAGAGAATCTCTGGCCAGACGAATCATACCCTTTGCACCAACCATGCGGTGTTTAAGGGCAGTGTAGCCTACATCAATCATAGCAAAATAAAGTTCGTCAACTGACATCGTTCTATATATATACATATTTATAAAAAAAGTTATTTAAAATAATTAATTTAAAATCTCGATCGAATATAGTAGCCGACGAGCCCCACCACACCCATTCCCACGACGATGAACGCGATCTCGCGGTCTTTTTGTGGCTCTGACGGTACATAGAAATCTGAAAGTTGGGGCTCGCGATCCAGCGGCGCGAGACTTTTGTGCGGATATGCCAGCGCGTACTCGCGGTTGGCTTCTTCAACGTTCTGAAAAGTTTTGCGCGCGTTGATTTTCGCGGCGAAGCTCTTCATTGACCCAGTCCAGATGGGCGGTTCGTTTTTTCGACCACGCTTCCTTTGCGCTATTGAGTTGTTCTACAGCTAAATCGTGACGCTTACCGCTCCTCATCCACATTCGAGCTTTTCATTTTAGAGAATAAAAAGTTGCTACCGTCTGAACGCCAATGCGTTTACGAGCGCACCACCTACTATTACTGCGATTGAAGCCATTTATTTCCAATATATTAACTGGTAGAATTCCAGCTTTAACTAGATAATCTCGTGTCCAAACTGCGGCCGCTACATCTAAGGTCGCGAGCCCTACGTCTCTCGCAGTAAAGTCCAATTTGGGAGCGGATCCTCCTAGGGCCATCTTTGATAGTCGAGCATACCCGATACTGAAACCCGATATCACCACGGCGTGATAAAGCGCATTCACTAACATTTTACCATCTTGTTCAGCCATTATAATTATTGCATATAAAAAGGGTCGCGATCAATGTTTAAATGGGGCGCATCCAATCGCGATTGGTGTTTCGTAACTTTCTTCTGAACACTGGCTGGTTGTTTTTTCGATAATGTGGGGTATTTCCACATGCACAGGGCACCAACAACTGCCAGACCACCACCAACAACCCAACTCCAATTCACGAATTTGGGTGACAAATTCAAAGAATTTGGGTGTGCTTCCAATTCGTGAATTGGGGGTGTACTCAACTCTGTCTTCAGATGTTTTGTTGTCTCCGTCCCCGATTGCAACGACTGTTTAGCCTCTCGAAGCTCGGCGAGTATTTTATCTTGTTTAACTTTTCGGGTGGCAGCCGCCGCCCGCCCGCCCAGCTGCCTGTCTTTTGGGATTTTTTATATGCGGTATGTCATCTCGGGTTCGATTGGGTTGGAGCAATCGGGTTCAACTCCGTCACTCTCGCGGGTGTGTCTTGTGTCATCATTTTCAGGGCTTATTGTTCGTGGGCATATATGTCCAAATTGACAGTGTTTACCCGTGGTCAACGCGGTTGTCAGCGGAGCTAAGTACATTCCAAACTTGTGATAAATTTAGCAGCAGGCTGTTCTAAGAGTGTGACCTATAAAAGGGTCAGTCTCTAGATCGTCAATCAATCCCGCGGTGTTTGTTGGTTATAGGGAGAAGTATACTAACGGCGGTTGCGTACAAATGAATAGCCGCCGATCCGAGAGTTTTTGTCATCTACGCTCCCAATTTGGATTCGTATCGCGCATACATTTTATCGATCTCCGCATCTGACATCTTATCCACCTGAAAAACTGAGAGACGCCTACCGAGATAATGCTCCGATTGTCCCCCAGCAACCAGCGCAGCTAGCCGCTCTCGTCGTGCCGCATTTTCATTTTCATTCGGAGTCGTTGCACTCAACCCAATACCAACCGCCGTTGGAGTTGGAGTTGATTCCGATTGCTTTGTCGGATCATTATTGTTGGCAGTCGGAGTTGAGGTTTCTTCCATTAGCTGATCGAGAAGTTCGTCGCAGTTCATTTTTCTTAAAATTAATTTAACTATTCTAACAAGTCTCATCACTTTAACATATTGCCAAGCGCACCACCCAATACTTATGATCACCATTATGCTCGCAACAAAGCTCGCAGCGGAGCACCAAATTGTTAACATTGTTAACCATTGTTCAGCATTTGTTCAACATTTGTTAAGCATTTGTTCAACATTTGTTCAGCATTGTTCAGCAATTGCTAAGCATTGTTCAACATTTGTTAAGCATTTGTTCAACATTTGCTAAGCATTGTTCAGCATTGTTCAGCATTTGTTCAGTAATTGCTAATTAATTAATTGATAACTTCGTAAGCAGTTGGTTGATCAGTCTTTAGCAAAAGCTTGACCGTGCTTATTTTGTTTCCGAAAGCATCTGTCGAACCTCCAGGCGCTCCTCGCGCGTTGGGATAACGTCATTCTCTCGAAGACAGTCATCGAATGAGTCTCGGTCCTTGCAGTGAAAGAGGGCGACCCATTTCGTTTGCTCGCGCAGATCCTTGAGGACGGCGTTGTACTTTTGAGTGGATATCCATACGCTTTGCCTCGCATGGCGGCCAGAAAATGCGAGCTCGGAGAGCATGTCCTTCTTTTTGGTCATCGCCGCCTTGGCCGAGCAATCGTCAATCACGTATAGGGTGGGCTCACCCTGGAATCTTTGGTATAAACCACGCAACCAATCGTGAAGCCTATCACCGGGGTCAATAACGTACACCTCAGGGTCGGTCCATATCCACGTTCGCCGCTGATAAGTATCGTTGTGCCGCACAGTGGGACACAGGATCACAATGTGACGAAAGACATCGCGGTAGGACTCCTCGAGCAAGTCGAAGATGAAAACCGTTTTTCCACATCCTGTCTGCCCACATATTATGGCAGAGTGGGCATCTCCAATCGTGAATTGGTATTGATTGCTAATTTTCTTAATTAATTCTTTAGAATTATCAAATTTATTAATTAATAAATCCTTAGAATGATTGCTAATTTTCTTAATTTTTTCAAAATTATTAATTAATAAATCGTTAGATGATTTTTTTATTAAATCAATAGAGTGCTGAGACGTATCGGCCATCTTCGATGTTGAGTTGTGCGTCTGTAATTATATATAAGTACACGTTCAATGGCCCGGCTCCGTCGCCTCTTTGGTTATCTGGATCGTCACGCCCTCGCTAGCGTTCTCAACTTGGCGTCCGCTGCCGTGTATTTGGTCGTCGTCGCTGGCTCGCATGTCTAGCCATAACGCGTATTTGGTATTCAGGAACTCCGCAGGGGGGGAGGGGGCGGAGAGGGAGGGACGGCCGAGAGATGCAGGTCTTTGGCAACCGCTGCAACCTCCGGAGAGAGCGCTTAGAGCCGGCAGCAAACTGCTTTCTTACTTCGTCCCACTGCTGGTGCGCGCGAAGACCCGCGCTGTAGAGTTGATTGGGAACTCCCTCGATCGTCACCTCTACCTTCGTGATTTTGGGGTTATAGAATTTGTCGGTTTTTCTAACACCGTTAACGCGAACCAGTGCCTCCTCGAACAGCATCAGTTATACCTTTTCATTCGACTTCGCGCGCGGGTACGTTGACGTTAATATTCCACAATGTGTCGCTTTTGTCTTTCGTCATCTTGCGATGGCGAAGAACTCGGTCGTAAAGTATGGCAACGCGCCCGGCGTACTGGGTTCTGATCAATCGCGCGAGTTCGGGCATCGTGACCATGTCGTACTCCAGGGAAACATTATCGATCGTATACGTCGATAACTGGTCGCTGGCTATGAGAACTCGTCCGTAGTCGTTGAACGTTAGTTCGTATTCGAGGCGGTCAGCCAAAGCACTCTGATAGTAGGGCATGTGACTCTCCAGCAACTCAAAGTCGAGCGGGATGTAGAAGCGGTTGCCGTAAGCGCCCACGACCGCATTGTCACTCGCGTTGTTATCTACCTTGTTACCAGCCCCGATTCTAAGTTTGGTTACGTTCTTATTTTTGCTGGTGTCAATACCCTGATAGACAGGTTTTCGCGCTCTTGCGCCGTCTTCCATAGGTCTGATAACAATGGTAGACGTCGCTGTCGTCGATCGACATCACCTCATTACCAGAAATCTTTATCATGGTCTTCTTGACGATGGCGCGACCAAGGTTCTGAACGACGGTTCGGTCCTCGTCCGTTGACGTAAGCGAAATAGTGAAAGCGAGGCGAACAGTACCCGGCACAATGACGTCGTTAGCTCCGAGGTTGGGGAAGCGGACCAAGAGCTGCTGGTTCTGGTCGATCGTCGAGGGGTTGGGTTGTTCGTAATAACGACACTCTGTCTCACGCCTTTTGCCCCGAGGGGCTCACGCAGTCTGCGATATGGATTGAGTTTGCGACCGTATTGACTCGAAGACATAATTTAGTGAAACTATATTAAACCCTTATGGTTTTGTCTTTAATACATAATTAATTTTAAGAAATTAATATGGCTGATTACGATAATGACATGTATGAAATCGGCAGAGACAATTACGTCGATGCGTATGAGGATGATTATGACATAGATGATTATAATGACGAAACGACCTTGATACAACCTCCAGTTCCAATCCAATCGGGGGAATTAGGTGGCGCTACCGGCAGTGTTGGTCAAAGTCGGGAATTACTCGAGGGAGCTGTAGACGACTACTACAACGGTTTGGCAGAAAAAGGTGTGGTCCCATCGGTCGCGACTACTCCAAGTTCGAATTGGATCTGAACGGTAGATTGCGACTAAAAGCATCAAATGTCCCGATCGTCAACACGATGACCGGTAAACCCCTAGCGCTGAGCACCATTGCAAGAAACCGGGGCGGTGGTGAAATCATAAGGAGCGAACTCGGATTCCCAGATTGGAAGAGGGGTAAAACAATTATGCCACCCCGCGCTGTAGAGGCCCTACAGTCTACCGACGAAACGATGGCGAAAACGGCCTCCGCGATAGAAACGGTCGAGCTCAGCGATGTCCCTCGAGTAGCCACCGACGCTATTAACACGATGGAGACCACGTTCAGCGAAAGCGAAATACTCAACGATGACCCACCGTTACCTCTTCGCGAACTCCGGGGCCTCGATAAGGCTCTACAAACGGTCCGGGGCGAACTGGTCCTTAACCTCGCCAAACTCTCGTCGCTGGATGAACATATCGCGCTAGAAGAAAGAAAACTGGAGGAAGCTGGTGGCGATAGAGAATCTACCGAGCGGATCAACAAACGCTTGCGGTCGTTGCGGGATGAAAGAGCAGCTCGTTTGGAGGCTGCCTCGACTAACCGTGAGACACTCCGCACCCAAATAAGTCGGATCCGCGAAACAATCTCGAGGGTCCTGCGCGAGGAGACGATACTCGGTGAGCGTACGACAATCGGTGAGCATCTTCGCACTCTATTCAGAGAACAGGGCATCACGATAGCAAGCATCCTCATTGCTATCAGCATGACTATATCGACCATAGTTCTAGCTTTCACTGGTGGTGCGGCGCCACCACCCGCGCCAGCACCACCACCACCCGCGCCATCAGGCGGAGCCAAGGAGTGGGTAAAAAAACAACTAAAAGCCCTCGCCAGTCTCCTATCTATATTATCAAAAACGGCCGGATGGCTAGCCAAAAATACTTGGGCTTTAATCGTGGCAATCGCCGGTCTCCTACTATTCTTCGCCAGAGAGTTCCTAAAACCAAAGCGCAAATAATCCGATCGCCACGAGGGCGACGACGAGCGCTAATTTCTCCTCCTCGTGTGTTGTACTTCCAATTTCACCCAATCTGTGATTGATTGGTGTTTCTCCAATCGCGATTGGTCTGTTGATGGAACTCGATGGTGCATCCAATTTACGAATTGGGGGTACTGGGTTCGATTGTGTTGAGGGAGGTGTATCCATTTTGTGTTTTGGGCGTTTTATGAAATCGGTTCCCTCAACACTGTTTGAACTCCCGATCGTGTTGGGGGTGCGCTTGATGATATCCGTGTTCACGTTTCCGTTGTGACCGATTTTTTGATTGGCGGTGGCGATTACGATCTAATTATTGTAACCATCAACCGGGTCGTCTCGTAGTATCATATTGCTCGGCGCCATATAAAGACCTATTCCAAATACATAGTCCACTGGGGTGCTGGCAGTCTGCAAAACGTCTTGATAATTCTGGATCGCCTTCTCCAGGTCCACCTTAGCTGAGATGGCGTCCTCAACAAGTACCAAGAACTGTTTTTGCGCGTCAAATGCCGTTCCGAATCCTATTATAGAACTGCGGGTTTGTTTTTGTGCACCTAGTATAGCCCACACATATGTACGAATGGAGTCGTTGAGGCGAGTGTAACCCGGCCTGAGTAAATCCAGTGCTTTTATCTAATATAAATGTACTCCATGCTATTCCAACTTTAGATGGTTGGTGTAGTGAAGCCGGTATAGTTTGGTAGTAGGTTTTATCTGAGAACATATCAAGAAAAAAACTTGGTCTTTTATGTATTAGGAAACTTGACGTGTACCTCATAGTACTGCTATCGAATGTGCCATCAACAACTTTTACATCATTTCCAGCTTCTTCAAAAAAGGGGTCGCCCATTGAATCATTCTTGGTGTAAACTTTTTGTTTCCAATCACGGTTTGGGTCCACACCAAATTCGTCACATATCCGTTCGAACTCCTTACGGTTGTATGTGTTGGAAATGGGATTCCACCCGTCGTCTTGAGGTAGTGGAACACGTAATTCTTTCAAAATCCTTCTAATAGTATAATAAACATGAAAGTTGTATAAGCTACTGCTCATCATGCTGTTACTTGGTTTTATGTGGTCTCCGAAAGATACACCACACCCAGTTGTGGCACACCACACGGCAAAATTTAGTTGGTTCTGCCAGAACTGCATCGGAGTTGCCCGCCATCTGTTTACCCCATCCACCGTACTAATCTTGGTCACCCTATATTTCTCAAATATGTTAGTGAAATTTGTGTCGAAACCCATGCCCAAACTGACTCTTATTTTAGGGTGCACAAGCCAACCAATGGTGTTCTTTTGAGCGTATACACCACCAACTTTATACTTTGCATTAGAGTTAAAGCTAAATGCTTGTGTATCCATTGAAAGATATTATTATGTTTGCTACTATCACTAATGTTCAAAAAGGGAGTTGTGAACTTCAAAAGTTAATAGACAACTGCTGCGGACAACGCCGGGTAGGCCTTAGATCAATAACGTTCACGGTCGGGTGGCAGAATGTGGGGAAGAGCGAAGGGTTTTACTATGTGAAGGATGGACAACAATTCGGTGTAAAGATACCTCACGGACTGTGGGGAATAAGACAGCTCAAAGATTTTGTCAACTCAGAGCTTGACGGTATAATCAACCTCACAGTATCGAATGCTACCGGGCTCGCAACAATGACCATCATCAGTGATAATGCGGTAGTGGTCTCCCCGGGGTTGGGTATTCAACTCGGTTTTAGAGAGACATACTCCTCGAACAAAGGAGTGTTTACCCCGGGTGAGTACGTCGGTGATAACCCGGTGGACTTCGCCTTCACGAAAACTCTCGGGGTGCACCTGGATCGGGTGAACACATCGTACAACACGGTAGACGGCACTCCCAGCACATTACTGAAAACCGTGCAAGCCAGCGACTGTTTCTATGGTGAGACTGTGACCTTAGACTTCCCACACCCCGAGATGAAAAAATAGCCGAATTTCTGAAAGAGACCAGGTCGGAGGTTGATGGGGTCCGAGAAGACAACAAGGAGGCCATTGCGGAGGCTTATGGGGCGTTACGCTCAGAGGACTCTCTCAACAGAGAAGCGGCACTTACTGACATATACGAAAAAATAACCGAATTTCGAAAAGAGGCCCGGTTGGGGATTGATAAAGTCCGAGAAGACCATCAGGCAGACCTTACGGAGGCTTATGATGCGTTGCGCTTAGAGGACTCTCTCATCAGAGAAGCGGCGGTTGCTGAACTAGACGGAAAAATAACCGAATTTCAAAAAGAGGCCCCCGGATTTCGGGTGTTGAGAAAGCCCTAGAAGGCCACCAGGCGACCATTACGGAGGCTTATGATGCGTTGCGCTTAGAGGACTCTCTCAGCAGAGAAGCGGCACTTACCGAACTAGACGGAAAGATAACCGAAGTTTCCGATAAACTGAAACATGATCGTATAGCCGCGACCAAAGCTCTTAAGGAGGCCTCTTATAAGATTCGTACTGAGGCATATAACGCAAACAGGGCGCTTGCCGGAATAGTGAAAACAATGAAAACGCCAAAACGTGTCATAACAGTTTGGGCTGAGAAGCGGGGCCCATTGATTGAGGGGCACTATGAATATTCGTTCGGTGCCAAAGCGAGTAATAAATATTGTAGTCGCGATAAATATTGTAGTAGATGGGGAAGAACGGGGGGTTGGAGTCACTAAAATCTCTGGAGATAGTTCGACGATTGTTTCGTTCGCCGGTAATGATCGAATTAGACTTTCCCAAAGTAGTGTTATTAACTTTGTTACGAAAATCGGTGACTCAGAGAGTTCTTCCACTATTGTCTCGTTGTTAATTGAACTTATTTTATAAATACTAATATATTGAAATAAATTTGTAAAATTTAAATATGAACGAATCAACGCTTCCAATTGTCAATACCACTCCATCAACACTGTGTACAATTAACGAAAGAAGTTCAGATTTTAGGTTGAATAATATCGTCGCTATGCAGGATATTTTAGTTAGAGAATATACAAATAGAAAAAGAAACGCTAAAAAATATAGGCGCGCGGTGAACATGGCTGAAGTACCTAGCACGGCTCTGGCGAGTGTTTCTGTGTTGTGTGGGGCGGGGACAGCTGCAACTATATCCACCATTATAACGGTTCCCGTAGCGGGGATTTTATGTGCGGTGTCGGCTGTTTCTGGGTTGTTGTGTATGGTAATTAGGGCGTCGGGTGGAAAACTCGAGAAAAAATGTAGAAAACATGATAGAATATCCGTTCTCGCCAGGTCTAAGAAAAATAGCATCGACGTTATGGTGTCCAAAGCGTTGGCCGATAAGAAAATATCAAATTTAGAGTTTGAATCCGTGGTGGAAGAAATGCGGAGATATGAAAAATTAAAAAATGATATAAGAATCAAGGCACGCGCCACCATGCCCAAGATTGAGTGTACTGATTGGGATAAATTTAGGGAAAAACTTGGAGATAAAGTCGGAAGAAATGTTACAGCACCATTGTGATTTTTAAAAAAAAAAAAAAATAAAAAAAAAAAATTTCTTATATTGGTGCAGTAAACAAATTTACATACCTATACAACATGTGTTTTTCAATGAGAATTACGCCGTAATCGCATAACAAATTCAGTCGACGATTACACTGTAATCGCCTGTGTAAATTGATACACTCGGCTATAAATAACTGTATGTTTACCTCGGCTATCAATTTACGCATGGTTCATAACCCGTGTAATTGAAACATTGTCGTAAATCGATAATTGTACAACACTAGGTAATGTTTATCATAACAGCCTACATGGTCGTGTGGGTTAGGCGATTCTCTATAGAGACGAGGGTCGTGGGTTCGCGCCGCGGTTGTAGCTAAACATTTTTTATTTCTATCCCTACAAATGTGGTCGCTATGGTAAACAACTGCATGACAACGGCGTTCCTATCCGACGCTTGAGGTTGATAAAATTGATAAATTCAGATTGCCAAGTTTATACATACCTTCGATAAGGAAATACACTCGGCTATAAATTAATTAGTAGTTGTTTTTTTTTTTTTCAATAATAATTTTTCAATATCTTTATAAGCGATATCGTAGAAATGTACATTCGTAAACGAATCGTTGGGTTTTAAATTTTTTGTATAATACACCTTAGTTTCATATCCGATACGCATTATCTGTCTTAATGTTCGTATTTGCCTCTTGTATAGTTGACATAATTGCCGGTATAATATTGGAAATGTAACGTTTTTATCGGAGCGTAATAAATTACGCTGGTATTTCATATATTCGATATCGCCTAGTGTTCTCATTTTATAGAATTTATATACAGGATTATAACCCCCGTATTCTTCGTAAACTTCTTCAACACAGTCATTAAAAATTTGCAATTCAAATTGTATTGTATTATCCATTTTCTCTAATAATATTGGTACTCGTTTTTTCTGTTCAATTTTATAAAATTAGTTTGATAATGTTTTTTACAGTGTTTTAATGCTGTAGAAACACCGTGACTTATTAGATCGATTCTATCTTTCTAACTGACTTTCCGATTTGAATTATTACTAAACGATAATACTTGCGAGCACGTAATCCCTTGTTAACCATTCGATGAGTAGCCTGAGTGCCACCGCATGGTGGACATAGCAGTGACTCGGCTTTGGTCCCTACCCCACAATGTCGACATGGGCGAGGCGAAACGGAACCTCTTCGCATCCATGCACGGTGATGTTTGCAATATTCGTAAATACCGGTGCGAAAACATCTCTCGTGACTACCTGTCTTCAACCATGCACACTTAACTAGAACCATTATGTTATATATATACTGAGTATAACATAGGGATTTTTATCTCTAATAGGGTGTATCTTCTCATGTCATAAATATATGGTCTCGCGAGAAGTAGTATATAGAGTCATAATGATTACAAGTTTCTTGTGGAAGCCACCACACGTATTGTGTGGCTTCCATATAAACTTGTATCATTATGACTCTTATATACTACTATATTTGACCTTGACCTACATTTAATCTTGAATTACTTAGTTAATTCCCCTTGGTTAAGGTTTTTAGTCAACCTTGGTTATGGTTTTTAGTTAAGCTTGTACATGGAATACTATTGTGCATACAGACCCCATACTTGGATAACTATTTCTCATAGGGATGTACATCAATAACCCCTGACCTATATTTTACCTTCACCTACATTTAACCTTGAATTACTTAGTTATTTTCCCTTGGTTAAGGTTTGTACTCAAACTTGGTTAAGGTTTATAGTCAAGCTTGTATATGGAATACTCCTGGGCCTACAACAACCATACTTGGACAACTTCATCTCCTAGTGATGTACATCAATAATCCCTGACCTATATTTGACCTTGACCTACTTTTACCCTTGGATTACTTAGTTATTTCCCCTTGGTTAAGGTGTTTAGTCAAGCTTGTATATGGAATATTCCTGGGCCTACAGCAACCATACTTGGAAAACTTCATCTCCTAGTGATGTACATCAATAACCCCTGACCTATATCTGACATTCACCTACATTTAACCTTGAATTACTTACTTAATTTCCCTTGGTTAAGGTTTTTAGTCAACCTTGGTTAAGGTTTTTATGCAGGCCGCAGCCACCTTCTTTGTCAAGCTATGTGTACATCGACAACCCTCGTAGTCGAGCTATGCTGTTCTCCTACAGCTCTTGTTATGCAGGCCGCGGCCACCTTGTTTGTCAAGCTATGTGTACATCGACAACCCTCGTAGTCGAGCTATGCTGTTCTCCTACAGCTCTTGTTCTTCTTGGAGGCGAATCACGCACGATACTGAGTGTGTTACCAGTTTAATGGAATTATCGTCCGCAGCATACATGCCCAGGTCACAACTGTCACATTCAAAGCTGCTTTCTCTGGTGTTTTGTTTGTCTAGCGATGTCGCATAGCATTACAGAATGACATCAGAATGGTGGCGCAATGTAAAGTCTGTGTTCCATTCAAGAAAAACAATAATATATTGTACACATGAACATTTCATAGTTCACAACGTAAATTGAATACCAGTAGCCTATTTCACCAACATTGCAAAGTATACTTATCTAGCAAAATATAATTTGAGGGAGACATTTTCAATTTTAGGATAATTGTATCCCCCGGACTCCGTCGGGGGATACTATGGATTTGACAGCGCGCCGCGTCCGCGTCCGCGTCCGCGTCCGCGTCCGCGTCCGCGTCCGCCGCAGACACTTCTTGTCCGGAGCATAACTCGAACACCCTTTGGAATATTTTCATTAAACTTCACACATGCATAGACCACGACCCGAAGGTGTGTCGCGCACAAGAATGACAACTCTTGCATAGCTAATTTTTTAGTTATCTCCCTTTTTTGTTTCGCGCACTGATTGACCATAACTCGACCACCCTTTGGAATATTTTTATGAAACTTAACACATTCAATTAGACCACGAACCGAAGGTGTGTCGTGCACAAGAATGACAACTCTTGCATAGCTAATTTTTTAGTTATCTCCCTTTTTTTGTTTTCGCTCACTGATTTCCTGTCCGGAGCATAACTCGACCACCCTTTGGAATATTTTTATGAAACTTCACACATGCATAGACCACGACCCGGAGGTGTGTCGCGCACAAGAATGACAACTCTTGCGTAGCTAATTTTTGAGTTATCTCCCTTTTTTGTTTTGCGCACTCTACAAACTGGACAATAATGCATGAAGACCTGTTTTCTCGTCTGCTCTGTACACCTTTTCTCGTGTGCTCTGTACATAGATAAATATAGGACTATTAAAAAAAATCTGGTCTCCAATAGCAAGCATTATTATTTTTAAACTTTTTTTTTTGTTTTTTATTTTTTTTCTTTTTTTTCTTTTTTTTTTCTTTTTTTTCTCATTTTTTTTGTTTTGTTTTTTCATGTTTTTTTCTTCAAATTATTTTTCAATTTTTGTCTAGTAACATAAGGTCGTAAGTGCTATATACAGACTATTCACCTGTGCATGTGCTAGCATGTGCAACTGACCACTGACCACTTACAGGTAATGTATACAGGTAAATGATTATATTACATTTCTGTAAACTGTGTTGAAAATATTGTGGCATTATGTGGACCTGTGCAGATATATGTAGATAAATATAGGACTATTAAAAAAAATATTCTGTGCTCCAGTAGCAAGCATTATTATTTTTAAACTTTTTTTTTCCATTTTTTTTTTTCACTTTTGTTTTCAAATTATTTTTCAATTTTTGTCTAGTAGCATAAGGTGGTAAGTGCTATATACAGACTATTCACCTGTGCATGTGCTAGCATGTGCGACTGACCACTGACAACTTACAGGTAATGTATACAGGTAAATGATTATATTACATTTCCGTAAACTGTGTTGAAAATATTGTGGGAATATGTGGACCTGTGTATATATGATATGTAGATAAATATAGGACTATTAAAAAACATTCTGGGCTCCAGTAGGGAGCATTATTCTTTTTCTTTTTTTAATTTAATTTTTTTTTCCATTTTTTTTTTTACATTCTTTTTCAATTTTTTAACTGACCACTAACTTATTACAGGTAATTTATACAGGTACATTATTACATTTCCGTAAACTGTGTTGACAATATTGTGGCAGTATGTGGACCTGTGCAGATATATGTAGATAAATATAGGACTATTAACAAAAATTCTGGGCTCCAGTAGCAAGCATTATTTAAAAAAAAAAAAAATTGTATATTACATTTCCGTAAACTGTGTTGAAAATATTGTGGCATTATGTGGACCTGTGCAGATATATGTAGATAAATATAGGATTATTAAAAAAAAAATCTGGGCTCCAGTAGCAAGCATTATTAATTTTTATTTTTCAACTTTTTTTTTTAACTTTTTTTAAAAAAAATTTTTACATTCTTTTTCAATTTTTTAACTGACCACTAACTTATTACAGGTAATTTATACAGCTAAATTATTACATTTACCTAAACTGTGTTGACAATATTGTGGCAGTATGTGGACCTGTGCAGATATATGTAGATAAATATAGGACTACATGTATAATATTAAAATAAATTCTCGGCTCCAGTAGCGAGCATTATTTTTTTTATTTACATTCTATATTACATTTCCGTCAATTGTGTTGAAAATATTGTGGCATTATGTGCACCTGTGCAGATATATGTACATAAATATAGGACTATTAACAAATAATTCTGCGCTCCAGTAGCTTCACACATGCATAGATCCTAAAGGTGTGTCGCGCAAGAATGACAACTCTTGCATCACTAATTGTTTAGTTATCTCCCTTTGTCCGTCACCGATTTTGTCTCCGGAGCATAACTCGATCACCCTTTTTTCAAACTACTTGTGTATCTGGGGAGGGGGATACACATGCGCTTGTCGACAAGCGTCCATTTCTAGTTTTATCAATTTTTAGCTCGACTATTCGAAGAATAGTTAGAGCTTATGTTGTCACCCCGGCGTCGGCGTCACGCCTTGGTTAAGGTTTTTAGTCAAGCTTGTATATGGAATACTACTGGCCCTACACCCACCATACCTGGACAACTTCATCTCCTAGTGATGTACATCAATAACCCCTGATCTATATTTGACCTTCACCTACATTTCCTCTTGAATTACTTAGTTAATTCCCCTTGGTTAAGGTTTTTAGTCAACCTTGGTTAAGGTTTTTAGTCAACCTTGGTTAAGGTTTTTAGTCAACCTTGTAGATGGAATACTATTGTGCATACAGACACCATACTTGGATGTACATCAATAACCCCTGACCTATATTTTACCTTCACCTACATTTAACCTTGAATTACTTACTTATTTCCCCTTGGTTAAGGTTTGTACTCAAACTTGGTTAAGGTTTATAGTCAAGCTTGTATATGGAATAATCCTGGGCCTACAGCAACCATACTTGGACAACTTCATCTCCTAGTGATGTACATCAATAATCCCTGACCTATATTTGACCTTGGCCTACTTTTACCCTTGGATTACTTAGTTATTTCCCCTTGGTTAAGGTGTTTAGTCAAGCTTGTATATGGAATACTCCTGGGCCTACAGCAACCATACTTGGAAAACTTCATCTCCTAGTGATGTACATCAATAACCCCTGACCTATATCTGACATTGACCTACATTTTTAGTAAACCTTGGTTAAGGTTTTTATGCAGGCCGCGGCCACCTTCTTTGTCAAGCTATGTGTACATCGACAACCCTCGTAGAGCTATGCTGTTCTCCTACATCTCTTGTTTATGCCTTTCCCAGCCCATTATGCGCCTTAATTTAAAAAAAACAAGGTACCTCGGCGCTATAAATTTCAGATAGAATATAAAAATGTTCCAATTTTGCCTTGAAAGCACTATATGAGTGTGTATTATAAGGTTTAAACATGTAATAAATTACCCAATTTAATAAATATGACTCAAAATAGGACGTTCACGGTGAAATATCCCAGCACCTTAAATTATTTCTGGGGAAAGGCCTGTACTATTATTGAAAAAAAGGTTTACCTTCACCTATTATTTCTACGTAATTGACTTAGCCATTTTCAACGTTAACTTTTTAACGTACGTCTGGTTAAAGTTTTTTGCTTAAAACTTTTTCCTTATACTATATATCTGCAACTATTTCGCCCATTACCTTCAAACTTCACATGGGTGTTTATCATCATCCATATTTTCATTCTACCCCCCTAACCGTGTGGCCCCTATGCCCAATGTCAAGGTCAAATTACTTTCAATTTTTTTGTTAAACTTTTTTCCTGTATTATGTCTCTGCAACTGCTTCACCCATTACCTTCATACTTCACATGGGTGTTTATCATCATTGTCAGCACGATATCCTCGCCATTTTGGCATACGTCCGTCCGTACGTCCGTACATCCGTGTGTTTGGTTAAACTTTTTTGCTTAAAGTTTTTCCATCTATTATATCTATTTTTTTACTGTTCATGCCTCGCCCCAAGGTGCGACATGCAGGCCACGGCCATCTAGTCTACAAAAACTGGGTGTAATTTTTTTTAACTTGACCCATTTTTTCCGCGCAGTCGACTTAGCCATTTTCAATGTTAAGTTTTCGCGTTTACAATGTTAAGTTTTCGTGTTTAAGTCCATTTCTTTGGTACTGTACCACCTAGGACCACCAAACTTTCACAGCTTCATAACCAAGGGGTGCCTACCACATACAAATATCCAACATGTGACCATTTTTTTACCTTCACCTATTATTTCTACGTAATTCACTTAGCCATTTTCAACGTTAACTTTTTAGCGTACGTCTGGTTAAATTTTTTGGTTAAAACTTTTTCGTTATACTATATCTCTGCAACTGCTTCGCCCATTACCTTGAAACTTCACAAGGGTGTTTATCATCGTCCATATTTTCATTCTAATCCCCAACCGTGCGGCCCCTGTGCGCAATGTCAAGGTCAAATTACTTTGAATTTATTTGTTAAAGTTTTTTTGTGTACTATATCTCTGCAACTGCTTCACCCATTACCTTGATACTTCACATGGGTGTTTATCATCATTGTCGCACCCGCTTGCGGAAAGCGCGATATCGTCGGCATTTTGGCATACGTCCGTCCGTACGTCCGTACGTCCGTGTGTCCGGTTAAAGTTTTTTCGTTAAAGTTTTTCCATCTACTATATCTATTTTTTTAGTATCCATGCCTCGCCCCAAGGCGCGACATGCAGGCCACGGCCATCTAGTCTACAAAATGTGCGTATAATTATGTTATCCAAGTGTCCATGCTTGGAAAAAACCTGGCCTTCGTGGCTTTGCCTCGTTTATTGTTTTTATTCTTCGTTTAGGAATTCCGAGGCATTTCCTAGGTGAGCCTTCTAAACTTGACATCACAAACACCAGCTGGTTTTCCCTAGATATAGTATGTGTTGTGGCACTGACTGGAGATATGGGCTTATGGGTTTTGCGACTACTGTAGATCCAGATCAGCCTGTGCATACGCACAGTCTGATTAGGATCTGCACTATTCACCATTCCATCAATGAAACAACCATCATGCTTCTAACAAGCAGTATATACCATTATCAGGCTGCATGATCAGGACCTACACTGGTCAAAAATCCTGTAAGCCCCATTTCTCCAGGCACGGCCACATATAAAGATGATTATGTTACAGATTCAACGGGATTTTCCCGAGTATCCAGGGAGCGATAAAGAAACGTGACCAGAGCCTGCAGGAGTACAACAGGATCAACACGAAACTGAACAAGTATTCTGACAAGGATCGTACCGGCCAGAATGTCGTCAAGCTCGACACGGTAATGAAACATTCAGCAACACTTCGGACAAATTACCATAACCCTTTCAATCCTAAGGAGGGTTGTGTTGTGGATTAGGGGTTAAACACCTGACTTCCAATCTTGAGGTTGTGGGTTCAAACGTCGACTTGAAACCGTTGTCCTGTCCCTGTATGACCTTAGCTATTGCTGGGACGTTCAACCCATTCACTTTTCAACCCTACAGGCTATAACGACAACATTTGCAAACACTGTAGATCCAGGTGAGCCGGCTCGTAGCGACCAGCCTCATCAAGATCTACACAGTATTTGTAAGTTTGTATCAGATTTTTAAAAAAATATCCCTCACATGAGTTTGAACTAGTCGAAACATTAGCATGAAACAGACTATGTCATGTATTGACCCTTTCAACACCACATGCCTTTATAGCTGTATTGGTAAACAGTGTAGATCCAGATGAGCCGGCTCGTGACGAGCCGTCTCATCTGGATCTGCACTTTTTGCATGAAATTTTCGTATTTTTTAGAGCAAAAACACCCCCTTTTCATAAATGGACTAGTCTGAAAATGATTGCGTGACGATTTGATTGGTCTCAAAATTAACAAATCAAATTCTATTCCAGTTACTTAGGGGTGAAAGGGTTAAGGGGTGAAAGGGCTATTATTAAGCAATTTCACACTCTTCTACCATGTCGGGGAAATATCAAAAAGCTAGATTGGAACAGGCCTCGACAAATTCTTGATTTTCCCCGCATCCGGATTGAAGTTCCACTTATCCAATTCTATATATTATGTTAAGGCTGCATTATTTCTCCGAATTAGCACTCATTCACATCCAAAATTCAGTCGCCAATACAAGCAGAACAGTTGATTTGTCGAGGATTGTGGGCACAAAAGTCATACGCACCATTTCTCCAGTCACTATTACATACTGGGAGCTAGACTGGCCACAATATTATAAGCCCCATTTCTCCAGTCACTTCAGACAAGACTGGCCACAGTTTTGTATGTCTCATTACGACAGTTAGAGTCACAGATCAGGAGCTACACTGACCAAAATATCCGTAGCCCAATTTCTCAAGTCACCATTATGTATCGGTAGCTAGACTGCCCACAAATACACCACATTTCAGTAGTTACAGATAAGGAGCTAGACCAGGCCAGTACGCAGAGGGGGTGCGACGGGTGCGTATGCACCCCCTTAACCCTTTCACTCTTAACCCGCAGGTATGTATAGTGATATTGGCAAACAGTGTAGATCCAGATGAGCCGGCTCGTAGCGAGCCGTCTCATCAGGATCTGCACTTTTTGCAATTAATTTTCATAATTTTGAGAACAAAAACATTCCATGTTCATAAATGGACTGGTCTGAAAATCATTTTGTGATGATTTAGATTGGTTACAAAATTAACAAATTAAAATCCATTCCAGTTACTTAGGGGTGAAAGGGTTAATCTACCGAGGTCTGTCCGTGGATGTGCAAAAACAATGTTTAGCCCTTCACGCCCTCGATAACGCACCCCCCTAAAATAATTCCTGCATACGGGCCTGCTAGACTGACTACCATGTCATTTTCCCAGCCACTGTTACAGCTTAGATTGGCTACACCCCTGTAAATAAGCCTTTCACCCAAAAGTAACTGGAATGGATTTTGATATGTTCATTTTCCAAGTGTCAGAAAATGATTTTCAGACTAGTCCATTCATGAAAAGGGAGTGTTTTTGTCCTCAAAAATATGAAAATTACTTGAAAAAAGTGCAGATCCTGATGAGACGGCTCATCACGAGCCGGCTCATCTGGATCTACACTGTTTGCCAATACTACTATAAAGGCATGTGGTGTTGAAAGGGTCTCCTAAGCACAGTTTAGGATCGACGACACGGATGACAAACACCATAGTCGCAATTTATCCCCTATCACAGTGGTGTGTGCGATTATGTTGTAGACGAAGAAGGCCCTGGAGACAGCGAAGGATGAGTTTAACAGCCAGAACCAGGCCCTGAAACAAGACCTGCCGCGCCTCTACGAGGGCAAAATTGACTATTTCCAACCGTCCCTCGAGGCCTTGATCCGATCCCAGGTTTGTTACGTTTGTAATTCAACCCTACACCCTGGGAGAGAGGTTTCCCCATACTTGATGTGCCGTAATACTAGGGGTGGGCCGTGGTCTAGGGGATTTTGGCATTGGAATTCAATACCGGAGGTTGTCAGTTTAATCCTCGTCCTAGGCATAAAAAATACTTACATACTATTTCCACCCCACTGGTCTGTTGGATGAGACTTTATACTGTGGTACCATCCGTATATGACGTTAGCTGTCACTGGGAGGTTGAACTCATTTACTTACACTTTTGTTATGTTTGTTACACGTGACTCCTATAGTTGCTAAGTAGTTGGTCAATAAGATTATACAGAGGATCTTACATGAGTGATGATTCACTTTCACTTTTGTTATGTTCGTTACACAGGGCTCTCCCCACATCCGGAGGTTGTGGGTTCAAACCTCGCATTGGGCATCAAAAATACTTTCATAGTATTTCCGTCCCACTGGGAGCCGTTTCACTAAACTTTGTACGACTAAAATGTTTGTAAGTGCAAATTTAGGATCGTCTGGAAATTTCAATTGATGGATTTACATTTATTGAACATAGGCTGCATGCAGCCTATGCTCAATAAATGTAAATCCAACAATTGTTTACAAGAAAACAATGTTAATGTGAAATTTACCGACTATCATAATTTTGCACTTACGAACATTTTATTCGTACGAAGTTTAGTGAAACGGCCCCCTGGTCTGTCGGATGAGACTTTAAACTGTGACCCCATCTCTATATCACCTTAGCTATTGCTGGGACGTTAAACCCATTCACTTTTACATGGGACTCCTATAGTTACCAAAGAATCTATTGCGGATCTTATGTGAGTGATGATTTAATATATTTATTGAGCAAGTTTACTTATATAAACACAGTATCAACCATTGAAGCTGTATTGATCACCAAATGTGCATTATGATGTATAATACATAGAGGATCTTACATGAGTGATAAATTAATATGATACTTATTAAACGAGTTACTGATTTCATGAGAAACGAGGCTATGTCGAGTTTCTTCTGAAAACATGTTTTGTAAATATCAGGTTAAATTAATTAAATCAGTTATTGCCCCTGATCTTTAGAATGACAATTCATGTTTTATATGCCTGTCTAATGCAATTGAATGCCAATAGTTACATCAATATGTGTAAATCTTATACAGCTGCACACCTGTTTCATTAATCAGATTTACATCTACGATGAATATATAATGTACAGTCCTCGCTCGATTACTCAAAGTCCAAGGGACTGAGGTAAATACTTTGAGTTAGCGATAATTGTAGATAACGGGAGTTTTCATTATGGGAAAACATGTAATTGGGGCCAAGAATTTGACTGACTTAACAGTAATTTGACTTAAAAGAGTTTGAGGTAATGCGCGTTGACTGTATTTCAGAATGATAGTTGCTTAAACTCTGTATCTACATTCTCAAATAAAAAGTTTTATGATATTGATATGACCTTTTTAAAGGTACATGTCCACTCAGTAGGCAAACAATGTTCTTTATGGGAATTAAATACATGTAAGTGTATAATTGTGTCAGTATTCCACCAGTTCTAAACATTATGAGTGCCCGCTATACAATTATAATCATTTGGTAATATTTATTTTACTGATAGTGACGCTCGGTGGTATCGGGCTATTTTCATATGGAAATGAGGCATGATAATAGTCGGTGATATAGTCGGCACTTTGGCGTACGTACGTGTGTCCGGTTAAAGTTTTTGGTTAAAGTTTTTTGGTTAAAGTTTTTTGTTATACTATATCTCTGCAACTGCTTTGCGCATTACCTTGAAACTTCACATGGGTGTTTATCATCATCTATATTTTCATTCTACCCCACTCCCGTGCGGCCCCTGTGCCCAATGTCAAGGTCAAATTACTTTGAAGTTTTTGGTTAAAGTTTTTGGTTAAAGTTTTTTCAGGTACTATATCTCTGCACCTGCTTTGCCCATTACCTTGAAACTTCACATGGGTGTTTATCATCATCTATATTTTCATTCTACCCCGTTCCCGTGCGGCCCCTGTGCCCAATGTTAAGGTCTAATTACTTTGAAATATTTGGTTAAAGTTTTTGTCTCGACCGCTTGCAGAAAGCGCGATATAGTCGGGCACTTTGGCGTACGTCCGTCCGCATTTTTTGGTTAAAGTTTTTCCGTCTACTATATCTCTTTTTTAGCTCACCTGAGCAAAGCTCATGTGAGCTATTGTTATGGCAAAGTGTCCGTCGTCCGTCGTCCGTCCGTCCGTGAACATTTTCAATCATCTTCTTCTCCCGAACTGCTGAGCCGATATTGGTCAAACTTCACAGGGATGATATATGGGTGATGCCATTTCAGATTTGTTAAAATGGAGGTCATCGACAATCCAAGATGGCCGCCATGGAAAAGTAGGTCAAATTCTAAAAAAATCTTCTTCTCACGAACCGCCAGGCCGATTTTGACGATACTTGGTATGAATGATCGATAGTTAGCGCTGTTCCAGATTTGTTCATATGGTGGCCCGTGGGTAAAAACAAAAAATGGACGTCGCCCGAGGGGTCAAATAGGGGTCAAATTTTATTTTTAACCGAATATAGTCATGTAATATATCAAATCGAAGGTATCGACGAGACAATCACTCTGGAACATTTTTTGTCTAAATCATATGATTACGTCATCCAAGATGGCCACCGATAGTTCAAATGGTCATTCTTTTACCAAAGATTTCAAACGTCTTCTTCTTGTAATTTGCTTGGCCGATATTGGCCAAACTTAACTGTAATGGTCTGTGGTTGAAGCCTGTTAATTTTTGTTAAAATGGAGGTCATCACCAAATCCAAGATGGCCGCCGTTGAGAAGTAGGTCAAATTCTTAAAAAATCTTCTCACGAACCGCCAGGCCGATTTCGACGATACTGGGTATGAATGATCGATAGTTAGCGCTGTTTCAGATTTGTTCATATGGTGGCCCCTGGGTCAAAAATGGGCGTGGCCCGAGGGGTCAACTAGGGGTCAAATTATATTTTTGCCCAAATATGGTCATATAATATATCCAATCGAAGGTATCGACTAGTTGATCACTCTGGACCATTTTTTGTCTAAATCAGATGATTTTGTCATCCAAGATGGCCACCGAAAGGTAAAAAAAGTTGTTCTTTTACTTAAGATTTCAAACGTATTCTTCTTGTGAACTGCTTGGCCGATATTGGCCAAACTTAACTGTAATGGTCTGTGGGTGAAGCCTGTCCATTTTTGTTAAAATGGAGGTCATCACCAAATCCAAGATGTCCGCCGTTGAAAAGTAGGTCAAATTGTCAAAAAATCTTCTTCTCACAAACCTCTAGGCCGATTTCGACGAAACTTGGTGTGAATGATTGATAGTTAACGCTGTTTCAGATTTGTTCATATGGTGGCCCCTGGGTCAAAAATGGGCGTGGCCCGAGGGATGGGGTCAACTAGGGGTCAAATTATATTTTTGCCCGAATATGGTTATATAATATATCAAATCGAAGGTATCGACTAGTCTATCACTCTGGAGCATCTTTTGTCTAAATCAGATGATTTTGTCATCCAAGATGGCCACCGAAAGGTAAAAAAGTTGTTCTTTTACTAAAGATTTCAAACGTATTCTTCTTATGAACTGCTTGGCCGATATTGGCCAAACTTAACTGTAATGGTCTGTGGGTGAAGCCTGTCCATTTTTGTTAAAATGGAGGTCATCACCAAATCCAAGATGTCCGCCGTTGAAAAGTAGGTCAAATTGTCAAAAAAATCTTCTCACAAACCTCTAGGCCGATTTCGACGAAACTTTGTATGAATGATGGATAGTTAACGCTGATTCAGATTTGTTCATATGGTGGCCTCTGGGTCAAAAATGTTCATGGCTGAGGGGTCAAATAGGGGTCAAATTTTATTTTTCACCGAATATGGTCATTTTATATATCAAATCGAAGGTATAGCAGTAAATCACATGCACATTCGCAATATATGTTAGATCAGAAGGTACCAACAAATTCTGTGGAACATTTGAAGTTGTAAGTGAAGAGTCTTTGTGAAATCAAGATGACCACTATGGAGGCTTTTAGGTGAGCGATACAGGCCCATTTGGGCCTCTTGTACTATCCTCCTCGTTATACCTCTGGCATACGAAGTATGTCGAGCGGTATATAGTTTTTGTCATTCCCTCTGTCCGTCCGTCCGTCCGTCCGGGCACATATTAGGGTACTTATGTGGCTAGCCCCACAGGGTTATGGACTTGTTAAAGGTTAGGGTTGGTTACAATTAGCCACCTAAAAAATCGTTTTATGTGGCTAAAAATCGTTTTATGTGGCTAATATTTAACATGTGATAAGCCACATAAGTACCCTAATGTAAGAATGTCCGTCCGTCCGTCCGTCCGTCCGGGCACACATTAGGGTACTTATGTGGCTAGCCCCACAGGGTTATGGACTTGTTAAAGGATAGGGTTGGTTACAATTAGCCACCTAAAAAATCGTTTTATGTGGCTAAAAATCGTTTTATGTGGCTAATATTTAACATGTGATAAGCCACATAGTTACCTGAAAGTAAAGACGTCCGTCCGTCCGTCCGTCCGTCCGTCCGAGCTTACAAATGGATACATATGTGGCTAGGAGAACAATAGGTTATGTAATATTGTATTGTTCTTTGATTTTATGTGGCTAAAAATGGATTTATGTGGCTACAGAACAATAGGGATGAACAAAGGAAAAGGTTAGGTTAGTCACATAAGTATCCATTTGCAGGAACGTCCGTTCATCCGTCCGTAAGATTTACGTAGAAATTTGCTGTCGTAAGATTTGCGTTAGTTTTTGGGTACCCATCGTCTCTGCAACGGTAAGTCGGATTGACTTCAAACTTCATATACTTCCTTTTCATCATCCATATTTTCATTCCATACCACACCCATGCGGCCTTCATGTCCACACGCAAATTACTTAGTAAAATTTGCATTGAAGTTCTTCAAATAAATGCATTACTGGTAAAGTTTTTGTTTGTCGGTCCAGGCGGGGGCCGGGGGTATCAGTGAGCCTCTGCTAACTTGCTCTAGTATTACTAATAATTTAAACTGAACGTAGAAGAATCAAAGATGGTCTTGTATCTATAATATTATTTTGTAATTCACTATGTATCGCATGCAATCTAAGTAATAGTTATAGATCTTATATCGGATTCCACCCCTAACAGTGATTTCGAATTGCTATACAGTGCAACCTCTGGGAAGACTCAAAACTGGCTGTTGTAGAGAGGTGACTGTTGTAGAGAGGTAAACGCTGAATTAAATTTTATTGTCTACTGTTTATTAGCTCACCTGAGCGAAGCTCATGTGAGCTATTGTTACCGCAATGTGTCCGTCGTCCGTCGTCGTCCGTGAACATTTTCAAACGTCTTCTCCTCAGTAACCATTGGGCCTATAGTCACCAAACTTCATGATCATGGTCCTTAGGTAGGGGGATTACAAAATTGTTAAAATGACGTCATTGCGTAATCCAAGATGGCCCCGTCAAAAAATAGCACAAATTCTTCAAAAATCTTCTCAAGAACCGCCAACCGGATTTCGACAAAACTTGGTAGGAATGATCGATGTACAATGCTCTTTCAAAGTTGTTAAAATGGTGACCCTGTGGTCGAAACTGGGCGTGGTCCGTGGGGTCAAATTGGGGTCAAATTTTATTTTTGACCGAATATGGTCATGTCATATATCGAATTGAAGGTATCAAAGAGGTGATCACTTTGGTGTATTTTTTGTCGAAATCTGACGGTTATGTCATCCAAGATGGCCACCGAAAGGTCAAAAGGTCGTTCTTTTATTAGAGATTTCAAAATTCTTCTTCACATGAATCGCTTGGCCCATGGTAGCCAAACTTAAAAGATATGGTCCATGGGTGAAGCCTTTTCAGATTTGTTAAAATGGAGGTCATCGCTAATCCAAGATGGCCGCTGTCTAAAAATAGCATAAATTCTTAAAAAATCTTCTTCTCATGAACCGCTAGCCGGATTTCGACGAAACTTGGTAGGAATGATCAATGTACAATGCCCTTTCAAAGTTGTTAAAATGGTGACCCCGGGGTCAAAAATGTGCGTGGCCCGTGGGGTCAAATTTTATTTTTGACAGAATATGGTCATGTTATATATCAAATCGAAGGTATCAATGAGGCGATCACTCTGGTACATTTTTTGTCGAAATCTGATGGTTATGTCATCCAAGATGGCCGCCAAAAGGTCGTTCTTTTATTAGAGATGGCCGCCATCTAAAAATAGCACAAATTCTTAAAAAATCTTTTTCTCATGAACCACTGACCGGATTTCGACGAAACTTGGTAGGAATGATCGATGTACAATGCTCTTTTAAAGTTGTGAAAATGGTGACCCCGGGGTCAAAAATGGGCGTGGCCCGTGGGGTCAAATTTTATTTTTGACCGAATATGCTCATGTCATATATCAAATTGAAGGTATCGATGAGGCGATTGCTCTGGCGCAATATTTGTCGGAATCAGATGATTATGTCATCCATGATGGCCGCCAAAAGGTCCATTTATTTGAGATTTTGAACGTCTTTTTCTCAGGAACCACATGGCCGATGCTGGCCAATCTTCATAGGAAGTTCCGATCCTTGGGTGAAGCATTTTCAGATTTGGTAAAATGAGAGTCGTCGCTTAATCCAAGATGACTGCCATCTAAAAATAGCACAATTTTTTTAAAACACATGAACTCGATGTCACATTCTCCTCTGGTGTTCATGGAGTCAGGTGAGTGAATTAGGGCCATCATGGCCCTCTTGTTTAGTGTCCATGCCTCGCCCCGAGGCGCGACATGCAGGCCGCGGCCATCTAGTTAATTATTTATACGAATTAAATATGTCGCCTTAAAAAAAATAATATTTTTGACAGATTATAAAGTATGATCATTGCACATCAAAAAATAAATACAGAGAATAAAGAGTAATGTCTGTTAGTATTTTAATGAAACACGGTTATCGCCCCTGATATCAGTGTGGAAATTTACATCTGATATAAAATGTATAATAATGCCAGTTAATACGTGATGATGATGATGTCTCTGATTTTAAGAACATGTTGTGCCTAGTGAGTGTATGTGATAAATGTATGTAAATCTTCATCATCAATATTACAGTATCACCTGTGATCAATGTAAATGCGTTGTCTAATCTTTCCTTTGTCAGGTAGCTTACAATTCCGAGGCCTTCAAGACGTACAGCGATGTGTCATCGGACTTATTTCACCAGTCCAAGCTCACTGATCAGGAGCGGAAGGCGAGAATCAACAAATCTCTCGAGGAGATAAAGGCCCTATCCATCACTCTTGACGACTGAGTAAACATTTATAATTATACTCTTGAGCCAAAAAAACTATTTCTTTTATTTATGCACAGAAGTATATGTTGTGACCACTCATTTGAACCGTCTCGTCGAGACGGTTCAAATGACTGGTAACAACATATACTTTCGAAAATAAATAAGAAAAATTGCAAAAAAAAATATTTGAACAGAATAACTACGGAAGGCGAGTATCAGCAAATCTCCGGAGACAAAGGCTACATCAATAACTGTTGATGACTGATCTTTCTCCCTATTCACATGGTCACAACATATATTTCCATGTATAAAAGAAAGAATTATTTTTCTGAAAAAAGAGAAAGATCAGTCATCCTTTTGTTGCAATTTTTCTTATTTATTCTCCAAAGTAGAAAGATATTAGTGAAAATCTCTTGTAAACACATCTATAAACATGACGTTGTGCTGTTAAAAAAACCATGTGATCCCACACCCTGTACACGGTGCATTGAAACACACTGACATTCTTTGTGTGTCCGGTTTAGATAGGTTTGACTGTGCACTGTAGTTTTAATTATCCCTCTGGCAAGAGGGTATATAGCGTTAGTCCATGTACGGGCAAACGTGCGGTTCGTTCGTGATAATATTCGGCCACAATGTGTGTATAGGGATGGTGGATTGTTTCACATACAACCCACGTCCGACAGCCCAAGGTCAAGGTCAGTGATGACGCGTTCGCCTTGTTAAAAAGAAATTGTTAAATAACTTATGAACCGCTTCACAGATTTTGATAATATTTTGCCACAATGTCTGTCTAGGGATTGTACTTTGTTTTGCATATGACCCACATCCGACCACTCAAGGTCAAGGAGGACTTAATAAACTAGAAAATACATCAGTAAATACAAAAAAAATCCATTTTGAAAAAAAAGTGAGTTACGAAAAGTGAGTTAATAAAAAAAAAAAAAAAAAAACATGAGGGTTCAGCAATACGCTGAACCCTCATTATGTTTTTTTTTGTTTTTTTTATTATCGAGGGGATTAGCTTCGTTTAATGATGCCAGTTGTTGCTGTGCAAGTGTTGCTTGATAGGTGTGTGTAGTATGTTCATTATTTACAGTTCACATTCGTTTTATAACACTTTTTCTACTTGTTTCAGCTCTGTTGAAATGTGCAATATGTTTAAATATGTTTATTTTGTGATAATAAAATAAATGTCCATGTATTGTATAATTCTACTTTGTTTTGGCCTCAGGCGCAGAAGGTACCCTACTGTAAGGTTTGACAATGTCCAGCCGTGGGTAAACGTTTGCCGTGGCGCGAGGGAACTGTTTGAACCCCACCGCGGGTTCAAACAGTTCCCGAGTGCCACGGCAAATGTTTACCCACGGCTGGACTACGGCCTTGTGGTTCAAACAGTTCCCGTGTGCCACGGCTGAACTACGGCCTTATGGTTCAAACACTTCCCGTGTGCCACAACAAACGTTTACCCACCCACGGCTGGACTACGGCCTTGTGGTTCAAACAGTTCCCGTGTGCCACGGCAAACGTTTACCCACCCACGGCTGGACATGGTCGAACGTTATTGTTACATTGTGTTGGATTTATTGTGTAATTTGAACATATATGCAATACTTTCAGTACTTTGATAACCGGTTCCATTCAACAGCTGATATACACATACATATTCCGGGGCCGCAGTACACGTCGCATGATGCAGGTGCCCTATCATCCGCATCAATTTCAAAATTTCAACGAGACCATTGCGAACTGGTCTGGTGACGTAATGGCACGTTCTCTAATGGCGCGTTCTCGTAAAGTTACGAGACACATGCATTACAACGGCAGTCATGTGACAATATGTGTGTGATCCGCCTAACCCCAGACTAGACTGCGCTTAACCCTTTCAAAGTAAATGGCATGGATTATTTTGAGACTTCCATTATACTTAAAAAGGGATCATTCTGTAAACAATAAAGAATATCCCCAAATGGCTACACTGTTTGCAATTACAGTCTACACTTGTTATCTTAAACTCTCTTAACCCTTTGAACCCGAAATCCCGCTATAGCGGTTTATGCAAAAAGTGCAGATCCAGATGAGCCGGCTCATAACGAGCCGTCTCATCAGGATCTGCACTTTTTGCAAGTAATTTTAATATTTCTTAGAACAAAAACACCCCCTTTTCATAAATGGATGAATCTGAAAATCAAACTTTATATAAGCCTTTTTATTTTGTAAAATTATCTCCAATATTGAAATTTATTGTGAAAAAATTCCCTGAGTGAAGATTTTTCTAATTTCAGAAATAGTGGACCGATGTTCAAACTTTTGTTTTCTTGGTTCCATCATTTCCAAGCTATCTAGCCATGTTTCAGAGTCCATTTCCTTTTTCTTTCGTTCTTTTTTTCCACCATGTTAATCCATAGAGAAATAAATATTCGTTATAAAATCAATAATTGACCTATTTTTGCAAACTAAAAAAGGTTATTAAATGTTGATATTATCAAACAAAATATTGCTGTTGCATTGTTTATAGAATGTACATGTATAGTCGTACCATTTGGGCAGGTTCCTTTTTTTAGCAACATCGGGACTAAATGTCAGTGAACTTCCTGACATCATTGTGTCACTCATTCATTCCTCTGATGGTCCTCTAGCAGTTTGTGTCGGCTATAATGCCCTCACTTATACCTATGCCCAGGCTGGGACAAAGATTTATGGTCCCTGGTCCAGTAGCTGATTTCACCTAAATTGCAAAGTATCTTATCTGGCTAAGTACACCTTGAGGGAGAAATTTTCAATTTAAGGATAAATGTATTATTTTGTATTATACTGAATTTATTACATTATCACAGCCATTTTTGCTGTGATAATGTAATACATTTAGTAATACTGTAATTCCGCATACTAATCATCAAATATATGCAGTCGTTAGTTCTGTATGAAATAATTCATTTCGGGAAAAATAAATGATGACTCCCTCAAAGTATACTTAGCTAGATATGTATGCTTAGTAATTTTGGTGAAATCGGCTACAGGTAACAGCGTTATTGTTGTCTTCATGGCGCGGTGTTAGAATTAGGTTTTTGGCGGGAGACATACTGTCTCCACGCTATTGGGATCGTGATCCTGGCCGTTTGCACGGGTCTACTTTCGGAAGTGGCTCTCTGTTCATCAGGGGACGTCTCAATAGGCTCAATTTGCGTTCGCAATTAACAACAGTCAGGTGACATTTAAAGTCAGCGAAGCGAATGAACTGAAAGCAAGTTATTAATAGCAACGGCAATGCTCAACATTATGTGTAAACTAGTTGGCATGCCCAACTTTACTTTTGAAGAGAACAAATTGCTGTTATTGAGACGCCCCCCTATCGCTATTGGGATCGTGATTCTCTGTTCATCGGGGGACGTCTCAATAGGCTCAATTTGTGTTCGCAATTAACAAGTTAGGTGACATTTAAAGTCAGCGAGTGAACTGAAAGCAAGTTATTAATAGCAACGGCAATGCTCAACATTATGTGTAAAATAGTTGGCATGCCCAACTTTACTTTTGAAGAGAACAAATTGTTGCTGTTATTGAGACGCCCCCCGTATCGTGTACCACGCAGTCGCAATGCGACGTCGAAGGCCATTTCTTTTTCATATTGTGGTTTACGGGCGATTTTCGAAAAATTACCCTCTGGGTGAGCGAAACAAAATTCATGAAAACGTTTTGCCGTTCATGCAGCATACACGTATGTAGGCCTACGCCCAGTCATAATTTTGAAAAGATTTCACATAATACGTCTGCAATATACCTCTAAAACGGTTTATTAGTCGGACATAAAGCACCTTTGCTTCATCAACCTATTTGTGTTTAGAGCAGGCTGTATTTTACAAACACCAGTAACTAATCAATTTCTCCAAATTTGCAGATTGTACATCCAATAATCAACATTGAATATATTTCTAACAAGGAATTTCTGAGTATGCAAATTCACAAGTGGCTACTTGTCTCCCGCCAATCAGTACTTTCAGTACTTTGATTATATTCTGTAAGGCAAAAGCCATCATTTACGGACACACCTTCAACTATGGGAGGTAATCAATGGTCTCCTTAATTCTGTAGTTCAAATAATAGTTATCTCCCTGTACCAGGTAAATTTGATTCCACTGGTATCGAACTCGATTCTTCAAAGGCGAATGAGTGAGACTGCCAAGCACGAAAATTATCGTCTGATGTTGCTTTATAGTTTGCCTTCTTTCTAAATAAAAACATGGTTTGACAGCACTTTACAATCATTTCCATTGGACATTATTCTAAAGTGCTGTCAAATCATGTTTTTGACGAGAAAAATCGAAAATAAAAAATAAACAGCAGACGACAAAATTAATTCAGCAGTGTAAGGGTTAAAGGCGGGTTAGTCCCTCGACCCGGCGCATACGACTTGCCCAATATTGTGTGTGTGTGTGGGTGCGGGCGGATAATTGTCGGCCAAAATTAGAGATAGGTAACGTTGCCAAATTACTGTAAATAAGTCCATGTTAACATGTACGTAAATGACATTTCAACTAAAATGTGGTGGTTGTTGGTTTGGAGCATACGATGGGTAATTTAACAATCTGGATTTTACCCCGACTGGAGACCAGTAGCCGATTTCACCAACATTGCAAAGTATACTTTTCTAGCAAAGTATACTTTGAGGGAGTAATCATTTATTTTCCCCGAAATGCATTATTTCATATAGAACTAACGACTGCATATATTTCATGATTACAACTATGCAGACTTATTATACTGAATGTATTACATTATCACAGCCAATATGGCTGTGATCATTAGTCATTCTTGCATGTGACAGTTGAATCTGGTTATAGCCTCTATAACAGTAACACGATTATTCCATATTCTATTACTTGTATGGGAAGGGGCCAAGTGACTTTGGTGTGGTATGGACTTGGCACCAAGGGCCTATTTCATCAACATCGCAGAGTATACTTTCCTAGCAAAGTATACTTTGAGGGAGAAATTTTCAATTTTAGAATAAATTTATTAATTTTTATTATACTGAATTTATTACATTATCACAGCCAATTTTGGCTGTGATAATATAATAAATTCAGTATAATAATTCTGCATAGTTTTAATCATCAAATATATGCAATCGTTAGTTCTGCATGAAATAATGCATTTCGGAAAAATCAATGATTGCTCCCTCAAAGTATACTTTGCTAGGAAAGTATACTTTGCAATTTTGATGAAATCGGCTACAGGTCAGGTTATTCTAATTTCAGGGCCCGGCCTTAAATGATGCACATCCTGATCTGCATCTATACTGGTTGCAAACCTCGTAAGCCACATTTCTTCAGTCACAGCCACGTGTGAATTAAGCCAGTGAGGGCATCCGTGCCACATATTATATATCTTTCTTCAATTCAGAGAATTGTCGTAGCTAGTTATCAGTTATCTCCCGTTGAATTTATTTATATAAATCCGGTCCAAATTGTGTAGTTTAGGGTCTTATTGCTTGTAAAAACGGCGAATGTTACATGATTGGTTTTGAAAAGGAGCAATTATTGTGATTGCGGCTAGTGTTGATCCACATAATCTTACATATCTGCGCAATCTGATCCGAAACTGCATTATTTGCCAGATTCATATGTTCACATTTGTTAACGTTATTGCAAACAGTGTAAACAGATGTGCAGTCTGATCTGGGTCTACTCTGTTCGCAAAGCTCTTTTTGTGATGGTCAGTAAAGAAATCAACGCTGACATACAGCACATGACCGGATCTCTATAATTAAATTTGCAAAGGGAAATAACTAGCTACGGTCCCTCATTATATCAGATATATTGTGCGTGTTTATTTCTAGCCTGGGGATTTTCGGTGCTCGCCTGAAACAAAACTCGGTGAACTATTATTGAACTTAGAACGTATGATTATGCATATGTTAGATTACTAGCCGTGCTGTTTGCACCGATATAGCAACAAGTGCACGAGATTGTCGAACATTGGGTTGCCGACGGATATCGGTCAAGTTGCGTCCGTGCAATCTAATCTGTCATTTGTACATGTACTTGAACATGTGCATGTACTTGTACATGTAATATATGGGATTTAGTACTAAACCCATTGAGCCGGCCTTAAATGACATTAGCTGTTGATAGGCCGTTAAACCCCAACAAACAAAACTGATCTGTGTCTACACTGTCCGCTGCCTGTGGACAGTGTATATCCTGATGTGTCTGTTTGAATAAACAAGTTTAACCGAAGCTGTACGTTTTCCGCTTTATAGGCAACAGGGGCCCGTTTCACTAAACTTCCTACAACTAAAATGTTCGTAAGTGCAAAATTATGATAGTCTGTAAATTTCACATTAACAATGTTTTCTTGTAAATAATTGTTGGATTTACATTTATTGAGCATAGGCTGCATATGCAGCCTATGCTCAATAAATGTAAATCCATCAATGGAAATTTGCAGACGATTCTAAATTTGCGCTTACGAACATTTTAGTCGTAAGAAGTTTAGTGAAACGGCCCCCAGGTTGCACTATATCGCCACACCAAGCTACATAGTAAAACTGTGCGTAATAGCATTTACACTTCGCGCACTAAAATGTAGAAAAATCATGCAGGGTGTTGATGTTCATACTTCTCTATATTCTTATTGAGAGAAAACTCTACAATATGACACACAAATATTACCATAAACTTACCTAATAAAGTGTGTATTAGCAAAATTCTTAGGTCACTCACCACGAAGTAGAAAGTAAACAAAACGCACTTCAAACGCACATTTGGAAAGACTACTCCATCATAACTGTTATGTAATGCAGTGTAACGAAATGTAATTAGAGCTATGTACTCAGAACTACACATTTACGGGTATGAACTATTTATTTCATTTTTATTAGCAAGGTTTTTTTGTTTTTTTTAAACCAGGCTATTGGATTGGCGAAAGCCGAGCGGGCGGGCGGCGGGCGGCGTCCACAATCAATGTTAAGTTTTCGTGTTTGAGTCCATTTCTTTGTTACTGTACCACCTAGGACCACCAAACTTTCACACTTTTCACACCAAACTTTTTTCCGCGCAGTCGACTTAGCCATTTTCAATGTTTACTTTTCGCGTTTACAATGTTAAGTTTTCGTGTTTAAGTCTATTTCTTTGGTACTGTAACACCTAGGACCACCAAACCTTCACAGCCTCATAACCAAGGGGTGCCCACCACATACAACTATCCAACATGTGACCATTTGTTTTACCTTCACCTATTATTTCTACGTAATTGACTTCTGGTTAAAGTGTTTTGGTTAAAAGTTTTTCGTTATACTATATCTCTGCAACTGCTTCGCCCATTACCTTGAAACTTCACATGGGTGTTTATCATCGTCCATATTTTCATTCTACCCCCCAACCGTGCGGCCCCTGTGCCCAATGTCAAGGTCAAATTACTTTGAATTTTTTTGTCAAAGTTTTTTCGTGTACTATATCTCTGCACCTGCTTCACCCATTACCTTGATACTTCACATGGGTGTTTATCATCATTGTCGCGCCCGCTTGCGGAAAGCGCGATATAGTCGGTATTTTGGCATACGTCCGTCCGTACGTCCGTGTGTGTGTCCGGTTAAATTTTTTTGGTTAAAGTTTTTCCATCTACTATATCTATTTTGTTAGTGTCCATGCCTCGCCCCAAGGCGCGACATGCAGGCCACGGCCATCTAGTCTACACAAAGTGGGTATAATTATGTTATCCAAGTGTCTATGCTTGGAAAAAACCTGGCCTTCGTGGCTTTGCCTCGTTTCTTGTTTTTCTTATTTCTCAATGAAAGTATATGTTGGGACCACTCATTTGAACAGTATCGATGATACGGTTCAAATGGTGGTAACGAAATATACTTCTAAGCACATATAAAGAACATATTTATAATTGTTTCACAAACAAAATGACATCCTCAGCATGAAATGTGTTAATCTGACAGATATTTTGTACTGTATTATTTTACATGATTCCTTCCAACATCACGAATGCTTATATGCATGTTACATCGTCTAGTTGTTTATCTTCATTTCCGACAAGTTCAAGTACGTTATATCTTTGCTACCATAAGTCAGACTTGAAACTTGATACATTGTATATAGAGCTTTGTACTTGTTTATCAACACCCATGCATTGTATTTTCATTGTACGGCCGGCCCACTCATACGACTAACATTCCAAAATTCAAATGAATTAGTATACAACTTGTTCGTTAAAGTACTTAATATTTTGGCAGATCGACTTGAAACGTATTCCAGTTTTAGCTCGCCTGCACGAAGTGCAGAAGAGCTTATGGCATACCTCCGGCGTCGTCGGCGTCGGCGTCCACAAACTTAACGTTGGGGTAAATGTCTTATAACTTCTGTTTCCTTTCATGGAACACCTTGATATTTCATACATGCATTCCTCAGATGACCCTCTATCATGATGTAGCAAATCCATGACCCACCACCCACCCTTACACCAAGGTCAAGGTCACACACTTAGCACATTCATAAACTTAACGTTGGGGTAAATGTCTTATAACTTCTGTTTCCTTTCATGGATCACCTTGTTATTTCATACATGCATTCCTCAGATGACCCTCTATCATGATGTAGCAAATCCATGACCCACCACCCACCCTTACACCAAGGTCAATGTCACACACTTAGCACATTCATAAACTTAACGTTGGGGTAAATGTCTTATAACTTCTGTTTCCTTTCATGGATCACCTTGTTATTTCATACATGCATTCCTCAGATGACCCTCTATCATGATGTAGCAAATCCATGACGCACCATGCACCCTTACACCAAGGTCAAGGTCACACACTTAGCACATTCATAAACTTAACGTTGGGGTAAATGTCTTATAACTTCTGTTTCCTTTCATGGATCACATTGTTATTTCATATATGCATTCCTCAGATGACCCTCTATCATTATGTAGCAAATCCATGACCCACCACCCACCCTTACACCAAGGTCAAGGTCACACACTTAGCACATTCATAAACTTAACGTTGGGGTAAATTTCTTATAACATCTGTTTCCTTTCATGGAACGCCTTGATATTTCATACATGCATTCCTCAGATGACCCTCTATCATGCTGTAGCAAATCAATTACCCACCACCCAACCCTTACCCCAAGGTCAAGGTCACAAACTTAGCACATTCATAAACTTAACGTTGGGGTAAATTTTCTTATAACATCTGTTTCCTTTCATGGAACGCCTTGATATTTCATACGTGCATTCCTCAGATGATCCTCTATTGTGCTACAGCGAATCCATGATATCCCAAGGTCAAGGTCACAAACTTATCATGTTGATAAACTGAACGTTGGGGTAAATGTGTAACTTCTGTTTCTGTACAGGGAACGCTTTGATATTTCATGCATGCATTCATCTGATGATCCTCTATTGTGCTACAGCAAATCCATGACCCCCCCCCCCCACACCCTTCCTCAAGGTCAAGGTCACAAACTTAGCACATTCATACATGCATTCCTCATGTGAATAGTGAATAGCTATCATGCTGTAGAAAATCACTAACTTAATGGTTCATAAACTTAACGTTGGGTTAAATTTTGTTTTACTTCTGTTTTCAGGGAGCGCATTGATATTTCATACATGCATTCATCTTAATATGCTATATCATGCTATAGCAAACCTACGACCCACCTTGCACCACTGACCCCAATGTCAAGGTCCACCGCACGGGCCTTAAGGTCAAGTTATATAATATAATTCATGTTTTTGTATGCAACTGTGCCAAGTTTGAGTGAAGGCTGCCAACGCCTTTACGGGCGAGCTTCGTTGTCTTCTGACAACTCTTGTTAATCGTGTAGCCCACGCATGCGACCCCCATATCCAAGGACAATGTCGAATGAATAACACATATCGCGGCGGCTGGCATACGGGTCATGGCCATCGCAGCAGACGACATTTGTTTCCCGCGTTTTTCCAGCACGCGCCCGGCCAAATATTCATGATACATCGAGTGCACCGACCGCTGCCGTGACTCGCTCACTAACATAAACAAGCATGCACCGTCTGGCTGGCTGCCAAATATTGAGCAAAATGCAGATATGGGTCAGATATGACACGACACAGGGATTATAGACACCCAGCGTCTGTGACCAGTGTAGCACCGCATTAACCTCGCACGGGAAGTTTGGTCGATCTTGTGCTTCAAAGATAAATATTTTGTGAAATTTACATGTATATTTTTAAAGAACAATTAAAACTTGAGTGCTAGTAGGTCAATAATAATGAAGCCAAGGGCGTGCGATTTTGTACCTAAGAAGATGCATGTGCGATATCCTGAGTTGGCAATTTTCGGGAAATAAGAGTATTTCCCAGGACGGCGGGAAATACCGGGAAATACTGGGAAATACCGGGAAATATAAATCTTGGTGGTATTTTTAATTCCAAAATGTCAAGATGAGTCTCTAAATTCCCCTATATCTACCATGGTTTATTTCTGTGTAGCCTGATAAGCCTACAGGTAAAACATTCTGCAATAAAAAAAATAATAATAAAAGCTGTTTTTGGAATTTTAAGAAAATCCATGTACAGTGTAAGTGTAATTGTTTTAAAACTTGACATGACCATACACATGCACAGACCACCTGGGTTCTTATTATACAGTATGACACAACATGTGTGAGAGAAGGCTGACAATTAACAACCTGTTGTCATAGTCTGATGGTTTATTAAAGAATATTCAGTGCCGTAGCCAGAGGTTCGAAATAGCCGAGGCCAACATAAGCGGCGGAAGACGATAATTATTGGGGGTGGAAGTGTGGAGGGCCCGAAGGGCCCGAGTTTGCTAGGCGGGTCCGGGGGCATGCCCACCCTGAAAATTTTGAAATCAAAGTGGTCTGAAACGCCATTTCCTGCATTCTCAGCAAAGTCTGAGTACATACTATGACTCCCATTTTTCCTATATTGGAATAAAAAAAAAAAAAAAAAAAAAAAAAAAAAAAATCGTGAAAAAACGGACGAGGCCATGGCCTCGTCTGGCCTCAACGTGGCTACGGCACTGATATTAAAGTCTCATCAATGTACATGCAAATAAGTAGACATTAGTTGGTTTAATGTCATAATAATAATGCAAATAAGTAATATAAAGGCAAAGCATAAAACAACGGTACATTGTCAGTCATATAATACTTTGTAAGAGACTATGTGTATGCACATCATGCATGCTAAGATCATTTATTCTCATTTCTTGATACCGAATATTAGTGTGGGAGAAGGTTGACAATTAACAGCCTGTTGTCTAAAAATAGTCTGATCATGATGACGTTGTGAATTGTATCTAGCAGACACTCAGATGCTTCATAAAAAATGAAGAAGTAATTTACAAAAAAAATAATACAACCAAAATATAAATGTCGTGGTTGCCAAATATTCCACCTGATGAGTACCCCTAGTTGGGAATCATCAACTTTCGACGTCATTTATAGAAAACATCACTGTTTATGTAAATAAAAATCGCACATCTTCTTAGCCACACATTCGCCTTGTCTCGTGCAACTGAGTGTATACTTGCGATAATAATTCGGTCAGGTTTGTTTATTTACAACATGGATTTGACGGTAGAACTAAACCAAATGAATGCGATAAACCACAAACATAACGACAACAGATTGCGTTACATGATATTATGCACACCAACAATAAATTTTCCACTGACAACCGCAAAATGTCATCGGAGAAATGGTGCTTATAACATTTAAGGGCGTTGTAGATCCAGAGCAGCCTGCGCATCCCCGCAGACTGGTCAGGATTTGCACCGTTCGCCATTCATTCAGTCGGTGATAATTTCGTTCATGCTTCAAACCAATAGTTTCTATCTGGTTACTGGCGTGTGCTAATACCCCAGGAGCTAGACTGGCTATAACTGCCATACAGGCTGCATTTGCCCAATCACAGCCGTATAATTATGTGTGCTCATTTACAAACAGTTCGTCACCTCACGTGTGGCAAAAATAGGGGATTTTATATTACGATGATTTAAAGGTACATGCCCACTCAGTAATAACAAAATGTTCTTAATATGAATTAAATAAGTGTATAATTGTGTCCCTATTCCACCAGTTCTAAACATTACAAGTGCCCGGAAAACAGATATAATCATTTAGTAATATTTATTTTATTGATAGTGACGCGCGTTGGTATCAGGCTATTTTCATATGCAAATGAGGCATGATATTTTACTTATTTATACTAATGAAATGCGTCGCGTGAACAAATAATATTTTTCACAGATTATAAAGTATGATCATTGCACATCAAAAAATAAATACAGAGAATAAATAGTAATGTCCGTTAACATTTTAACGAAACACGGTTATCGCCCCTGATATCAGTTTGAAAATTTTAGTCTAAAATAAAATGTATAATAATGCTAATCAATACATGGGGTAATGGTGAATGAATGTTTATTTTGTTAGGAAATGTCATACGTACAGAATATACAAAAGTATCTGTATCACTATATTATAACCTACTGCGTGGGCATGTACCTTTAATATGATATTCGAATTTACTGATTTAATAAGAAACGAGTCTATATGTCGAGGTTCTAACAAGAATTTCGCGGAATCAGATGTCTCGCATTGACCTTGACCCTGGGGCCCCGAGAATAGTCCTATATTCATCTACATATCATAGTAAAGGTATGTATAAAGTTTGATGACTGTAGCTGATAAGGTGTTGAAGTAATGACCGTGACACGAAAACTTAACATTGAATGATGACGACCCCACCGCCGACGACGACGACTCAGGAAAAGCAAAACCTTTGTCTCGCTTTCCGCTTTCGCGGGCGAGACAATACAATCAGTCGAATACTTTAATATAGATCATATTAAATCAACACAACTATATATTAGCTTTACAGCATAAGCGCATAATATACACGGGCTACATAACGTGTGTTCTGCTATAGCGGTCTCATTTGCATATTTATTACACTAGTGTATTATGATTTTTAATACACATTGAGTTATTACACACCGAGAAAGCCAATTTCATGCAATAATTTGTATTCCTGTATTTTCAAATAGTGTAGTGCTTACGCGCAGCCTTATCATGATCTCTGTTCATTGCTCACTCTGTGTACACGTGACCCGATTATATGTGTCTATAACTGGATAAATCGGGCTTATAGGTAAGCATGCCGGGTGTTTCATTTATTGAATAGCGAACAGTGCAGATCCTGATCAGACTGTGCGGATGCACAGGCTGATCTGGATCTACACTGGTCGCAAAAACCCATAATCACCATTTCTCCAATTACAGCCACATGCGCACGAGCAATGCGCACTCAATGCAACCAGACAGATTATCATCGAGTCCTCAGCTCCCTACTGGGTCACAATTGCACTGGCTAGACTGCCAGCGTATGGGGTAACGTGACATTACAGACTGTATCGGGTTCACGTATTATCCCTTAGAATGCGGATCGTCTGCTGTTAATTCATATGTTGTCTTTTCTGTCGGTAAAAACATGGTTTGGCAGCATTGGAAATGATCCTAAAGTGCTGCCAAACCAAGTTTTTGATGAGAAAAATGGAAAATAAAAAATGCTCAGCAGACGACACAAATTAATTCAGCATTGTATGGGTTAATACACCACGTATTGCCGTAAAGTGGCCAGGGGGTATGAATGCAGAAAGTAGTCTGGTAAAATAGTCCGACGGTTTTCTGCAAGTGGTTTGTATTATCATTATTATATATCAGTTTATAACATATATTCAACGAGGCGGCCTATTGTATATAGTATGTATGTCTCGTATATATTTTTATGTTTAATTTTCCTATCTAATTACTAATTTAAGCATTCAACAGAGACACTATCCTGGGTAAGTGTCATTACCATATGCGATCTTATACGTACGAAAGCCCATTAGGGCCACTTCACTTTTTTTTTATTTCCATTTATTCAAGATCTTTTTTTGAATTTTCAAGATGTTTTCTTGAATTTTCGAGATCTTTTCTTGAATTTTCAAGATCTTTTCTCGAATTTTCAAGTTTTCTCGAATTTTAAAGTTCTTTTCTCGAATTTTCAAGATATTTTCGAGATCTTTTCTTGAATTTTCAAGATACCGTCTCGCATACAGAGTACATGCAGAATTCTTGAAAATTTAAGAAAAGATGTCGAAAATTCAAGAAAGAATCTTGAAAATTCAATAAAAGATCTCGAAAATTCAAGAAAAGAAAAGAAAAGATCTTGAAAATTCAAGAAAAGATCTTGAATAAATGGAAATAAAAAAAAAGTGAAGTGGCCCTGATGGGCTTCCGTGTATATACAATACAATACAATACATTTTATTCACTCTAAGCCACATACGTGACACACGAGGTATACAATAGATTACATAATACAACGATGGGTAAAAATACAAAATGCATATGTATAAGCTCACTAGTCATTATAACCATAAAGCATTTCTTATAAAAATAGCTAAATTTCTTAATTGCTTTCCAGATTTTTTCTCAAATAGCTGTGCGAATTTTAAAATATTTGGTCTTCTAAAATAAAATGGCTTGATATACCGTTTTCGAACTTCATCATAGAAGCGGCACTCGAAAAGGAAATGAAACTCGTCCACAGAGAGCACCACGCCACATTTGTTGCAGACCCTGGTTGCTCTCGGCACACCTGTCCATTCTACCAGTTTCGACCGCCAGTCATGATTACAAGTTCGAAATCTGGTCAATGTTTTTCTTAACCTTTCCGTGAGATTAATTAAATATGTTTCTAATCCAAACTCTGTTTTAAAGATTCTATACGTAATTCCACGTGAAGATGAATCGATGCTGGTGAGCCATGACTGAATAAACTGGTTCTGAAGCTGAGTCCTGGCGTAGTGGCTCAGCCAGATAGCATTAACATCGTTCTGGCTAAGCCATACGCCAGGAACTCCAATTTCAGTTAAAATACGTGCACTAGTCGGCGTTTCTAAAACCGGATTGTATTGAGTGTTATCGCTGGCCGCATAACGCACCGTCTCGCCATTGTCATTCCCCGTTACCCATTGCTATAGTTGCACTTGCTAGACGTTAGTTATCATTGGAGCACTAAATATGAACTACATGTATGTATTTCCAGGGTATTTCTAATAATGTTTCTCGACATACAATTCCTGGTTTATACGTGGTTGTGAATGGGGGAATTGTGCGTATTACATTTGTGGCAGTCTATCTGCTGATCTATCTGTCAGCACTCTATACTGCAGCCTCACACGGATCCACATATGCACTGGAACCTCTCTAAACCGGACACCAATAAAACACCTGCGATATTATGTTTGATGAGATTCTTGTTCATTTATCTCGGGTGATAATATCTGTTCAAGATCGCATAGCACATAACTGTGGCTCAGAATGATCAAATGCCTGATTTACAGTGACACCTCTCTAAACCGGACACCCTGGGAGGTCCCCAGGGTGTCCGGTTTAGAGAGGTTTCACTGTATAAAGTTTGTACGGAGAATGACGGGTGATTTACTGAAGGTATGGCCAACAGTGCGCAACGGTTACGGTAGGGCACTCCACCAGTCCCATTTTCCCAGTAACATTCACACAATAGGCACAACCTTGAACCGATCGCACCAGCTGTATTTATGTACAAAACATTTAGCACGTTGTCATTCTGATCGGAATTGTGTGTGGGTTGTTACCTGTTTTTGTTTGGCCGAGATGAGGCGGGGGTGGCACACTTCGGGCCGTCGCCAAATTGGGGCACACCATGTCTACGGAGCCCCGCAGGGGACATGTTTTTTTTTTTAATAATTCGTTTTCCACGAAATAACAATTCGTTCCCTCAATTTAACAATTTGTTCCCTCGAATTAACAATTCGTTCCCACGATATAACAATTCGTTCCCACGAATTAATAATTCGTTCCCGTGGGAACGAATTATTATTTCGTGGGAACGAATTGTTTAATTGAGGGCACGAATTGTTATTTCGTGGAATGAATTGATAACAAAAAAGGAATTATACGTCCCCTGCGTGGCTCCGTACATGTCTCGTGACGTTTCCCGGAGTTCTAGAAAGGGCTTATATACAATATTCTCGGACCGATGACTCCATGCCTGTCTCAACATTCGGAGTGGGTGGCAGGTGGGAGTGTGTGATGGGTAAGTTAAGATCGTGGTTCATCCTTACCGGAATTGCGGGGCTCCGTACGTGGATGATATTTGACTGCAAGAAATGGGAATTATGGCCTTTTTCTGACCAGTGTGGACACAAGCGGGACGTTCAATTATACGACCCTACCATGTTTTATTGCAATCTGCAATTTTCGCCATTTATTAATTTAAACACGTGTCATACTTCTAACAAACAGTATAGACGTAGGAGTGCGGTGGTCATGAGCCTTACTGACCACACATAAGCACAATGTGTCCAACCATACATCTGCCGCGATAACGGGTTATGGTCCTGTCCGGGTTCTCCCATAAATAAATACTTGTCAATATAAAAGGGGATTTTGAGGTGTTTGGCCGGTTGAGCAGGCTTCCGACCACGATATGTGGTACAGTTTTTGTTCATTCTAGATTGCGCAGTCTGGTCTGGAGCCATTCTGTCCACAGCGTCATCTTTTCGCGTTTTATTCTCGATTTACGGAATGGTGCGAGGGGTTCCGAGTGATCTGGAGCTACGCTGATCGCGGATGGTGAAAGCAAAATAACTGTGGGCCGTTTCACTAAACTTCGTACGACTAAAATGTCCGTAAGTGCAAATTTAGGATAGTCTGGAAATTTTAATTGATTGATTTACATTTATTAAACATATGCAGCATATGCTCAATAAATGTAAATCCAGTAATGGTTTACAAGCAGACAGTGTTAATGTGATATTTACTGACTATCACAAGTTTTCACTTACGGACAGTTTAGTCGTACGAAGTTTTGTGAAACGGGCCCCTGAACTTTATCAACACTAGCCAGGGCCCAGTTGCTCAAAGTCTCTGTTAGCTTAACCCTTTCCCTGATAGAAACGACTTTTCACGCCTCTGCAGAAGACGTCTTTAGAAAACATTGTGGGAAAAGGAGAAATTGCTTGTAACAAGCAATTTTTCCTTTTCCCACAATGTTTTCTACTCTATCAGATAATTTAACCATCATTTGACCCAGCATTTGATTCTTTTATTCAGATGTTTTCGATTTGGAAGAGTCGAAATATCGCAAAACAGGGAAAGGGTTAAGAGACTGTTAAATCCTTAACAATGTTAAGGATTTAACAATCTGTTAAGATAACGGAGGTTTTGAGCAACCACGCCCAGGCGACACCATTGTCAACTCTGATCGAGAGCATCACTGTTTGCTAGCTATATACTTTCAATTTAAATATTCTCAACCAATCATCATGATGATTGGTTGAGAATATTTAAATTGAAGATATATGTATATGTCGGGAAATGGCGACACGTGTATACCATTTTCTCACGATTTTACGATCACGCAAGCTGGACCAAGTCTAAGCTGGGTGTAAGCGATCGCCAAGTTTCCGCGGGTTTTGTGTTTCATCTTTTTTATTATTCATAAACATTGATAAAGAGATACAGCGACCAGTCACCGAGTCCGTTAGCTCAATAAATTGCGAGTTCTTTGCATCTGCCCTATTTGAATCACAATAGACGTTCCTCTCACCCGAGAGCCGAAATAACGGACCAGCAGGCAGTTCCTTTGTCCCTTTGTAGGGCCTGTATCGGCCCCTTTATAAATCAACGGTGTCCGGTAATTACATTGTCGTTGGCGCGCGCTCCTGGCCATAAAAACGCGGGCCCCCATGTCGGATGGATACACGCGGTCCGAAAATAGTATCCGTGCTGTGAGCCATACAAATGCAATACGTGTACGGTCGGTTTTCTCTGGATCACGTGACTCGGTGACCGACTTTCCGAGTTTATTATCCTGAAACTGAGTACCGTATACGTCTGAATCTGCGAATTACTATTGTGGTTACATTTTGAAAATAATTTCACAAAAGAATAATGTTTTTGTGTTGAGACATTGAAGATGGAACATATAGCTGAAGTTAGCCAAAAGGAAAGACTGATGACAAATGTTTCGAACCGTACGTTAATCCGAAATTTCTGCCTGTAACGCAGGGCGACTTATAAGTTGCCCTGCGTTACATGCATAACTTTCGGGTTAGTGGTACGTGCGCTATCTTGGTTATAATTTGGAGCAAGCCAATATTATTATCGTGCTACAAAAATATTACGGCTGTTGTTATTGTATTTTAACTGTGAAATGATGATATGTTATCAGTATGAAGCGGCAAATGAATTGTATATGTATAATAAATGCAACCTGGCCAGGATCAAGGTGTATGATCACGTGGTAACAACAATAATAGGTACTGAAATTTCCAGAATCCATCTGATTCAAAGTACGTATTATTTTATAGTGTCCTTATTACGTAACGGATTTTGATGAAATATGGCTCATCAAACGCGTCTTGTTAAGCTGCATTTGGTGGTCTCTGTATTTTCACCCAAACTTATGTCGTGTTTGCGAAGAATCGATTTCCGTGTCTACCTACACGGAAATCGATTCTTCGCAAAAACGACATAAGTCTGTGCCAAACTCCCTGGACCACCAATTGCAGCTCATGAAGACGCGTTTGCTGCGCTATATTTCATCAAAATCCGTTGCATATTAAGGAAAATATCAAATAATACTTAGTTTGGAGTGGGCGATGTTGTTGTTGTTGTAACCACGTGATCATGCACCTTGAGGATATACGGCTCAATAACCTAGATGTCTACAAAGTTGGCTTGAGATTATTTACCTTGATAGATTCGTACCTAGCTGATAGGATTCGTGACCAATGTAGCTCCTATTATACAAAACACACTCCTTGATAGGATTCGTGACCAATGTAGCTCCTATTATACAAAACACACTCCTTGATAGGATTCGTGAAACAAAACCAATGTAGCTCCTTTTAATTAACAAAAAAACACCAAACTCCTGTACCCTCTTAAAAACAATCTAGTTTGCTTGTTAGGACAATGACGGGTGTTTCATTGGTGGAATGGCGATGAATGCAGATCATGATCAGATACACAGTCTGATCTGGATATATAAGGGTAGCAAAACCCATAAGCCCCATGTCTCTAGTCACAGCCACATATAAGTATGTACATTTCAAGCATTCATTCTTTTCTCAATCCAATTCCCAAAACTCAATAAAAATTTGTTTTATATTAGTTGATCATAAGTAAAGTCATCAAGTTCATGAAATAAATAAATGACAACAGAAAATAGAAGTCAATACATGAAGTAATAATAATTATAAAAACAAGCATTGTTAATTGATGATGTCATAGTGGAATTTATATTTGAGCTGATTCAAAATTTCTAACCGTTTAACTAATTGCTATTTTTTTCATTCGTTTCATGTCATAACAAGAAAGATAAAAGATGTGTATTGACCGTTAGACACCAATTAGGAATCGCTGTTTGCGGCCATCTGATATCCCAGGCCAAACAGCACCTGCCGTACCAAAGGTCAACCGCAATAAACCCGGGTACCTCACACAATCTGTATAATTTGTATCGTTTATGCATATTAATTTGCGCTCGTAAATAATGATTTACCCGCTGTGTGTCTGTGCACAGAGCCTCCATTTGGCGTCAATACACTGACAAATAGATCATGGGTCATGCACGTGTCAGTATTAAAATGGGCGATCGTAGCTAGTTATCTCCATTTGCCAATATATTTATAGAGATCCGGTCCTATGCTGTATTTCAGCGTATATTTCTTACTGAATAGAACACAAATTGAGTTTTACGAACAGTGTAGGCTCAGGCCAGACTGCACATATGTACCGCAACGAACTATATTGTATCTGAGTTCCAACTTGTCTTCAAGTCTTCAAGTTGGAAAATAACTACGCAATACATTTTCACTTATTCGTATCGGCACAAATGTTTCATGTCTTGTAAATTCGTACGACAAAAACAAACAGACAGGTAATTGTCGACTGCGTGAAACTATGGAAGGTAATATCCGCCATAATTCTATTAGGCTTGATGCTTGCTTGCTGATGACATTCTACGTTCTACCCGTCTTATCACAATTCTATGTGGCTTGATGCTTGCTGACTGGTGCCATTACAACTTACTTTCATGTTATTGTATTCGTCATTCGTGTTTGTGACATTTGAAATATTCTTAGTTATAGTCTAAATTGCATGTGCATTTGGCTTGATGCTTTATTCATTCGCACTGTTTCAATGCGTTTGTGTTGTTGACATTATAAGTAGCTTGATGATTCATTCTTAGTGACATCCGGAGTTCCATTATTGATTATTGCATCGCTGTTTTGCCATACGTTTTGTTACCTCGCTAAGCCACACGCATTGACAACAACAATTGCAACAGTAATTTGGGAACAACCATTATGACGCCAGGTGCGCTGCTAAAACTTAAAATAGTTTTCCCTAAAATTATTTCATGTGCTGGTACCCGTCCTACATTGCGTTGCTCTCTAAATTGGTTCCATGTCCCTAACGGTGTTGATGCAGATTGATGCCGCCTTTTCTGTTGCGCCATGTTTAGGTTAAAAGACACCAACTAGTTTTACTGTATAATTTAACCGAATCCCAGCCAGTCTTTCCTACTTTCACTATTCGTATGGATGTTGTGGGACCAACCTCGTCATGTCTCCCAATATTGTTTACATTATTTGGCCACGGAAACTCTGTTTACATCACGTGACCAACAGGCTCAGTGTTTTCTTTTAAATACTTCAAATATGCTGAAAACTGGTGTTAAAAACACTCCTTTTCTAACCTTAAACCTAGAGTGTACATGCCAGGTTATAATATAGGGAGACATGTTTTTCTTTATTCTTTCAATCTGACATTTTTCTGGCAAAATTATTGCCATTTCCAGACGTACTAATTGACATTAATATACTTTTTATATCAAACGCGAAATGCCAGTTTGATATCAGGGGCGATAACCGGGGTTCCTTAAAATGATAAGGGGAGCAACTATTTATTCCATTTATTTATTGTTTGATGTGCAATATCATACTTTATAATATGTCGATACAAATATTTGTTCAGCATTTAGTTGATATAAAATATTTTTAAAATACTGCATCATTTGCATATGGAACTAGCTTGATACCAACGCGAGTCTCTATGAGTACATTAAATATTACTAAATAATTATATCTGTGTAGCTGGCACTCGTAATTTTGAAAAGTGGTGGACTAGTTGCAATTATACACTTATTTAAGTTCCATATAGAAAAGTTTGTACCTACTAGATGGGACCCCAGCTTCAACAATAATTAAATCTTTATTTTAATTAGTCAATATCCAGAGCAGAATGGGTGCAGGTTATTGGAAATTAGGTCCTACAACATCCATAAGCAAAATGAAAGTAGCAGAGAATAGCAAAATGTGTGGTAACGAGTTAGTGTTTTAGGTAAAATCAATGGTGGTGGCCCACCTTAGTCTGATCCCGGAAGGTTATTGGTTTGCATCGGTAACGGGCCAGTTTGACAGTCAACCTGTGTAAGTTACCATATGTGTAACTTACTATACAAATGTGATTGTTTTCAATTACGTACATATGTAATTTAATTATGAGGATACATGTATGTATAAAACACATTAGTAAGTCAAACACCATACATACATATGCAATTTAGTTAATATAGGTTAGAGAATAACAAATGGTGCGAAATCGTCAAGACGCTAAAAGTTGTCCGGTATGAACACAATAGTGCGGGTGTTTTGAGGTCACTGACACAGTTTGCTTGCAAATCTTGATCCATTACTACCCAGTTTCACTTGAGGAACATGTTGGTCATGTGATGTAAGCAGAGTTTCCGTGGCCAAAACAATATGTAAACAATATTGGGGGACATGACGAGGTTGGATTTTCTGTCTTAGGAGTAAGTGAAGCAATTGTTTAATTCATGCAGAACCAGTACAGACCGGCTGCAGGTCATGTACAAGTAGGTCCCACAACATCCATACGAATAGTGAAAGTAGGAGAGACTGACCTTATTGGATGGGATTCGGTTAAAGTGTATAGTAAAACTATTTGGTGTCTTCTAACCTATACTGTGATCATTTGTAGGTGAAATCTTACATCAACACCGGCATTGGAGGTGTGCCTCAAACAGCCAATCACATCTCGTACTATTATTTATTAGTCGGAGGATTCCTAACATTGACAGCAGTGCCATCTGGCGTCATAATGAGGCACTACTAACTAATATATTGCTTGCATCATTCTGCTTGCGGCTTGATGCTTTCTGCTTGCGGGTTTCCGCTTTCGGACTCTGGCTTGATACTTACTTCCTGCGGCTTTGGCCTTATTCAAAGTGCTAAGTGCTTGTTCTTACTTTCTATTGCAAATGCTTAGTGCAATAAAACAGGGACACGAATAAGGACGTATCAATAAGTGTAATGTAAATAAGACGAATGAACAAAGCAATCTGCAGAATGGACATGTAAGAAAGACAAATACAATTACAACAAGCTGATTTCAAATGCAATACATACAAATGACGAATGAAATAACATGAATACATGTTGTAATGTCATCAGCACGCAAGCATCAAGTCACATAGAATTATGGCGGATATTACCTTCCATAAGAAACAAGATATGGCGTAAATCGGTCAGGATACCAACGCGGGCGAATATCGACACGGTGAACGGGAGTTGAACGAGAGTTGATAACAAGCATGCCGCATTAGGAAACTGATTGATGAAATTGGTCCAACGCATACTCACCACATAACGAAACTTGTATTCATTTCTGCGAGTTTACCGTGACAGCATAATGTGCAAAAAAGATATTAACAATTTGCAAGCTCATAGAGTTGACAAAACCGTCAAAGCAAATGCAGATTTCTGCATTTGCTTTAACGTTTTTATCACCTCTCGGCGCCATTTTGTCCAAACGGGAACACGAAATGTGAATAATATAACACATGCTATCTGATGGGTGTTTTTACACGGTGGCTTTAGTTTTATAATGATTCGACCACAAACAATGTAATCTGAATGCGGTTGATGCGTATTAAATACGCATTTCAGCAGTGATTATAAAGCCATTATCACAATTAAAAGCTGTTTGATCTATCTGCCGCTGAAACCGACTCGGCTAATTGTATTGTACGAATCCGAACGGCTCCGATGTAAGAATACACCGAAGCACGGATATGTCTGATCGAAGCACTCACATCCGGGCCAGTAATTCAGATAATAGGACAGAGGCCAATTGGGTTCGATTCTTAGTAATCCAATGAGGAAGACGGAAGAGTGTAGAATAATATACAACGTGAACAAGAAGCGAGTTGAATACACAATGCATATATCAAAAATTGTAATAAAGTAAATATGTATGCATCGCATTTCCTGCGTTCTAGCGTATTTTACAGCAATACTTTCTTGACAGCATCTTTTGCGCTCGTAAAAGTAACAGCGAATATTAATGGAGCGCCCCGTCAACGCACCCGACCCCCGACCCCACCCTACCCCCGCCACCTCCCCCATCCGCCATTGGTCAATGACGTGCACAATGAGCGACCATAGCACGGTTGGTCACATGGTTCTATTAGGAAACTCTCGGATCTGGTGACATTAGACGCGGACTCTCAGACAATGACCAACGTGTACTGTAGACTAATTAATCGGACAAACGCGGTGACCAGAAAATCACGCGGACAGATGTAAAAAGGGAATTTCGCGTTTCACAAACCGTACCCACGTGACACGGAGCTATGTAGTCTCGCTAGTGTTACATCGTGCTAACTAATATTGCAACCGCAGTCACAGGTAGCGTACCCATTACAATCGGAATACACGTTTAGGCCATAATAAATTCTTTCTCTGTTAAGCGTCCGCGTGCGGGTAGGTTTTGAAAGTGGTTCTGTGAAAAAACACAATGTGTATGCTATCTTACACTAGTTACTGGTGAAGTAATATGAAAACTGATTGGGGAACTTGTCCAAGTATTAATTCTGTAATTGCCACTTAATACGTTTAATAAGAGTTTTTATTTCTTACTTTTTTCTAAAGTTTTCTGGCTGAAATTTATGCTAAAAACTTCCTCAACCCTACAAAGGGTTGAGGAAGTTTTTAACATAATTTACCTTCGTTTCTTTTAAGGCCTTTTTTTTACCCTCTACGTATGTAGGTTTTGGTCAACTGGGTGGAAGCTTAACATAGACAAGATATGGTAGGTCCTTATGTGTATACAGATACTGAAGTATGTTTTCATGATTCTATTTTTTTTCTTATTTCTCAACCAAAGTATATGTTGTGACCACTCATTTGAACCGGCTAGATGAGACGGTTCAAATGGTGATCATCACATATACTTCTGAAAAGGTGTTTATCTTCAGAATTAATGTATTAATGTATACACACAAAGTACCGAAACCGTGCATGTAGTCTGTATTCGCATACGGTTCCTATTACATAATTGAGTTACGGGTTTGATAAAGATGCGGTTATTTCCTACATATATGCAACCAGTGATGACTGAGGCCTGTTTGCGCAGCCAGGGTGTTCACTGCTCGCCATTCCGTCAGAGAACCATGCTTTATAAATCCGGTGAAGAAAACGATTTACTATTTCGCGTACACACGTGGAAAACTCGGACCTAGGACCTAGTAGGGATTTAGTCAGGTGACTGTACTATTATGTCTCTGGACCCACAGGTTGAAGTAACATACCAAGGCCTAACAATACATTAAAGTATCAATAAGTGAAAAAAGTAAGTTAAATCTTTTTTTACTCCCTCTTATAACACATTATTGTGTTTTAACAGGGAGTAAACCTTTTTTTTTTCAACTGATTTTTTCCCTCTTATTGATACTTTTATGTATATCTATTGTATTTATAGACCTTGGTCCGTTACTTCAACCTGTGTCTGAACCCAGTAAATGGCCAATTCGAAAAAGTAACCCACTAACACATTTCTGTTATACGTTATAAACGCTATATATATATATATAGTCTACAGAACTGGGTGGCTGGGGTAACATATTTCGAATGGGCCATTTACTGGGTCCTAGGTCCGAGTCTTTAACCTGTTCTCTCGTTAACACCGGACTCGTTGACTCCCATGACAATGTAATCTCGCCAGAGCCAAGGCGTAGACCGTATTACAGGGGCGGATCCAGCATTTGGGGAACGGGGGGGGGGGGGGGGTTGTCTAGTTGCGAATGTAACTCATGCAATCTACTCCAGTACCCTAACCCCCCCCCCCTATAGATCCGCCCCTGTATTATTATTCCGATGCAAGTACAGTGGAACTTCTCTAAACTGGACACCCTGGGAGACCCCCAGGGCGTCCGGTTGAGAGAGGTTCCACCAGAAAATACGGGGTGTCCAATTAAGAAGGATTCTACTGCATGAGACACATGAGCACTCCATGTGTGTCATTTTCAATGACAAACATATATGCTCACCAAGGATATTTGCGAATAAAATGAATTCCGTCGCATTACCAAGAAACGCGACGGACGGACACCCGGGACTAAACAATATACCCATTTGTTTCTTCTTCAACCAGTTGGTACAGTGCAAACCTCTCTACAACAGCCACCCATGGGAAGACGCAAAACTGGCTATTGTAGGGAGGTGGCTGTTGTAGGGAGTTAATGCTGAATTCAATTTTGTCGTCCGCTGTTTGTTTATTTTCTTCGATGATTCTCATCAAAAACGTGCTTTGGCAACATTTTAGAATCATTTCCAATGGAAATGATTCTAAAATGCTGTCAAAACATGTTTATATTGAGAAAGAAGGCAAAGCAACAGTAGACGACAATTTTCGTGCTCAGCAGTCTAAGGGTTAGATACAGAGGAAATCATCCATTTGGGATATAAAATAGCGGCTGATATAGAGAGGGTGTTGTTGTAGAGAGGTAGCCGTTCGGGGAGGTTCAACTGTATAATAATTCACTACTGCTACCCGGTCCGATACTAACCAGAATAACTACGATATACATCGTGGAATATCCATGTACAATAATGTCTGCACCCCGCTGTATTGTATGCCAATGCGATGTTCTCACGTACTGTCAATTTGAATGATGTATATGCATATATAATTTATGGTATGGTATGCAGAGTTTTATATCTTATAACTGTCAACAAGTACCAGATTGTGTTAATTTCCTTGCAAGTTTTACATTTATGATACATAACGCTCGTGTCTCCTGTTACATCCTGAACATGTGTCTCGCTCTGCCCACTGTGACATACAATACCCATTCTGCGCATGCCTGCATAGTGAGTGTTTTACTAGAATTGTAGTATATGTGTCCCTGTTATGGGGCCCCGTAGGGGACATGGATTTTTTTTATTAATTCGTTCCCACGAAATAACAATTCGTTCCCTCGAATTATCAATTCGTTCCCACGATATAACAATTCGTTTCCACGAAATGACAATTCGTTCCCTCAATTTAACAATTCGTTCCCTCTAATTAACAATTCGTTTCTTGAATTAACAATTCGTTCCCACGATACAGCAATTCGTTTCCACGAATTAACAATTCGTTCCCGTGGGAACGAATTGTTATTTCGTGGGAACGAATTGTTATATCGTGGGAAAGAATTAATTAAACAAAAATCTACTTCCCCTGCGGGGCTCCGTACACTCCATACCAAACAGGGCTCTATTGTGGTTTGTGCATCGGGAATAGGTCACCTATTAAACGCATGTCCGCGTATGTCCTGCGGACTGATAGGGCCTACACTGGACGCAGAATTAATAAACGCCGTTTTAATGCAAGCCACAAATACAATATTAATACTTTCTTTATGAAATGTAATGTGTAGCTCTTGAAAGAAAATCTTTTGCGTGTTAGTGTAATTACAGCGGCACCATTGTGCTTCATTGGTGTAGCTCTTGGTTATTAGTGAACAGGGAGCAGGTCAAAACGGCTCCTGGTCAAAACGGCCCCTGGTGAAAGCGGCCCCGATTTTGTCAAAACGGCCCCAACTTTTGGGAATTATACGGGGCCGTTTTGATGAAATTCGGGGCAATTGAGCAATTTAGGTGGCCATTTTGACCCAATCAGGGCCGTTTTAAACAGGGGCCGTTATGCATGTAAAGCATGAACAGCATCTTAGATAGATATATTATGAACTGGCTGAAAATATAAACAAACCACAGTCGCACTAGTTTCATCCAGTATGTATTTCTTCCCGTACAAATAGTATTTACGTCAAATTAACCCGTAGACCGCTACTCACAACAATTGTCGTCTACTGTTGCTTTTATATTTTGCCTTATTTCTCAATAAAAACATGGTTTGACAGCACTTCAGAATCATTTCCAATGGAAATGATTCTGAAGTGCTGTCAAATCATGTTGTAAATTATTCCAAAGTGCTGTTAAAGCATGTTTTTGATGTTACAAATGGCAAATAGAAAATAAAAATCAGACGACAAAAAGAATAAGATAGCAGTCTAAGGGTTAATACGATTTTCTCATGAAGAGTTGCCTGAAGCGATATCTTTCCATGTTATAGTCGGACAAATCCGCACGCGAAAACATTCAAAGGAAAGAACAGAAAAAAAATAAGCATAACTCATTAAGAGTTTTTCTATTTTGTTGAGAATGTTCGCGTATGTTGCTTCGTATTAATTAAGGGTGACGCGCCCGCCAGCATTTTGTGTATATTTCAGTGACCCCCAGTTTAAGCTCGTTATAAATGTCGGTTCACATGAAATACTGTCCCCTCGCAAAAATCCAGCATTGGCATTTCCATGTAAACTGTTAGATTATTCCATACACGTTGAAATGAGGTTATATTTTGAGAATTGAACAATTATGACAAACACTGTTGATCACGATGAGACGGCTCGTTAGAAACCGGTTCATCTGGATCTACTGCGTCTTCACATGTTTGCTTTATGTTTTGTTGGATTGAAAGGGTTTATGACAAACAGTTTTCAGCTGGGGGCCGTTTCACTAAACTTCGTACGACTAAAATGTTCGTAAGTGCAAATGTATGATCGTCTGGAAATCTCAATTGATGGATTTACATTTATTGAGCATAGGCTGCATATGCAGCCTATGCTCAATAAATGTAAATCCCTCAATTGTTTGCAAGAAAACATTGTTAATCTGAAATTTACAGACTATCATAATTTTGCTCTTACGAACATTTTAGTCGTACGAAGGTTAATGAAACGGCCCCCAGATGCGCAGGCCGGGCTGGGTATTAAATGGTCGCAAGGGCCAGACGCCCCATTTTCACTGTCAACTCCGCAAATGACCCTGACCCAGTGTATGCATGCTGGATATGGTGCGTACTGCATGTTACACTGGTGTATATTTGGTTTCTATGATCCATGATCTGATCAAACCGACCTTATATCAATCCTGTCTACTTTACATCCTGATCAGTCCGCGCACCGTTACAGTCTCATATAGAAACAACTATTGTCGATCGATTTATACTATTTGGATGTGACTGAAGAAATGGGGTTTATGGGTATTGTGATCAGTGTAGATCCAGATCAGCATGTGCATTCGCACAGTCTGATCAGGATTTGCACTGTTCACCATTACATAAATGAAACAATCGTCATGCTTCTTACAAGCAATGTAGACCGTTATCAGGCTACAGTAGTGTGATATTTGATCAGGAGCTACACTGGATACAAATCCCACAAGCCACATTTCTCCAGTCACAGCCACATATATGTTCCACTGGTGGAATGGAGAACAGTGAAGACCCAGACCAGACTGCGCGCAGGCTGGTCTGGGTGTACACTGGTCGCTAAGGCAATAAGCTATGTTTTATTTAGTTTATGAGTAAACTGTGATCTACGCTGATGTGTCTGTTTTGGCATTTGACCTGGGACGTCTGTTTTATACAGATGTAGCCGAACAGTGGTATTATTATTTCCACAACACAGAAAAAATAGCCATACCTCAAATTACCCCAGCCTAGGTGCATGGACGTGATTTGTGGCTGTGACTGGAGAAATGGTGCTTATGTGCTATGCGACCAGTGTAGATCCAGATTAGACTGCGCGTCCGCGCCGTCTGTTCAGGGTATGCACAGTTCAATGAAACACCCGTCATGCTGGTAACAGGCAATGTACACCGTTATCAGGCTACTGGCGCGCGTTTCACTAAACTTTGTACGACTAAAATGTTCGTAAGTGCAAATTTAGAATCGTCTGGAAATCTCAATTGATGGATTTACATTTATTGAGCAAAGGCTGCATGTGCAGCCTATGCTCAATAAATGTAAATCCAATAATTATTTACAAGAAAACGTTATTAATGTGAAATTTACAGACTATCATAATTTTGCACTTACAAACATTTTAGTCGTGTGAAGTTTAGTGAAACGGCCCCCAGGAGTGTGTTATTCTATCAAGAGCTCGATGCGTCACAAATGCCATAAGCCTCATTTCTCCAGTTACAGCCACAAATCAACCCAGCCTAAGTGCGTTGGATTGACTTGAAACAACCTGAACCATTATTTTAAACAACTCACTATCCCTTTTGTTTGAGCACTATATACACCACCATAGCACGTGCAAACACTGTAGATCAAAAATGAGCAATTGCGGACTCGTAATAAACATCTCATCACGACGTATATGTACGATACTTGTCATTATCTTCCAGATTTTGAATTGAAGAGTCTATGCATGCGAGAAAGGGGTGAGTGGTTAATGCAGGGTACGTGTGTGGATTCTGGCGGTTTGTTAGCGATAATGTTACCATAAATAACCGGAATAGACTCGTCCACTTTAAAATTCAGACAATTGCATTAACCGGAAAAGTGTATATGTTGTATAAACCCATCAGAAAATGCACAAACCGTGCAGATCCTGATGAGACGGCTCGTTACGAGCCGGCTCATCTGGAGCTGAACAGTTTTTTGCAAACAGTGCGATATATCAAACCAAATTACAACAATTGTATTGGCATTAACCATTCCGGTCGCCATGGTTACTCTTACAGTACGGTTGATCCGTCTGTGCGAGAAGATAATTATCGTCCGTACAGGCGAACAAACGTGCTCCAAGTTAGAAATATCACTGCCATACAAATACAATGTCTGGTTTTCCTAATAACCTGCGGGCCGTTTCACTAAACTTCGTAAGACTAAAATGTTGAAAAATGTGATAGTTATGATAGTCTGTAAATTTCACATTAACAACATTTTCCTGTAAGTAATTATTGGATTTACATTTATTGAGCATATGCTGCATATGCAGCCTATGTTCAATAAATGTAAATCCATCAATTGAGATTTCCAGACAATCTAAATTTGCACTTACGAACATTTTAGTCGTACGAAGTTTAGTGAAACGGGCCCCTGGGGAGAAAATTCAGGAATACGGGAGAAATGGCTAAGAGTGGTTTCTCGTGTGTATTGCTAGAAAAGGCTTGTAGCAAAAACAGATACATACTTCAAATTTGACACAATAAGATGAGCTAAGTTAAGTGAACTGGTGTCAGGTATCTCGTGAGAAAAAGCCCGCAGTGATTCACACAAAGTATATATCCCGCCTTGCGCCTTAATGGTACGTATAGTATTTCGTATTCTAAATAAAAACGCCGCATGCTTTCAATGATAAAAGTTGATAGCAAATTAATTTGAAGTAAAACATTCGCAAATGAGTACGCGAATTCCGATGATAAACACCACATCATGTTGCATTTTCCGCGAGGTTTCTTTTTGGCAAAAATATGAGAACATCTTTCAAGTGAGTTGGGCTAGGGGCAATGTAAATCCTGATTGGGCGGACCATAGTATATTATTTGGTTTCCCACCCTCCACACAGGTCTTAGTCGTGTGTGTGTAGATTGTTTGGGAATTATTTTATTTTATTACTACATTGTATTATTATTATTTTTTAGTTTTAATTGAAAATAGATATACATGTACATGTATGTGAAAACTATATTGGCTCTACTTTTATTTTGAAATTCATGCCGTGTAATAACAGTAATTTCTTACCATTTCTGTTTTTCCAAAAATCTTCTTTGGACAAACAGCAATGGTACAAACTTTATACTTTTTAAAGACAATTTGCCTTAGTTTATATTTAGGATTATTAAAATCTGGAGCTTACGAATTTACTTTATTATTTGACGACTTTGTTAAAATACATTATCAGGAATTAATAAACATAAGTCTTTTGAAAATAGTAAAGACAGCAAAACGAAAACTGTATCTATCTACTAAGACGAAGTATTTTAGTCCAGGCCATTTCGATGAGTGTGTAACGGGAAGAGAAACCAACGAATATTGTATTGCAGCCTCGCATACGAGGGGCGTAAAAAAGTTTCGATACGAGGCTCTATCTGTGTTGAGCAATTATCTTTGAAACTTTGAAACTTTGAAATGCTATGAAAAATAAGATATGCCTATCTTATTTTTCATAGCATTTCAAAGTTTTATTAGCCTCCATATCGGAACTTTGAAAACCCTCGTACATTTCCCACATTTATCGGTCGCTAGTGTATTGACCTTGATACTTTAAGTCTTTTGAAAAGAGTAAAGACAGAAAAACGAAAACAAAAAAATGTATCTATCTACTAAGACGAAGTATTTTAGTCCAGGCGATTTTTGTGTAATGGGAAGAGAAACTACTGAATATTGTATTGCAGCCTTGCATACGAGGGGCGTTAACAAGTTTCCATACGAGGCTCTATCTGTGTTGAGCAATTATCTTTGAAACTTTGAAATGCTATGAAAAATCAGATAGGCAAGACTTCAAGTCTTGCCTATCTTATTTTGCATAGCATTTCAAAGTTTTAGCCTCCTTATCGGAACTTTGAAAACCCTCGTACATTTCCCATATTTATCGGTCACTATAGTATATCGACCTTGATAATTTAACCTACCAGCTCTAATATCACATTCCGCGTAGCCTTCATGTCAGATTGTCTAACGGAGTCAATAAATCAGTTGTTCATTTCATCGAAAGTGGATTCAAGTATACGTGTATGAGGCTATAAAGAACGCCAGATCACAAAGTTGATCTGACGGGAAATGGAGAGATACACGCGTATCTAGAATTAGATTCTGTTTTGATGGGTTTCCTTGGAACCTTGAACAGTTGGAAACCTGCCTGTTTTCAATAGTTTAGCAAGTGTATAATTATCTTCGGAATCGGTTTGAAACTCGGTTAGCAATTTGCGGAATTTCAAGAGAATATTAAAAGTTTAACAGTTTCTCCGACGTTTTCACACATTTTCTACCCCCGTTCCGGGCGGTGCTACTGTTCTTTAAGCTGGTTTTCCCGCAAGCTGGCACCAAGGTTGGATAAGGATGACATTATAAGATTGGTGGTAAATTATTCAATTTGATGCATAAAACACCGAGGCAGAAGTGGCCAGCTTGTATAGCGGTTGCATGTTTATACGCAGTTTGTCAAACTATTGGTTGTGCCCGAAAATAGATATCTGTAACCAATTATCTAGCTAAGTATACGTTGAGGCAGTAATCATTTACTTTTCCCGAAAGGCATTATTTCATATAGAACTAATGACTGCATATATTTGATGATTAAATGTACGTGTATGCATAATTATTATACTGAATTTATTACATTATCACAGCCAAAATGGCTGTGATAATTTAATAAATGTTGTATAATAATTTGTTCAGAAACTATTTTATTTCATTAAATAAATATTAATAAAAACATCTTTAATGAACATTTCTCCCTCAAAGTGTACTTAGCAAGATAAGTATACTTTTCAACTAAAGTTATCGGCTACTGAGCAACTGGGCTTACCGAGGCTGTGACCAGTAGCCGATTTCATCAACATTGCAAAGTATACTTTCCTAGCAAAGTATACTTTGAGGGAGAAATTTTCAATTTTAGGATCAATTTATTAATTTTTATTATACTGAATTTATTACATTATCACAGCCAATTTTGGCTGTGATAATGTAATAAATTCAGTATAATAATTCTGCATAGTTTTAATCATCAAATATATGCAATCGTTAGTTCTGCATGAAATAATGCATTTCGGAAAAATCAATGATTGCTCCCTCAAAGTATACTTTGCTAGGAAAGCATACTTTGCGATGTTGGTGAAATAGGCTACAGAGCTCAAATAGCACACCGGTACATTTTTTACCGCATATATTATTTAGAATCGTCAGCAATGCATCACCGAGTATACCGTTTCACATACTGCGTGCGCATTGATATTCGATCATCATGCCTCTGGAGATAGTACGTGGTCTCTATCACGTCCGACGTGAAAGTAGGTCAATTATATGCACGAGAGGTTTGTTCTAAAGAATAAAGGTGGTACTATGACTGATTAGTGGAGCGCCGTGGCGTAATGGTTAGTGTGTCGGACTACTGATCCAAGGGTGGTGGGTTCGAGCCTGACTAGCGGCGTGCGTTGTGTCCTTGAGCAAGACACTTTATCCACACTGCTCCAGTTCACCCAGCTGTAAATGGGTACCGATAATTCGTAGTTGCTCTGTAAATACGAATTACCGGCTTCTCTCAAAAAGTCTCTACCTCCGTTCATTCTCCCATTCTTGGGAGACGGCATGCAAGGTCCTAGAGCCAGTGCCGCCGTTAAATATAAGCATAAAAAAAAAAAAAAAAAAAAAAAAAAAAATGACTGATTACAGAAGGCAGCACCCGGTGGCAATCATTTTCTTTGGACCAACATAATGTTGACCATAGCAACGTTTATCTAGGGTATCCAGGTAATATCATTCGGTCGCCATATGCATGGTACTAACAACAACAACAAGTACTGAAACTTCCAGAATCCATCCGATTCAAAGTACGTATTCCGTTATATTGTCCTTTTTGATGAAATATGGCACACCAAACGCGTCTTGTTAAAGGCCCAACAATCGGTGCCCTGGTACCGAATGTTGTAGGAGGGGCATATCCAATTACTGATAGCGTCCCTAGCCTGTCAGTTATACACTGGCTTTATAAATATAATACATAAACAGCAGCACATGTTTGTCGTCTGCTCCCAATGTAGAACAGTGAGGGGCTGCTGGATAGCCAGTGTAGGTGTTTCGTACTGACCAGTATCTAGATATATGGTATGTAGGTTTGTTATCAAACGTGTGGTCCCATAAAACACACAAATGATACAATATATACCAGTCCCTATACTAGTGTCTGTATGTTTTAGTTGTGCAGGAAAATGATTGAGAATTTACTAAAAGTGTTAAAACTTATATAGTATTTTGCTGCTAACTATTTCAAAGCAAAGAGTATTCTGATGCTATTATTAAATTATTAAAAATAGAAACACATAAAATTTAATGAAACACCTTTCCATGTGTTACACAATGACAAACTGGGGCTTATTGAGTGTTTGATCAGTTTAACTCACATTCAGATAGCACATGACTACATCATGATGCAGTTTACATCATTAATTAGAGCCACCATGAATGACCACCAAACTTAACAGTGTAGATCCTGATGAGGCTGCGAGGATGCACCAGCTGATCCGGGGATATGCATGTCGTAACGTGTCCACGTGTCCGTTACTTAGAGTGTGTCATGTATATATAATGAAACCTATATTGTACTTCTGGACCTGAACAAGGTTCCTATCTCCGATGTATTTTGTAAGTACATGTAGTAACCAATATATAAGAATATGTGTTTTTAATAAGTCAGTATTTGATAAAAATGTGTAACTGTGTCATGTCATTCCACAGATAACCCCGTCCCAGTTAGACTGCATTGCTGCAGATATAATATATGCTGACAGCTAATTAGAGACCAGTGTTGAAATAGCCATACTGGTATGTGTTAGGATAGACGAAATAAGGCTGCTAGCAAACTTGAATTCATGTAGTCATGTAAATTCCAGATCAGACTGCACATACATGCTGTTTTGTGACTGTGCATACTAACCCGAGTATATGCTGTTTATAATTAGTATATACTGCATTTTCACAGCCACTGTATCAAGTTCTAGGCGAAATATTTCTCTTGCTGGTCTATTAAACCATGGTTTTGTTTCATTCACCTTGTTATGTGCATACCAACCACACATTTAATTTGATATTACTGTCCAAAATCAAAGTTGTGCGGCTGGCACACTGTCTGATGTTGACCATACAGACAGTTATAGCTGTTATCGTTATCATTAAACACGTGGGGTTGTTTACAATGTCGGGTCATGAACTCAGCTCTATGCATGAATTACATATGTAACAGCTACGCTCCGCCCGGCATGTTTGAATCAGTTGTCAGTTGAGTACATTGCATTACTTCAAAAGCACATTTACATTTGTTTTCTTAAATCCAAATTTTTCAAAACCTTTCAAAGTTGTATTATCTATGTCTGTGTGAAATAGTGTACTTATTTGTTCAGTGGTATTTCTAAAATATCTGAAAATGTGTCCCTGAAGTGAAGCATGCATACAATTATCAAAAAGCCTGCCCAGCGCCATCTGGTGGCTTTTATATCCCAGTTGGGCCTTTAAGCTGCATATCGATAATATTAAATTATAGCAAAATTTAAGAATGAGCCAACTTTTTATTTCGTGAAATTTGGTGCAATATTAATTTTATTGCGAAAAAAAACTATCTCCATTTTTTTCTATTTTCAGAAATAGTGGACCGATTTTCAAAATTTAACTTTTTCTTAGTGAGATAATTTCCAAGCTATCTAGCCAGGTTTCAGGGTCAATTTCCAAAATTTGTCTGATCAGGATCTACACCTAGTTCAAAACTCAAAGGATCGTATTTTTATATGTCACGTCTAATCAATATTTGTTATTTAGTACCGCCCGACCTTAAATGACCTTAGCTGTTGAGAAGCCGTTAAACACTAATAAATCAAGTAAAATCAAATATTTAGTACCAACATGTGCAGCTATTTCACACTATGACCACTGACCCCTCCCCGGGTATCCTTTTATCGAGGTCGCAATAAGGACGACCTCTTGTCTTGTTCAAAATAATATTCTCAGAGGTGAAGCGACGTGTCAACGTTCACATGTAGCCGTGTGAGTGGAGAAATGGAGAAATGGACTGGTGTATCTCCTGATCGATTAACACACTCCTATCATGTAGCCTGGTAAAGATCTATATATAGCTTGTTAGCAGCATGGTAAGTGTCGTTGATGGAATTGTTATTTCCGCATTTCCAATGAAAATGTTGTACATTTTCGACATTATTTACGGAAATTGTCAGTTTCTATAAATATTTTTCATAAATAATTACACATGTTCTTAGGTACAAAATCACATGACTTGCCACATATGAGACACGCCATGTGATCTTGTACCTTGGGACATCTTCGTAATTTCATGAAATACGTTTACAAAATTTACAATATTTTCCGTTAATGACGTCAAAAGTTGACAAAATCTTCAGAGTACATGCGGAAGTACTCTGAAAGTTTTGTCAACTTTTGACTTAATTTACGAAAAATATTGTAAATTTTGTAAACGTATTTCATGAAATTAAGCAGATGTCTGAAAGTACAAAATCACATGGCGTGTCTCATATATGTATGAACGATCAATCATCCTACAATCTCTGATGTTTCTGGCGTTGGATTAAATGTCCGAATGTATCCCAAATAAACACCTGGGTCAAGATCACATAAAACATGGCGTATTTTCTTTGCGGCCACGGACAGCCCAGACCAGTGGACTCATCCACACATACCCCCCCCCCCCCACCCCCCTCACACTTTATTCTTCCTCTAATATGTATAAGTTATTTTCACATTTTGGATTTTTTCAAAGAATTAAATGTGAACAATAGCTGACATATACTTAGCGAGGTCTATAATGCAATAAAATTACAGCATGCGTCTTGCTTTTTACCAATTATATGAAGGTGTTATTGCAAAAACGAAGCGACTATCACAGTGTGAAAATCATAACTCGCTATTCTAATACAATTATAAATCAGAAATCAGTGATCATGATAGCGTCAACATTTGTATTGATGAACATGTACCTATTATCTTGCGGCGTCGCGCTAACCAGGTTCAACAGCCCCAGTCGACTGTTTCGTTCAATGACCGTTCCTAGGCGGCACCCTTGTTGTCATTTCCTTGCGTGCTGTACTTTTTGTGATTTGGTTTTCCTCATGAGACTGCTATTTTCTCGGTAGTTCATTTGGGGTGTAGTTAATGTGGGACTTTCTTTGCATTTGCTATATATTTATGCATTTCACGCACTGTTGCTTTCTTAACCCTTTCCCTGATAGAAACGACTTTTCACGCCTCTGCAGAAGATGTCTTTAGAAAACATTGTGGGAAAAGGAGAAATTGCTTGTAACAAGCAATTTCTCCTTTTCCCACAATGTTTTATACTCTATCAGATAATTTAACCATCATTTGACCCAGCATTTGATTCTTTTATTCAGATGTTTTCGGTTTGGAAGAGTCGAATATCGCAAAACAGGGAAAGGATTAAATTGGGATCGCACATCGCTGGCCGTGGACTGCATGTTCGTGCCACGTTGAAGGCTCCTCGATCATCACTGTATGCGTGTCCTGTTATAAGTGTTTATCATGGTTTATTTCGCTATTTTCTTCTTTACTGTAATAACCCTATGGTTTATTTCGCCATTTATTTGTGGAAACATATAACAAATATATGGTTTCCCCACAACAGTGAGCATGCCAATATTTAGGATTAGTATGATGGCCGTACTGGTTTAGTCACAATAACCATGTATTTGGATACAATTTGTTTTGGGAAACCCCTATTTAATAGGGGTTTACCAAAACAAATTGTGTATGAATATTTATGGTTAATACGGTATATTGGTTCTTGTGTCTCTGGGTCTCCTTTGGGTATCTTTCTTTTTTTATTTTGGAGTGTCCATATGCTTCAATGACAGCGAAACATATTTAACCCTTTCAACCCTAAGGAACTGGAATGGACTGTGATATGCTAATGTTCTGACCAATCCAATGGTCACAAAATGATTTTCAGATTCGTCCATTTATGAAAAAGGGGGTGTTTTTGTTCTAAGAAATATGAAAATTACTTGCAAAAAGTGCAGATCCTGATGAGACGGCTCGTTACGAGCCGGCTCATCTGGATCTGAACTGTTTGCATAAACCGCTATAGCGGGCTTTCGGGACACCCCGGGGACCGGTTTAAAGATATTTCACCGTATTTTCTCTATCAATATTTGCGATGGCGTGCATGAAATAAGTACAATATCTCATGTTTGGATACATAATATGTTTACTACGACCAGCATCAAAGAGACCAGGCCGAAATATTGTGTCGTAGATCGGATCGTAACCGATTTGTCACTGATCAAACGATATCAGACACCTATCGCACTATCTGGACGGACAAAATCTCTCAAATTCTCAATGTAACGGGCTGAACATGGCTTTGGAATTTATGACCAGTCTAAGGCTTGATCTTATCATAGACATATTAACCCAGATTCATGATAGAGCAATCATGCAGCGTTATGCGCCTCTACAAATCTTTTAATTAGAAGCACGATTTTCGGTGAATTAAGTATAAGTTAGATCACGTTCGAGCTCGCGGATTATCGCTCGTACATGCGGACAAACGTGATCTAACTTGTTTATCACATCCTCATGTACATACCTTTCACATGAACTGTGTTAATACAGAAGCAACACCCGGACATGTGTCAAAGGTGTGATAATGGCAAACATTGCAACCCTGGCCAGACTCTGGGCATACGCAGGCTGGAGTGGGTCAACAGCGGTTATATATGCTTACCCCCCATTTCTCCAGCCACACACACTCGCAACTACCCACAAACATGGACGTCTGTTTATATACAAATTAATATATGTGGATGTGGCGGTGGTTGGCTTATGGCATTTGTTGTCAGTCTATCACGTGGCCTGCCATCAATTCATTTAACTGGAACAGGATCTATGTTATTTGTCAGAAGAGTGACTGGGGTTTCAGTGACTGCGCGGATGTGCAGGCTTGTCTGGGTCTACACAGGTCGCAGATACAATGAATGTCATTTATCCCGTCAACACTGTGCGTATGTGCCTTGAAACACGGTGCCGTGAATCATTTTTGATATCCTGTCAATACGATTTGGAGATGCGGCTGGCGTTATTTCTTTTTGCATTTTAAAGCTATTTGTAATGTTGACGGGATAAACAGAATAGTAGGTTAGTGCCGTGAATGGTAAAACTATCTGGCGCGGCACGGAAACGGGATGCCAGATATGTTTTCCCATTCACGGCACTAACCTACTATTCTCTATGTATCCAGTCAGTCACATACTAGATCTATATGTAATAGTTATGGTTCACATATTGAATGTTTAATAAATTAATTTCGAACGAGCGCCAGCTAAAACTAAGTTAGTTTATTAAAACTTCGATTTGTGATTTATGACTTACTTACTGGTTGTCCCACCTCCTTTCCGTGCACATGTATGTTTCGATGCAAGTCCCACCGATACGCGCTTTCGATTTGCGTACACGTCTGAACACGACGCATGACGCGTGAGTTTCAAACAAACCGTGACGTCCGGATCTAAATAAAATTGTCTACGTATTGGAACATTTAAGGAATACATGCTATGCTTGCATTGGTCGAGAAACTAGGGCAAATAATAAAATCGGAGAATTTGTTGCCGCCACTATGATTTGCACGTACGATATCGACTGTTGTGCCGTGTTTCAGATGTATCTGCATAAGCAACTGCATCTGTGGTTGCAGAGCCTTTGACTATATCAGGCTTGGACTGGAGAAATGGGGCTTACGGGATTTATGGGGAGTCTAGATCCTGATCAAAGTATCGATCATTATCAAATAGCACATTCCTGTAGCCAGGGCCCGGTTGCTCAAAAATCCGTTAGCTTAACGGACTGTTAAATCCTTAACTGAATGGTTAAAATCTCTGTTTTAACAGAGATTTTAACCATTCAGTTAAGGATTTAACAGTCCGTTAAAGCCCCTATACGGCTCAAGTTGTCGAATTTTGGCCTCCTATTGGGTTTTCCCACACATAAATCCAACAGGTTTCTATTTACACACACTTTGAAACTGTTTGCATGCATTTTGGTACAAAAAAATAGTTTGTAGTCGATGAAAATATCAATATTTGTTGATAAACAAACAGCAGGTGCGTGTTCAAAGTCCGATCGATTTTCCGATAGACACTCGGGTCAACTGCTCAACTCCCTGATTCGCGGCCGATGAATTCCGATAGCCGGAGTTTATCGACTCGCTTCCGAGCCGAAGCTGTTGGGTTACGGAAATTAATTTGTCAATATTGACATTTTGCACTGAGTGGTACACAAAACAAGTTTTTGTTGTCTTCACATTGCGATTAAGATGTAAATCTCAATACTTGAGATGTATCTATTATGCAGTATATGTTAGTTTTGTGTACTAAATCAGTTGTCAAACATGTTTTTGTGTTTGAAAAAATCGGACAATTGTAATACTGAGCCGTTCAGGGCCTTTAAGCTAACTGATGTTTTGAACAACCGGGCCCAGCCTGATAACGATCTGTGTAACTTGTTTGAAGCATTGCAGGTGTTTCATTGATGGAATGGCGAACAGTGCAGATCCTGATCAGACTGTGCGGATGCACAGTCTGATCTGGATCTACACTGATCACAGAAACACATAAGCGCCACTCCTCCATACATGTGGCTATGACTGGCTTATGGCAGTTCCGACTAATGTAGGCCCAGATCAACCTGCGCAGTCTGATCAGGGTCTGCACCGTCTAGTATTCAATCAGCGAACCTTATGTCAAGCTACTCCATATCAGACTATAGGAGGGCAATAGCGGATCGGGGTCTAGACTGGTTACAGATGGCATAAGCCCCATTTCTCCAGCCAAAGCCACTAATATGCATCCAGGTGTTTTTAGTCGGAAGCGCCAGTCGATTATGTGTGTATGCAAGCTATAAATTTGGCACGAATCACAGAAACACGAACACTGTTTTTAACAAATTATAGAGATCAAAAGCCGTGATTTATGTTTCTGCACAAATCTAATCGTAGTTTGCATTAAAGTGGCGTTCTGGCTTTATACTAATCTAATCTATCCACATCAAAATGGCGAACAAAATGGGTGAACATCTACATTTGGTGATTATAACGGCGTTTGAAGCGTCACATACAGTGAAACCCCTCTAAACCGGACACTCGGGAACATATAGATGTTTACCTTAGACGTGTTTCGCTGTTATGTATCTCTGATTGCAATGCCTTTTCATGATTGCAGAACACTAGAATGTGTCATGACGTGCTCACATGTATGATTTACAGTGGAACATCTCCAAACCGGAAACCCTGGGGAGGTCCCCAGGGTGTCCGGTTTGGAGAAGTTCCACTGTACTTACACCACTCAGGCTGGTGCTGCATTACACGCCAGCGTAAAATGTATCACGTCGAAATAGGCGCCAGATTCCTGACGAATTCGCATTCAGCTATACATACAGCATAAATAGAGGTTCGTCTAGTTATCGGCGTAATCAATTTAAGCTGAGCATGCACAGGCTGTGTGACAGTTCAAGCTCAGCTAATCAAGCTGATTGATTGCGAGTTCAGATTGCCAATAAAACGACATAAGTATGTGCAGAAGTCCCGGGACCACCAAATGCAGCTCATGAAGACGCGTTTCCTGTGCCATATTGCATCAAAATCAGTTGCTTGGGAAACAATCAAATACTACTTACTTTGGAGTGTGCGCGCTTTCAACACTTTCAGCCATTGTTGTTGTTGTTGTAGCTATGTGATCATGCACCTTGATCATTATACTATTACACCAGGTTACAGGTGATTGGTCATACGTAGACATGTCCTAATTTTGTCACTCACGTGTTATACCAACTATATACATGGTATTCATATTTAGTGGTTGTGGTCACAATTCGCAATACAGTGAAATGGGATGTCCCACTTAGAGAGGTTTCACTGTAAATCAGACATTTGATCATTCTGAGGCATAATTATGTGCTATGCGATCAGGAACAGACAGTATGACCTGAGATAAATGACCAAGAAACTCATCAACAATAAGATCACAGGTATTTTCTTGGTGTCCGGTTGTTCCACTGAATTATCATTGTTTTCGCTGTGTATATATTTATATTATTAGACCATTTTACGAGAGGCGTGCTAGGCTGATGCGGGTTTACACTGGCCATGTACCTACACCAGTGTAATCCCAGCTATATACATGATAACTCCAGATTGTTATACTAATTATAAGCTTGCTGCATAATTATTATTTTTCCGATAGATTTCTGTAATCGCTAAATCTCGTCGTTGTATTTTGGCATTTGTCTCGCGTTACAAAATGGAGTTTACACCGTCTGCGATCAGTGTAGCCCCAGATCAGACTACACTGTTCGCTAGAGCTGGCGATACATTGCTGATTAAAATTACTAAATCTCTAGATCCGTATCTACCTGCACGATAACCCAAGGATTTATCTTTTAGATATACATGTATGTGTATGTCTCTGGATAACCCAAGTTTTCTAGATGTCTCTGACGTATCACATATGTCGTTTTTATGAAGAATCGATTTCCGTGTCGGTAGACACGGAAAACGATTCTTCTCAAAAACGACATGTGACAGTTAGAACAAAACTATTAGCAGAGCATTAGATGATCTGGCGTTGGCGAGACAGTGTTGATGAAACTATCTAAAACTCTAGATCCGTATATACTCTAGATCTGCATGATAACCCGAGTTTTTTGACTGTCACATATCAAGCGTCAGAGATAGGATTAACAGAACGAGTGCATTAGATGAGCAGGGACTACACTGATCAAACACTTAATAAAACTTGTTTTCTCCTCTCGATTCACAGTGTGTCATATATACTACTAATACAGCGGAACCTCTCTAAACTGGACACCCTGGGAGGTCCCCAGGGTGTCCGGTTTAGAGATGTTCCACTGTAAATCAGACATATGACTAAGCCAAGGTATGCGGATGTGCTTTGCGAACCGTTAAAATGCTTTATCGTCATAAAAAGAGACAACAATGAGACCCATACAATTAAAGGTACATGCCCATTCAGTAGGCACAGAACAAAATGTTCTATATAGCAATACATCAGATAGTTTTGTATATTCTATATGACCTTTTCTGGCAATATAAGCATTCATTCACCATTACCCCACGTATTTATTGGCATTATTATACATGTTATATCAGACGTATATTTCCACACTGATATCAGGGGCGATAACCGTGTTTCCTTAAAATATTAACGGACATTACTATTTATTCTCTGTATTTATTTGTTTGATGTGCAATGATCATACATGTACTTTATAATCTGTTGAAAATATTATTTTTTTCAGGTGACGCATTTAATTAGTATAAATAATTAAAAAAATAACATGCCTCATTTGCATATGAAAATAGCCTGATACCACCGCGCGTCACCATCAGTAAAATAAATATTACTAACTGATTATATCTCTAAAGCAGGCAGCTTGATTGGCTGAGCTTGAGCTGTTTTATAGCTGAGGCTCAGATAATCAAGCTGCTATTTGATCAAGCTGCTGCTCTACAGCTCAGGCTCAGCCAATCAAGCTGATGTTCGATCAAGCTGCTGTTCTACAGCTCAGGCTCAGACAATCAAATCGTTTGCTTGCGGATTGGCATAGACTCTCGGAAATGGTGATAATCTGTGCAAGATTAGCGTAGGCGGTTATGTGGTAAATACATGTTTATATCTTTCATTTCTGCAGAATAATTCTAAGACGTCATCGTCGCGGCTCTGGTAGAATCGGTACCAGTAGCCGATTTCATCAAAATTGCAAAGTATACTTTTCTAGCAAAGTATATTTTGAGGGAGCAATAATTTATTTTTCCTGAAATGCATTTCACATAGAACTAACTACTGCATATATTTGATGATTAAAAGTATGCAGAATTATTATACTGAATTTATTACATTATCACAGCCATTATAATGGCTGTGATAATGTAATAAATTCAGTATAATAAAAATTAATAAATTTATCATAAAATTGAAAATTTCTCCCTCAAAGTATACTTTGCTACTAAAGTATACTTTGCAATGTTGATGAAATCGGCTACTGGACACCGGTCGAAAATGGTGGAAGAACAAAGGACTGGGTCGATGCAGGGCGCCACTATAACAGGGTAATTATTTGGCTATGTAGTCATTAAGCCAGACACGCAACAAATCAATTTAAATTGTTTATTGTTTTATTTATTTGTTTAAGAAATATGTGTCAGCTGACAAACAGTTCGCATATAATGTATTTTTGACCGTTTGCACATGTTCAGAGACCCTAACCCTAAATCCTTGACATGGTCTAGCGTTTTGTGAAACTTCCAACACGTCATTTGAGTCACTTTTTCTCCAGGCTACTCAAGCAATACGACACAATTTCCCGTGATCTATCCCATTTGACAATAATCAATCGACGGTAGATTGGCGAGATACCCCATCAAAGTGGCGGCGGCGATTAATTAGGAACCAGAGTAGCCAGTTTACGCCACCAAAGTTGATGGAATAACAAACCTGCATAATTAATCGATTTCTCGCTCCATTTCTCGTTTTACACCGCGCACCTGTTGCCGGTAACGCACTGCCGGTGAGTCGGACCAAACACTGGTGACTTTTGTTTAGTTCACATCCGAGTCATTAGCTGACGTTAACGTCATAATCATAAGCTTTATATTTGGCTGTGACTGGAGAAATTGGGCTTATGGGTTTTTGCGACCAATGTATATCCAGATCAGCCGGTGCATACGCACAGTCTGATCAGGATCTGCACTGTTCGCCATTTCATCTGGCATACTTCTAACAAGCAATATAAGTCGTTAATAGGGTACAGGATTGTGATATTCGGCCAGGAGCTACACTGGTCACAACTCTCATAAGCTTCATTTCTCCAGGCACAGCCACATCAATCGGACAATTATGTTATATATAAATACAATACAAATATTGTTATACCGCGGGCGTCGTCAGGGGAGGTTCGATGGGTTCGTACGAACCCCCATTTTCTGGAGTCAGCAGAATTATTTTGTGTATACATTAGTCTGTCTCAAACGGTATGGTATACTATCATATTACCCCTTTCAACACCACAGGCCTGTGTAGTAGTATTGACAAAATGTGTAGATCCTGATGAGCCGTCTCATCAGGATCTGCACTTTTTGCAAGTAATGTTCAACGACAACACCCCCTTAAATAAACGGACTAGTCTGAAAATTATTTTGTGACGATTGCATTGGCTACAAAATTAACATATCAAAATGTATTCCAGTTATTTAATGGTGAAATGGTTACCAAGTCAAGCGCCTGTGGTCAGGTTTTGAGAGTTTCCGCTGTAATCGCTGTTGATACAGTTGATGTTTAGTGCATGCAGTATAATTATGAACAGGAAATTGATAGAGAGATAAGTATGCTCTTGGGGAACATCTGCATTACGTATTCTGATTTAGTACGGAGCCCCGCAGGGGACGTATAATTCTTTTTTATTAATTCGTTCCCACGAAATAACAATTCGTTCCCTCAATTTAACAATTCGTTCCCTCGAATTAACAATTCGTTCCCACGATAATCGATATAACAATTCGTTCCCTCGAATTAACAATTCGTAACAATTCGTTCCCTCAATTTAACAATTCGTTCCCACGATATAATAATTCGTTCTCACGAATTAACAATTCGTTCCCTCAATTTAACAATTCGTAATTCGTTCCCTCAATTTAACAATTCGTTCCCTCGAATTAACAATTCGTTCCCACGATATAATACTTCGTTCCCACGAATTAACGAATTATTATATCGTGGGAACGAATTGTTATTTCGTGGGAACGAATTAATAATAAAAAAATTCTACACTGGGAAAATATTAATGATTCTCGTTTGAAATGCGTTATGAATATCACGACCTGCATCTCTTTTATCGCACAAATGATAACAATGACATAAATGATATTCCATCGTACATTTTGAATAGCGGGAAATAATACACTAGTGTGCGTCGGCTTCCGCGTAAGCAACGAGTGAGCGTAACGAACGAGTTGCTTGCACTGACGCCGACGAACACGAGTGTATTATTTCCGCTATTCAAACATGTACGATGGAATATCCTATTTATTACACTTCCACGGCGGATACATATGCACATTTACTCTATTTTTTAGTTTATAATCAATGAATTGTGATGTGCGCATGAATAGTTATACAATGACGTGTTTTCCAGCGTTTTGACGTTACGTTGTGTGACGTCAAATGTGCGTCATGTAAACTTTTTGAAATCCAAATTACGCAGCTGTTTCTATGAGCCAGATATATTTGAGTGCATGTTTGGAATGTGTTCAATCACATTAACTTTCTAGATTAGTCGAGACCCTTTCCAAATTTTCAAATAATTTTATTTTGACTGTAATACAAATTAAATATTTTGCATGGTAGCTCGTGGTTTCCAAGAAAACAGGCGCGCAATTACGGGTGTTCTGTACAGAGTGCTTGAGCTAAAGGCTTAACTACGCTGAATTAAATTTTGTCGTCTGCTAGAAATGTTTTATTTTCGATATTTCTCGATAAAAAACCTGTTTTGACAGCGCATGAGAATCGTCTCCACTGGAGACGATTCTCATGTGCTGCCAAAACAGGTTTTTGTTAAGAATTAAGGCAAACATTAAAAAAACAGCGGACGACAATTTTCGTCTCCCGCATAGTGAGGGATATGTGCATTTTCCCAACCGTCGGCCCATTAGCCTTACACAACATGCCATCCTTGCTAACTGATCTAGTGGTGAAAGACCGTCTTCTTCGAAAACTCATTTGTGGATGTGACTGGAGAAATGGGGCTTATGTGACAAGTGTAGCTCCTGATCAAATATCCATTAATGGAGACTTGCAACAATCTATAATCCTTGTTAGAAGCATGGCAGGTGTTTCATTAATGGGCTGGCGAAAGGTGCAAATCCTGACCAGACTGTGCGGATGCGCAGGTTAATCTGGATCTACACTGGTCGCAAGTACCATAAGCCCCATTTCTCCAGACTCAGCCACATTTATTTACGTAGCTGTCGTTACTGCATCCCTGCAGATACTCCTGGGAATACCAGCACGGGTGTCAGTTAGATGTCAGTGTCAGGGAATGGTTTATGTGGTTAGTTTTGGAACGACACAGAAATTACTATTATTTAAGGAATAAAATAGGAAAATTAAACTTTTAAAGGTACCTTCCCACTCTGTAGGCACAAAGCGTTCTTTATAGGAATTAAATAAGTGAGTGTATACTTGTGTCATATTCCACCAGTGCTAAAATTTACGAGCGCCTGCTATACAGATATAAACAGCATTTTGTGCCTACTGAGTAGGCATGTACCTTTAATATGTATTGTGTAAACTGACAGATATTGACACTACAAAACAGATGCAGAAAATCCCATCCAACATTATTATGTCATTGTTGACGTGATCGTGGAACGCGCATATTTCAGCTAATTAAAAGTTTCAATACATTGTAATTTGTTGTAATATTTGTTCAGGTCTCCAGATAAGAAATTGGGTATTTCAACATTTTAATTGGGTAAAATAAAATCACACTACTGTATACATCAACAGATAGCAATTATTGAATAGTTTGCTTCGAAATGAAAACATGTCTTGGCATTTCATTAGAATGAGACAATTATAATGAAATACCAAGATGTGTTTTCATGGAAATAAGCAAATTATGATATATTTTTGGTCAGTTTATTGTTTTCTGCAGCAGGATAAAGGTACCACACATTTTTTATTCCTTTTTGATACTCGCTACTTCTAATTTCAATTGGGTTTTTGGCAATTTTAATTGGGTATTTAAGCAAATATTGCATGCGGTTTTCAACATTCATTTTATATAATCATATTGTATCATTTACACATTAGAGACATCTTGCTTTGTTCCTCGTTAAAGGTGTTATTTGTACCCAGAGAATGTTATTGCAAATGCATGTAAGGTATTATCAATATACATATTACAAACATAAGTCAATAAAATACAATACACACTCCAGGCGCGGATCCAGGATTTCTGGTTAGGGGGGAGGGGGCGTTAGGGGAGGGGGGCGTAACTATTTTGCAATACTTGACTATATTATCGAACGAGCTAAGCTCGTTCGATAATATAGTCAAGTATTGGAAAATAGTCGAGATAGCGCTAGGGGGGTCCGGGGGCATTCCCACCCGGAAGATTTTGCAAATCTACATCGCATTTCCTGCGTTCTGGTGCATTTTGGAGCAAACATATTGACACTGTCTCAGTATGTTTAGACATGATTTTTGATTGAAAACGTTTAAATTTTGAAACAATAAGAAAACGACCGAAAAATGCATGGAATACATGGCACTTGGCATGAAACGTGCCTTGTAACTTGTAAACAATCTTTACTCGGCGAATTTTAGGGAGGGGGGGGGGGGCGCCGGGTCCGCCCCACCCCCTGAATCCGCCCATGCACTCATTGTTAGAATTATAAGAGACAATATTCAAATGACATATGTATGGCACAGTATCTTTACCTCATACATGCACCGGTCAATGGAATAGGGGACACATATATACATGCACAGGAAACAATAAACACCCAGTATGAAAATAATACTAATAATATATTAAACATCAGAATAATAACAATATAAAATAATAATATAGTAGATATTACATAAGTAATGATTTAATATGATATTTATTGAACTTTATTAAACTAGTTTACTGATTTTGCTGTGCCGAGTTTCTATGAAATCATATAAGTGAATACCGTAAAGATTCTAATAGACGCCCGGCGCCCGGCGTCTATTAGAATCACCACTGGCTCCGAAGTCCAGGGTGGGCGTTTAATAGAGGCAAGTGTTATTCAGCTATATTCAGGGAAAATGATAACAAAATATACGATGTTCTGCTATCTGAACAAAAACATAACTAAGGGACGTTACTCTCAAACGCCAGACTTGATTGTACTTGTCTGTCAGTTTATAAACATTTGGGCCAAGACGTTTCGGCCCACTCTGGTCATTATGGTACAGTCGGTAGAAATGTTAAATATAATGGTAATGTATATCAAGACAGCGTCAATCATTAATGCTGATCAGATTTACGCCTACGGACGTTTCGTCAGCGTCAGCGTTTCGGATCTGTCGGGTTTGAGATGCTTTGAAAATGGCGTCTCTGTAACCGTGTAAATTCTGATCACCCTTGTGTCCGTGCAAATAGCTACTGCTGATGAGGAATTTACGGTGACACCGGAAACAGTCGAATTTCGCTTCCGCTTTTGAAAGTGAAAGTAGCAATTATGTTTTTTCCCCGATTTTAAAGGAAGTTGCTTTCGAAATAATGGAAAGAAAAAAAATCTAATTGGACAATTAGCTCCGATTTTGTTTCAAGTCGGTACTGGACGTTTATTAGATGCACTAATTTCGTGAAAATCTGCCAAAAACTGTGTCATTTTCAACGTAAAAAGTGGGGGGTGGGCGTCTATTAGAGCATGGGCGTCTATTAGAATCTTTACGGTATATCGGGTAACTTGTAGAAAATAAAAAGCATGTACTGTTTGTTTATACGGACTTTTGTGTTCTCATTGAAGAGGTAATATGTTTGTACACCGCCCCCTGCGCTAATATTGCCAATATTTATACATTTCTTTATTTAAAAATACTTGAATAGTCTGCTTAAAGGCCAGTATCTTGACTGGGTGAGCCTGAGCTTTGATTCAGCTTCGGCAGAGCCAATCAAACTGCTTGATTGCGGGTTGATATTGCCAATAGATGTTCAGAAACGTTGACATCTGGGCAAGATTAACGCAGGCGGTGGTGTAACACTTGATTGCGAGTTGATATTACCAATAGATGTTCGGAAACGTTGATATCTGGGCAAGATTAACGCAGGCGGTGGTGTAACACTTGATTGCGGGTTGATATTGCCAATAGATGTTCGGAAACGTTGATATCTGGGCAAGATTAACGCAGGCGGTGGTGTAACACTTGATTGAGAGTTGACATTGCCAATATATGTTCAGAAACGTTGATATCTGGGCAAGATTAACGCAGTCAGTGGTGTAACACTTGATTGCGGGTTGATATTGCCAATATATGATCAGAAACGTTGACAGCGGTGTAGCAGCTGACCGACTTTCCGCCGGCGGATGTTCCAAGAAGATGATGTATGGCAGATATTGTTTTTTTGTGTGTCGCCCCTGTCGGCGAAATACGCACCCACGTGTTACAATCTGATGTGTTACAATATGACAGGGGCAACTCACAGGCGGTGACGAAACGGGCTTGATAAATACGTGCTTGCGTGTAGTATGGTGTATCTGGCTTATCTTCATTTCTAATACTGCGCATGCTCGGTAGTATCCTACACAACCGCATGCGTTAATCTTGCCAATATGTCAACGTTTCTGAACATCTATTCCAACTCGCCATCAAGCAGTTTGATTGACTGAGCCTGAGCTGTAGCTCAGGCTCAGTCAATCAAGCTGCTTGATGGCGAGTTGCCATTTCCAACAGATATTCAAAAACGTTAATAATATTAACGTATTTATATAATAAACGCATTTACAAATATTGGCAAGATTAGCACAGGCGGTGGTGTATACATGCATTTAATTGTGGGAATTTACCAAATGACTTGAGCACGCTCCATTCCTTACCCCTTCATCACAGTTATTTAGCAAAACCGACCCCGCGTTACAACCATTGTGCCGGATCAATGACCACATCAAGTTTTAAACTGCAAACCTCAATTATCTCCCCATTATGTCGTGCACGTATCAATTAACTGGCCAAATGGCTGTATTTATGTGTTCTGTTTCCCGGCCTTGCGCATTAACCTCGGTCCCAATGGGGAAATTATGGGACATGTGGCCTGCGCAGTCTCCCAGGGCCGGGAAACAAACACAACCCCGTTGTCAGATGCTGATTCCGTCACGTGTGATGAGACTGGAGAAATGGGGCTTGTGGCATTTGTGATCAGTGCATCTGTAGACCAAACGTGATTTTGTTACATTGGTATATTAAAGCAAGCTACTTTTCCCCACAACTATGTGCCCTGCTAGTATGAAAAGTATAATTTGATCCCGTCAACACAGTGCGTATGTGCCGTGAAACACGGTGCCGTGAAACATTTTTGATATCCAGTCAATACAATTTTTGCATTTTACAGCCATTTGTAGGTGTTAACGGGATAAATAGAATAGTAGGTTAGTGCCGTGAATGGGTAAAAATATCTGGCGCGGCACGGAAACGGGATGTGCTCTGCAGAGCCTCGCCGATCCCATTTCCTGAAGGCTTGTCAGATATGTTTTCCCATTCACGGCACTAACCTACTATTCTCTATCTAATTTCCTTATTTCTGAACCAAAGTATATGTTGTGACCACTCGTTTGAACCGTCTCGGCGAGACGGTTCAAATGAGTGGTCACAACATATACTTCTGATGAGAAATAAAGAAATTCATGAGCGTTGCCGGATATTTTTTCCCATTCACGGCACTAACCTACTATTCTCTATTTATTCGGCTAGCACCCAACCCCTTTTTCATCCTGGTGGAAACACCAAAACATCACACTGTTGTAGCATGACAACACTTTCTGTTGCGTGTTACTAGTATGACGAGTGTATCATTGATGCAACGGCGAACAGTGCAGATCCTGATCAGACTGTGCAGATCTACACTGTTCGCAAAACCCATAAGCCCCATTTCCCCAGTCACAGCCACATGTCTGGCCAGTCTAGCCTCTAGCAGCCTGATAGGGAAGTAAATTGTTTGCTCGAAGCTGAATGGCGAACAGGGTAAACACTGATCAAATTGCGCAGGTGATCGAGGCCTGCACGAGTCTCAACCATTCGTCAGATGTTTATCATGGCGAGCCACATATACTACAGATATCATGACACAATATGATTTATCATGATGGCCATGGCGACTAGCGTACACTAAGATCATTCTGCACGCGTTTGCAGTTTGATCAGGCGCTGCACTTCATATTGTTCACGTTTTACAAAGTCCAAATCGCGAAAAGCGAAAAGGCGAAATTTAAACCCGCAATATTTTGTTTTCACCTCGATATTCGCAACGCGAAAACAGTTTCGTGACTTTCCATTTCGACTTTGAAAAGGTGAACCGGCGATGACGACAACCAGCCGCCAGAGTGCACCCATTGATATATGTCGATGTGACTGGAGAAATGGGGCTTATGGGATTTGCGACCAGTGTAGATCCAGATCAGCCGGTGCCACATTGTTCGCCATTCCATAAATGATACACCCGTCATGATTCTAAAAAGCAATATCGACCGCTATCCGGTACAGGGGCCGTTTCACTAAATTTCGTGCGACTAAAATGTTCGTAAGTGCAAAATTGCGATAGTCTGTAAATGTCACATTAACAATGTTTTCTTGTAAACAATTATTGGATTTACATTTATTGAGCATAGGCTGCATATGCAGCCTATGCTCAATAAATGTAAATCCATCAATTTGAAATTTCAAGACGAACCTAAATTTACACTTACGAACATTTTAGTCGTACGAAGTTTAGTGAAACGGGTCTCAGGAGTGTGATATTGGATCAGGAGCGGCACTGGCCACAAATCCCATCAACCCCATTTCTCCTGTCACAGCCACATATAGAGGATCACAACGATGGTTCCATCTGCTATAAGATTTATGAAGCGAGTCGGGCACAATTTATGCATAAACCTGCTAACGAGTTTTATCAATTTTACATGCCCACTCAGTAGGCACAAGCTGTTCTTTATGGGAATTAAATACTTTTTTTTTCTTTTATTAATTAAATACGTGTATAATTGTGTCACTGTTCCACCAGTGCTAACAATTACGAGTGCCCGTTAAACAGATATAATCATTTAGTATTATTTATTTTACTGATAGTGTCTCGCGGTGGTATCAGGTTATTTTCATCTGCCAATGAGGCATGTTATTTTTTTATTATTATTTATACTAATTAAATGCGTTACCTGAAAAAAATAATATTTTCGACGGAGGAAACACGATTATCGTCCCTGATATCAGTGCGGAAATTTACGTCTGATATAAAATGTATAATAATTCCAATCAATACGTGGGGTAATGGTGAATTAATGTTTATTTTGCCAGAAAATGTCTCTGATATAAAGAACATGTTGTTCCTACTGAGTGGGCATGTTCATTTACATGGAAACTGATTTGAGATTATGCCAATCGCATGACTTCACCTTCCAAACAACAGAAAACAGAGATATTCAACATGTTTCAGTGAGCAGAAGCCACTGACTATTTTCGCATGTCGTTGAAAATAACCCGATAAGAGAAAACTACAGCAGTTTAAATACTAACAATGCAAGGTAGCACATTGAAAGAATGCAGTAATTGTACATTACTGGGGCCCGTTTCACTAAACATCTTACGACTAAAATTTTCGTAAGTGCAAATTTAAGATCGTCTGTAGATTTCAATTTATGAATTTACATTTATTGAGCATAGGCTGCATATGCAGCCAGATAAGGACTTAGTAATTGAGTAGTTTCACTCCATCATATCTGAAGCAATTGGGTATTTCAATATTTTAATTGGGTAAAATAAAAGCACACTACTGTTTACACATCAACAGACAGCAATTATTGAATAGTTTGCTTCGAAATGAAAACATGTCTTGGCATTTCATTAGAATTGTCTCATTGGAGACAATTCTAATGAAATACCAAGATGTATTTTCATGGAAAATAATAACAATATGTGTCTGTTTATTGTTTTCTGCAGCATGATAAAGGTACCACAAATGTGTCATTGCTTTTTGATACTTGCTACTTCAGATTTCAATTGGGTTTTTGGCAATTTTAATTGGGTATTTACGCAAATACGCAGTTTATCTGGAGCGCTGCTCATTAATAGATGTTGGACACGTTGGCAACTGTGCAAAGCCGTCAATGGTGTACTTCTTTACTTACAAAGTAGCTCGCTCTTATTTCATCGATTAGCCGGGTGCGTGGATGCAGGGAAATAATTGCTGGCGAAGTAACCCTTGACTGCAGCGATAATGCCGTGAAACTCTGCCAGCAGCAATATTTCACCTTTGGCATAATTACTACGTGTCGTGTGAAAACAGGACCAGTTACGGAGCCCCGCAGGGGACATAGAATTCTTTGTTTTTATTAATTCGTTCCCACGAAATAACAATTCGTTCCCTCAAATTAACAATTCGTTCCCTTAATTTAACAATTCGTTCCCACGAATTAACAATTCGTTTCCTCAATTTAATAATTCGTTCCGACGAAATAACAATTCGTTCCCACGGGAACGAATTGTTAATTCGTGGGAACGAATTGTTAGTTCGACGGAACGAATTGTCAAATTGAGGGAACGAATTATTATTTCGTGGGAACGAATTAATAAAAAAAATCCATGTCCCCTGCGGGGCTCCGTATAATTACTGCGTATCGTGTGCAAACAGCACCTGTCGTCTTGTATTCTTGTTCAATGCTTTCCTTTGTCATCACCTGGAATCGACCTTTGTTTGGTTTAAACAGTATTTTATTTCATTTGAATAAGCACAGTTCATATACACACATTTGTATTAATGGATTGAGGTGAAAGCAAAACAATGTTTGTATAATACAAATGTACCTCTTTCCTACTTTGTTTGTTAAGGTTTGATTGGCGTTTGTTGTATTACTTTCATTGCTACCTATTTCGTTTGTGTTTATTTGATTTTTGGGACCGTACACAACTACTGTCCGTTCATGTTTCGTAATACAATCAATATTTGACCAAATTTTACGAAATAAAAAAGGCTCATTCTTAATGTTTTATAAAATTTAATATTATCAAAAACAATATTGTATTTTAATTGTTTATATGGCCTACAATTTGGACAGGTTTCGTGAAACAGACAGTAGACATAGCGTGCTACCTCGGTGTATGATGAAGGCTAGATTGCCGTTGTACGCGTACCTGTGTTATAATGTGACACTATAGGAATGAATGTTCTTTTTGTGGAATTTATCGGGGGTATAAACTTGGAAAAGTCGCGGGAATACTGGACGAAGGCCGGAAGGCCTCGTCCAGTATTCCCGCGACTTTTCCAAGTTTATATCCCCGATAAATTCCACAAAAAAGGCCATTCATTCCTTATAATTCCAGCATTTGAAATAAATTCATCAAGAAAATGTGTTTATTTTCCGTTTTCTTAAGAATTATTTTAACTGCGCCTCACGGTTACTGAAAGTAGTTCGGCATGGAGTTTACTGGGATATAAATTCTGGACAGAGACTTGCTACGGACCAATCAAATGTTAGGGAATTGTGTAAATATTTTGTGCTGGAATTATTGTCGTGTACCTGAGGTTCGTTTCACTACACTTCGTACGGTAAAGAAGTTCGTACGGAGCCCAGCAGGGGACGTATAATTATTTTTATATTAATTCGTTCCGTTCCTTCAATTTAACAATTCGTTCCCACGAATTAACAATTCGTTCCCTCAATATAACAATTCGTTCCCACGACAACTGCTATGTGTAGCGGTCTAAAGGTTAAATTGTATTTACAGAAACCGCTCGTATATAAAGTTACTATAATATATAATATTATGTACTTGGGACATTTTTTACTACACATACTTATTTTTATCCAACATTTTGCAATATGATCGCCAACTTTCGACATTTTCTTCGACAAAAACAAAGACGATATTTTATCCGTGGTCAAACATCATTTTCTCCTGCGCCGGAATAATTGCATTTGCAGTTGTACGCCCGTCGATCACTCAACGTCACGGATTAGTGTTTTTGTAAACTAATTAAGAAAAACAGGTTTACGACTGAAAGATCCCAAATTACATTTTATGTAGCTTGATATAGCCATGTGTGCGCTATAATTATATACAGAAACGAAACACGTTGTAAATATTAAACGGTAAAACCGATCACGCATGCGTGTGCGCATGTTTCATCGATCCAACATGGCGACTGTGAAATGTACATTTCGGCGTCTCGGATACAGCACACGGTATCAGGTATTTCCTACGATGGGTTATTTCTTTTACGTGTTGTGGCATTTGTGTTAAAGGTCAACGATATATGGGTGAGATTAAAATCTCATTACAAATATATGAGTAATTGACACGGGGTTGTAAGTATCACATGTGAAACATGTAAGGATGACTGACAGGGCGTTAACCGACACGTGACATGACATTAGAAAAATGGCGCCGAAGGTCCACGACCAGTTGAGCCCCAGATCAGGGGCTAAACTAGTCGCTGTTGAATCCCGTGTTGTATTCCTGATGAGCTATACAGACCATGATGATCCGGGGATATACTAGTCAATAAAACCCGACTTTTACAAACATACATATTCAGTGTATATGCATAATGATTACGGTCTGCACCATTTGTGGATATTTTCTTATTTCTAAAACCAATATCTTTTTCTGATAAATGGAATAGTCCGAAATACTACTTGGGAGTGTCCATTCCAGTCACTAAGGGGTGAAAAGGTTAATAAATATCGCATAGAATCATCACTCATGTAAGATCCTCTATGCAATAATAAATTAAAGGTCAATAAAACACGGTCGTGTACATGAAATTCATTGCACTGCAACAATGAATGACCTTAACCCTTTGAACCCGAAAGCCCGCTGTACCGGTTTATGCAAACAGTGCAGATCCTGATGAGACGGCTCGTTACGATCAGTATCAGGATCTGCACTTTTTGAAAGCAATTTTCATATTTGTTTTATGAACACCCCCCCCCCTTTCAGAAATGGACTAGTCTGAAAATCATTTCAGTTTATGACGGTTGGATTGGTTGCAAAAGTAACATATCAAAAGCCATTCCAGTTACTTAGGGTGAAGGGTTAAACATAGTTGCGGTGCTGGCGATAGTCCAGAGTAAGGTCGGATGTTTTATTTTATTTTTATTTCATTTCTTTAGTACTACTAATGAGACACTTCTACCTGTCATTATGGTATAATTCTTGTTTGCAAACTTGATTTGAGTAATATGACAAATACATGTAGTAAACCTGGGCCCAGTTGCTCAAAACCTCTGTTAGCTTAACAGACTGTTAAATCCTTTAACAGTCTGTTAAGCTAACAGAAGCTTTGATTAACCGGGTCCAGCATGCTTCATGGCGAATGTGACCGAAATCTTTTATTTCAGAAACGTCAAATAGGTAGAGTCGGCACGGCATTGGTACGATCATGCTGCCCGCCCCACAATATGTTTAGGCATAACACGGGTAGGATCATACGAATTGAACCTATTGCACGGCCCGCATGTTGGTCACCTAGTATGACAAAACTAATGCAGTATACAGTACACTATTGAACGTAGTGAAATCACATTAACTCGGCGTTCCTAACGCATCAGTGACGCTTGAAATAATCATTGACACGATTCTAGATACATTTAGCTCGTTAATGACTGTTACTTTGAAGTCGCCATAACGACCTTCTTTATTCATATGTCACAGTACGATTTCTAGTGTGACACATTTATGTGCTGACGCTTCACAATTTTTCAGACGAAAAATACAAGTAATTCTCTAATTTTCCACGGAAGTATATGTTGTTACCACACATTTCTGGTCTACGGAGACCCGCAGGGGACATGGACTTTGTTTATTAATTCGTTCCCACGATATAACAATTCGTTCCCTCAATTTCACAATTCGTTCCCTCGAATTAACAATTCGTTCCCACGATATAACAATTCGTTCCCACGAAATGACAATTCGTTCCCACGAAATAACAATTCGTTCCGTGGGAACGAATTAATAATACAAAAATAATTATACGTCCCCTGCAGTCTAAATGATCCATGGAAAGTGTCGGCTTTCTACAGAGAGGATCTTACATGACTGATGGTTTAATATGATAGTTATTAACCGAGTTTACAGATTTCATAAGAAACGAGGTTATTCCGAGTTTCTTATGAAATTAGTCAACAAGTTTAATATATACCATATTACAACATCACAAATGTTAGATTCTATTTATTGCATAAAGACATCGTCATACATTGAAGCTGTACTGGACAGCACATATGTTTTCTGTAACGAAATAATTTGTATATTTATTAGACTAGTGTAATATGATTATTATTACCCTGTGTTAATACACTGCGAGCGCCCATCTTATGCAATACATGTAGGATATGACATGTGGCATCTTCCGATATCCTTTGAAAAGTCGCGGGAATACTGGACGAAGGCCGTAAGGCCTCGTCCAGTATTCCCGCGACTTTTCCAATCTCTGTGCACAGCGTAACGTGTTTTCGCGCAATGCCATGTCATTGTGTACAATGTGTGACGGAAACTACACCATAACAGATCATAGCAACGAGTACAAACCGTAACGAGAGATATCAGATTATGGTGAAATCATACAAGCTTAAAAAAACATGTCACATCCTACGATGCGAACACGGCAATGTGATAAGGCGTACTATGTGGCTGAGACTGGAGAAATGGTGGCTTATGGGTGTTGCGACCAGTGTAGATCCAGATCAGCCTGTGCATCCGCACTTTTCGCCAGTCCATCAATGAAACACGCATCATGCTTCCAACAAGCAATACAGATCGTTATAAGGCTACAGGAGTGTGATAATTCATCAGGAGCTACACTGATCACAAATCCCATAAGCCCCATTTCTCCAGTCACAGCCATATATGACTAAACTGGACCCAGCTCTGATATTACCCCATTGCGGGATTTTTTGCAATTTATTTTCCGTAGATGATCTCGAAAAGTGACACAAACGTTAGAGCTAATGCGGAATTGCTTGCGGAAAATATGACCTATTTTCGAAGTGAACACCATCGAAATATAACATGGGAGGAATTTCCATTTTCAAAACCAATTTATGACCCTATAATGGCGTCTGAAATCTGGATTGTTTTCTCACACTACATCACAAATGAATAATGATACATATTCCCATTTGACGTGGCACAAAATAAAAGACCAACATAAATTGGTTAAGTATTATGTTCTCGTTTGATATGTCGTTTCCCATTTCCTACGGATGTTACAATTTTCATACGCTAAGTGTTATTTGTTATTTCGCCGAAGGCGTGGCCACAAATAGGACCCACTTTGACGTATATAATTAGTAACGTATCACCAATAAGTAGTCAGCAAAAATGGCACAGCTATGTACTTAAAGGGGCATATCAGGGGCCCGGTAGCTCAAAACCGCTGTTAGCTTAACAGACTGTTAAATCCTTAGCTTTAACAGTCTGTTAAGCAAACAGAAGCTTTGAGCAACCGGGCCCAGGATGTTTTAAAAAAATATTATAAAAATAAAAACGTGTTTGTATCATGGCCTTGTATAAAGTGGTTTAATTGAAGATACGTGTACAAATGTATATGACGATAATAGGACAGCTGGGTTGTTTCAATCTTCACCGATATCGGTACATAACTATCAGATTTTCTATCTTTTTGAACGCAACAAGATAGGAAATCCGATATTTATGTACCTATAATTCCAGCACAAAAATATTTACACAATTCCCTAACATTTGATTGGCCCGTAGCAAGTCTCTGTCCAAAGTTTATATCCCAGTAAACTCCCAAACCGAACTACTTTCCGTAACCGTGAGGCGCAGTTAAAATAATTCTTAAGAAAACGGAAAATAAACAGATTTTCTTGATGAATTTATTTCAAATGCTGGAATTATATGGAATGAATGGCCTTTTTGTTGAATTTATCGGGGATATAAACTTGGAAAAGTCGCGGGAATACTGGACGATGCCTTCCGGCCTTCGTCCAGTATTCCCGCGACTTTTCCAAGTTTATAGCCCAAAAGATTCCACAAAAAGGCCATTCATTCCTATAATATGGGTGAAAATAGAAACAACCCAGCGGTCCTCTGTAGTATCGTCATATATCTTCAATTTAACCGCTTTACACAGGGTCATGATGAAAACACGTTTTTATTTATTTTGTTTAAAAAAGAGGTTTGAAATTATGATCAGCTTAAATATTTATTCATGGCCTTAAACTACGTCATATGAGAAGTTGCATATCGTAACTTTATTTACATTAATTTGAATTCATTATTTTCATGTACAATTTCGTATACGGAATTTTAATATTTCAATAATAACACTATTTTAGGCACATACTATTCGATACAATGTGGTTTTAAGAAATATAATTCGTTCTAATTTGCATAAATTTGCATAATTTATGCAGATTTTCAAACCTCTATAACTCTTGACTCGGTTGGTATTTGTGACAGGATTTTCTACATTTAGTTTGTGATATAGGTGTCTATTGATTGAAATCATAATAAAAGGACGCTGACCGATGTTAAAATGCTGTATCAGGCCATAACGCTTATACAATGTATCGCAGAAAGTCCGGATTCAAAACTTGTTCAAGTTTACGTTCGATTGGTCGAACAAAGTCACATGACGCTACCGAATAACGCCATTGTTATGACGCAACGTAAACAAGTTTGGGTTCCTTTCAACCGTAAACAACAGTATATACCTGCGTATTTCTTAGATTTCTGATGAATATAAACCAGGTTAGTATCTTTTTAAACGATGTTTATCAGGCTTGGTTAAGAAACGGTAGGAATGCCGAGGCTCGCCTCGGAATTCCTACGCGTTTCATAGTCGAGCTTGATAAACTTGATATCAAAAGCCTGGTTTCATCTATATTACAGTTCTTAAGGAAAGAAACAAACAGAGCTTAGTATTAATGGTTTTCTAAGAGTGCAAATATGACACAAATAACACATTTGGATGTGTTTTAAGAGTACACAAGTTACATTTTGTTATGTTTGTATTCGACTGTAACAATAATACCAAACATATTAGCCAAAATACTTGACGTCATGCTGGTGTTGGCCATTTGGCGTGATAGCTCGGGTGATTTATCACGGGATATATTAATAATTCCGGTAGATATATTCAAGTATCTCGCAATTTATATGATGGGCTCTTGGAGAGCGCTAATAGACTTATTCCATCGGTCAGTGGCCGCTATGGAAACACGTTAGTGGCTCCGTACTTCAGATAACGTGTGCTATCAACTATTTGTAGGAGGCTCGCCGAGGAATTCCTACCGTTTCCGAGTGGAGCCTGATAAACTTTATATCGGACATTATGCTGGTATTCTATTTATCAGGTAACGTTTTATGCTACATAATGATAATTAATTACGTGGTTTTCGTTGAAAATAACGCATTTTTTATGTTGAATCATTGTAACGTTCAACCAATGAAACGTCAATTTCCAATTCGTTGTATCCCGGATATGTGTAGCAGGTCAATGCCTGATATGACATTATGTTATTATATCAGTCAGTACGTATTGGACCAATACAAAGCTCGTTACCTGATAAATGTATGTTCGTGTTTCTAGTATCAGATTGCATGCTGGTATGGTAATCTGTTGGCCAGCTTTAAAGGTACAGGTGGATCAGAGGGTCTACAGTTTGACACACTCGGGAACCCTCGGGAACCCTCGGACCATTCCGGAAGCCGTGAATAGTCACCATCGACGCCATATTATTTTGGACGCCATATTGGAATGTGTACTTCGCGGAACGTGTTGGCGGAACGGAACCCGGAATGATGACTATGGCCAAAATGAATTTGACAATGACTCCATTTTATAGGCACATGGTCACAGATACGCATATAAACATATTTGTATCGTATTTCTTAACCAAATAGTATCTATAAGTCGCTTGGAAAAGATCGGGGATTGGTAAAACATATGTTTATAATACTGAATTTGTCAGTATTATAAGCATGTTTTGCAATCGATGGTTACTAAATTATTTTACTTATATTAAATACCATTTCGTCTGTCATTGTATCGTATTTCTAAATGTGGCATCGTGTGATCTTTTCGCAACAAAAAGTAAACAAAATCACTTTTTTTCTGCTGGTTCATGTATAGCAAACAATGAAAATGGATGCCAAGCCATGCCCTGCCTATCACAGTGTTTGATAGCAAGTACTTGAATATAACGCATGTTTTGGGAATGTGATCAAATAAAATGATGCGATTGGTTTATATATGTCATTTATGGTGCATGAAGCGCAAACCCACATTGCGTTTCTATCTGGATATCATCTGAGACATGGGTGACTTTTGTAAGTCAAATGTAATATAAAACATTGACCGTCCATTTTAGTACGAAATTATACATTTGGACCCCTATTTATCCGCGTGGAAACAATACAAAAAGATGTAATTGAAAACCATCTCCCCATTAGCAAGGAACATTTCGTATTGCAAATCACCGCATTATATTTCCATGGACATCTAATACCATTGACGGTACATTTTCCCGCTCATTTGCAAGCTCCAGTAACCGACGAGGAATAATGATCGTTGCAGATCGTGTTAAAGGTACATTCCCACTCAGTAGGCACAAATGTTCTTTATACAGTCGACCCCCTCTATAGTCGGTGTCAAAATGTGAACCTGCTGACATTTTTGCTATAGTCTTCGGAAATTTGGTTTTATGACAGAGTATGTGACATAGTACTAAACCGGACAACTCACGTATTGATTGGCATTATTATATATTTTATATCTGCTGTAAATTTCCACACTTATAACAGGGGTGATAGCTGTGTTTCCTTAAAATATTAACGGACATTACTATTTTTCCATATATTTTTTGATGTGCAATGATCAGACTTAATAATCTGTCGATTTTTCAGACGACGGATTTAATTAGTATATCTAATTAAAAAAGATCATGCCTCATTTTGCATATGAAAATAGCCTGATACCACCGCTAGTCACTATCAGTAAACTAAATATTACTAACTGATTATATCAGTATGGCGGGCACTCGTAATTTTTAGAACTGGTGGAATAGTGGCACAAGTATACACTTATTTAATTACTATAAAGAAACATGTTGTGCCTACTGAGTGGGCATGTACCTTTAATTTGGAATTATCGAAGATGCGTGAAGATGACAAATGGCTTTGATTCTGCAAGGCGATACTTCGACGTGGCACGAGAAATAATGCAGATTGGATTGTATCATTTGTGGCTGTGACTGGAGAAATGGGGCTTATGGGATTTGTGACCAGTGTAGCTCTTGATCAAATGGCACACGTCTGTAGCCTGATAACGATATGTATTGCTTGCTAGAAGCATGACGGGTGTTTAATTGATGGAATGGCGAACAGTGCAGATCCTGATCAGACTGTGCGGATGCACAGGCTGATCTGGATCTACACTGGTCGCAAAACCAATAAGCCCCATTTATCCAGTCGTCACAGCCACATTTACGCGACAGTCCAGCTGTGTTCGTTTTTCTAGAAATCATGTTTCACGCAAGAATGGATTACCAATAAACGAAACAAACATAGCTATGCCACAAGATACAGATCCAAAACAGGGCGGATCGTCTGGAAATATCAATTGATAGATTTACATTTATTGAGCATAGGCTGCATATGCAGCCTATGCTCAATAAATGTAAATCCAACAATTGTTGACAAGAAAACATTGTTAATGTGAAATTTACAGACTATCATAATTTTGCACTTACGAATATTTTAGTCGTACGACGTTTAGTGAAACGGCCCCCGGGTTCATTGCACAGGTTTGATTGCGTGTGCGTGTTTTCAGCACACACATTGCGTCCCCGCTATTTTGCAGAAATTGGATATTACTTTTCTTATTATTGCCGTTAACAGTATTAAACACAAATGAAATGATCAGTGGAAGAAGGGCTAACTCCGTGAGGGAGCTAGCCCCCTTATTCCACTGGCCCCTTAAAATAGTCGTACAAACATATTTTTATGGTAATTCCTGTTGGCCTTGATCATGTTTCTCTGGCATATACAACCGCATGCGTTAATCTTGCTAATGTGGTTAAATGTCTTTATTACAGAATACTTGAATATTGTGCTTGAAATACAGCTTGTGCTACAGCTCAGGCACAGCCAATCAAACTGCTTGATTGCGAGTTGACATTGCCAATAGATGCTTAGGAACGTTGACATATTGGCAAGATTAACGCTGGCGGTGGTGTAAAGATACATTTAGGACAAAAGTGCATATTACGCTGGTTGCCGAATGACACGGTTGTTGGTGAACATCGATATTGTTGTTGGTGAACATCAACATCAAACATGTACAATCCTGGATAATCCCACATTCTCCGGGATATATTCCGCCCTGGTTCGATAACTTGAGTGCTGGACCATTCATCGTCTAATATATCAATGGAACAGATTGCAGCTTGCGTTAATGTACTTAGGTCTAGTGTGCAGAAAGTGTTTACAATTCATATTTTATGATGGAGAAGGCAATTTGAATGGAATCCTACCCACTTACCCACTCATCCCGCACACTAATATGTCTGTGAGCACGGACTTGCATTTGAACCCGACTAGCAGGTTAGAGAATACTAAATGGTACGAAATCGCCAATGGGATGTGAAAATGTAGTCCGGTATAAAAAATAGTCTGGGTGTTTTGAGGTCACAGTTTCCATTACTACCCAGTTTCATTTGAGGAACATGTTGGAATGTTTATAACACCAATTTCAGCATATTTGCAGCATTTAAAAGAAGACAATGGACCTGTCGGTCACGTGATATAAACAGTTTTCGTGGCCAAATAATGTAAACAATATTTGGAGACATGACGAGGTTGAAGTGAACCTATTATGTTATTCACACAGATCCAGTGCGGCATATAGACTGCAGGTCATATAGAAGTAGGTCCCACAGCATCCACACAAATAGTAGGAGAGACGGGCATTATTGGATGGGATTCGGTTAAATTATACAGTAAAACTCTTTGGTGTGTTCTAACCTAGAAAGTGAGCGAGTAACCTCTGCGTATTCGATATTGAGAAGTTACGCTGCATCTGGATTGTGGGAATGCCACAACTGAATGGGGTCCGTGGAGGAATGGGGCAACTTTATGAGAAGGGGTCAATGGAACAAGGGGGCTAACTCCCTCGTGGAGTTAGCCCCCTTGTTCCATTGACCCTTCAATTCTCTGCGATCTGAAACCAGATATGGGGCTAAAACACAGATACATGACTAGCTACATTGTAGCCATATATATGCACAAGGACCATCTCCGGCATTGGTTATCTACGGAGCCCCGCAGAGACATGTTTTTTTTTTATTAATTCGTTCCCGAGAAATAACAATTCGTTCCCTCAATTTAACAATTCGTTCCATCGAATTAACAATTCGTTCCCACAATATAACAATTCGTTCCCTCGAAATAACAATCCGTTCCCACGAAATGATAATTCGTTCCCTAAATTTAACAATTCGTTCTCTCACGATATAACAATTCGTTCCCTCGAATTAACAATTCGTTCCCACAATATAACAATTCGTTCCCACGAAATGATTATTCGTTCCCTAAATTTAACAATTCGTTCCCTCGAATTAAGAGTTAGTTCTCACGATATAACAATTCGTTCCTTCGAATTAACAATTCGTCCCCACGAAATGATAATTCGTTCCCTAAATTTAACAATTCGTTCACTCGAATTAAGAGTTAGTTCCCACGATATAATAATTCGTTCCCATGAATTAACAATTCGTTCCCGTGGGAACGAATTGTTATTTCGTGGGAACGAATTGTTAAATTGAGGGAACGAATTGTTAATTCGTGGGAACGAATTGTTAAATTGAGGGAACGAATTCTTATTTCATGGGAACGAATTAATAAGAAAAAGAATTATACATGGCTAGCTTCGTTCGTTCGGCTTATATTTAAGAGTGGGAATTGGCTCGATCTCCTTCCATACCCGGGATATTGTCCGACCTAGGAAAAGCAGCTGTAATTCGCTATTATTTGCATAATTATCTTCTAACTGTGCTATTTTAGCAAGATAACAATAATTCTCAAATTAAAATGTGCACTTTCTGCCAAAATATCCACATTAGCGTTAATAAAATCGCGGAATTTGTTATGATACAAGGTCATGTCCGACCAAAGTTAGAAGCCGTGTTCATATATAATATATATAGTTATACCGAAGATAGCCGAAACACGCCGAATGCCTGTGGTTACAATTACGGAATTAGTGAGCAAGGCCCAATGTAAATAATCAACTTCTAGTGTTTGAAAAGATGGCGAGTGTAGATATTTGTATTTAATATCAGAGTAAAATTGGGCATGATGGAAAGGAAGCATTTGTCGTTCATACCACAAAGTGCCTGTGATCTGAAATTGGCAATCGGGCTAAAACCCATTCTACAATGACGGGCTGACTTGGAAAAGTCGCGGGAATACTGGACGAGGCCTTCCGGCCTTCGTCCAGTATTCCCGCGACTTTTGTGGATGGAGAAGACGAAAGAAGGAGACGTAGCTGAGTGATGGGAAGGTGTCTCTGGCAGGCTGTGTCGAATTTTACCGAGGTGACAGATCGCCTTGTGAAGAAGTCAGTCCGTGATCGACCAGTAATTGGCGAAACTCTAGAACACAGAGGTCGCTGAACTCGACGTGTACGTGGGTTCACAGTCCGACTTGATTATATCGCATTCCTCTCGTTTTATTTACACCAACAGTTTATGGTGGTTGTGGTGGTGATGTTGATGAGGATGAGAATGATGGTGATGGTGATGATGATGATGATGCTGATGCTGATGCTGATGCTGATGCTGATGCTGATGCTGACGATGACGTTGACGATGCTGCTGCTGCTGCTGATGATGATGATGATGATGATGGTTATTGTGAAGATGATGATGGTTATGGTGAAGATGATGATGATGATGATGGTAGAGGTAGTGTTGATGGTGGTAGTTATGATGATGGTAGAGGTGGTGGTGATTGTTGTTATGATGGTAATGGCCATGATGATTATAATGGTAGCGTTATAATGGTAGCGTTCATTATGACGACGACGACGATGACGACGATGATATATATAAATTTCCAAAAGCATCCACACATGGTTACAAATTACGGTCGACCTACAAGGCCTGATTTCACATAGAAATGATCCAGAAGATTAATTGAACTTGAATTAGTTGCTCATATAATCTGTCAACCGGCGGGGTAATTTTAACACCGTGTATCGCCCCGGGGTGGATATCTCTGACAGAGGCAGTTCGGTTACAAAGCACGACTCGTGTGAACATGTCAGGGACGTTTGATCCGGGTGACGGCATGCTTGACAGACAATATTCGATGATGTTCCTTTCTGTCAAATAAAATTGAATCGCTTGATGAATGTGAATTTCCCCGCCCACACTAGAGGGGGAAAATCTGTTGAGTGGGGTCACGTGGCTAAATTTACAACGGGTTCGCTGTCTACCGGGAAATTACGCGGTGTTCATGATAATACATATGGTCGGAGAGGTATGAACTTAATACATGCGACAAATAACAAACATATTTGCGCAAATAGTTTAATTATAGATTTGCATCATTTATCAACTGTGTGTGTGATTGGAGAAATAGGGCTTCTGAGTTTTGCGACCAGTGTAGATCCAGATCAGCCTGTGCATCCGCACAGTCTGATCAGGATCTGCACACACACACACTGCTCGCCATTTCATTAATAATTCCAGCACACAAATATTTACAAAATTCCCTAACATTTGATTGGCCCGTAGCAAGTCTCTGTCCAAAATTTATATCCCAATAAACTCCCACGTCGAACTACTTTCCGTAGCCGTGATGCGCAGTTAAAAATAATTCTTAAGAAAACGGAAAATAAACACATTTTCTTGATGAATTTATTTCAAATGCTGGAATTATAAGGAATGAATGGCCTTTTTGTGGAATTTATCGGGGATATAAACTTGGAAAAGTCGCGGGAATACTGGACGAGGCCTTCCAAGTTTATACCCCGATAAATTCCACAAAAAGGCCATTCATTCCTATAATCAGGCTACATGAGTGTATTATTTGACGGGAGTTACAATTGTCACAAATCCCATAAGCCTCATTTCTCCAGGAACAGCCACAAATCAGTGGTGCATATGTCTCGCCTGAAAAAGATTGGTATAAGTCAAATAAATATTGCAAACGCTCATTATTCTGCAATCGACGGTGACTAATGTAACTTTGTTATACTGCTGTTTGTTTCACCAAACCTTCCCAGATTTTACGGCCATATAGACAATGCAAGACTAGTATTTGTTTCGATAACATTAAAATGTTATAAAAAATGAAGAATCAGCCTTCTATTTATTTCATGAAATTTTGTCAAATATTGATTTTATTACTTATTTGTCTATGGAAATTAACATGGGGGAAAAGGTGGTGAATGGGCTGTGGGAGGAGCCAAAACACGAACAAAATTGGAAATTGACAAAAGTTAAATTTTAAAAACCGGTTCACTATTTCTGAAATAAGAAAAAAATCCCCATGTTAAATCCATATAGACATCTTCACTCACTCTGTGAATATGTCTATGGGGACTTAACATGGGGCGAAAAAATTCGCAGTAAAATCAATATTGGACAAAATTTCACGAAATAAAAAGAAGACTCGTTATTAAATGTTGATAAAACGTTCTTTCGGGGATTTAACATGGGGAAATTGTTTTTTTCGCAATAAAATCAATATTTGACAAAATGTCACGAAATAAAAAGAAGGCTCGTTCTTAAATTTGATAAAAAAAAGTTCTTTACAGGCACGTAATAAATATATCCGTCATATATGGCAGATTTCGTGAAACAGACAGCTGTATGTCTAGTGAATATACTATTTCTGATTGCAGAATTGGCTGATCATTTCACAACAAACACTATTCTTAAATGTTCCTTACAGCATAGCGAAAATTCATTAACAAAATAATCTTCCCTGTTTAGCAAAGGCTCTGATAATATATACTTGAATTTCAAGCAAATTCTTGGAAATCAGTCAAATGAAATGGTTTCAAGTTGGTCGATATATGACATTTGAACTGAATGAAGGGAAAACCCAAATAGTCAATGAGGTGTGAGAACATTTGTAAACACACGATATAACCTTATTATTGCAATCCTTTTTGCATTTGGCAACAGATTTTGCTGTCCCAAATTATTACAAATGATTTATCCCACATACGTAACAGGTTGCAACGGACAAAGGCGAATTTAGTAGAGTTCAGAATATCAGTAGAGTTGACCTACATTGCATTGTTGGCACACGGACCGTTTTCATATACATGTATATAGAGAATAGTAAGTTAGTGCCGTGAATGGGAAACTATATCCGGCAAGGCTCAGGAATTTCTTTATTTCTCATCAGAAGTATATGTTGTGACCACTCATTTGAACCGTCTCGCCGAGACGGTTCAAATGAGTGGTCACAACATATACTTTGGTTCAGAAATAAGGAAAATAGATAGAGAATAGTAGGTTAGTGCCGTGAATGGGAAAACATATCTCGCAAGGCTCAGGAAACGGGATGGGCGAGGCTCTGCCGAGCACATCCCGTTTCCGTGCCGCGCCAGATATTTATTTATTTTTTTTTTTTTTTTAAATATTTATTTTCCCCGTAATAGGTTTGTGGTGGGTCGGGGCCATCCCCCACAAACCGTACATAATATACATGCAATAATCAGGTACAACTATAAAATATACAATTACAGATATTCACCCTCTTTTACTCTTGCAGTACTGGGTAGAAATCACTGTTCTAGTATTTTTTTAAAGACTTCATGGTTGAGTGGTACATTAGAATCGTCACTAATGAGAGACCTGAATTTTCGATAAAAACTTGCCCATGTTATTAAAATAAAACAGTAATACTTATAATATACCCGCAGATGACAATGTCACTCTCCAGCACTGCAAGAGCCAAAGTTTGATTTAGCATATGTAATGCATGTAATTGATTATAATTTTTTCTTTTTTCATGTTATCATTCATATTACCCATGATCCGACTGAACCAGCCCCATTCTTCAAAATGTGAAGTTCAATCCTACTGCGCATCTACATGCTTAAACCATGTGTTAACCTTTTCAACACTACAGCCATTTAGGTGTTTTTAAACAGTGTAGACTAAGACAAGCCGGCTCATGATGAACTGTATCATCAGGATCTGCACTGTTTGCAAGTAATTTTCATATTTGTTAAAAAAAACAAAAAACATTTTATAAATCGATTATTTGAAAAGTATTTTGTGATGAATGGAATTGACCGAAAATGTTATTTACGGCTGAAAGGGTTCAGCCAATAAACAATCTGTTTCGATCACCACACTGGTTATACAAACAAAACACGACTGGTTCCGTCGGTGATGGTCTTTGCTTGAACCTGTATTACTCTGTGTACATTATATTCTTCTACTAATATCGCAGATATTTGTTCCCATTCACGGCACTAACCTACTATTATATTTATCCCGTCAACATCTACAAATGGCTGTAAAATGCTAAAATAGTATTGACTGGATATCAAAAATGTTTCAAGGCACCGTGTTTCACGGCACATACGCACTGTGTTGACGGGATAAATTGTACTTCTGGCCATTACGAAACTGCGAATATGTTCCGTTGCGTGTTATATTAGGTTTCTTTTTCAGTCGGTAGGTTATTGTTATGTAATTGTGATATAACAATATAAGTTGGGCTGTAAGTTGGCCATATATACATATATCATTGTTCCAATTTATAAGTGGGCAATGTTTAATATTGAAGCGGTAATAATAAGTAGCTAAGAGGTAATATGCAGTTCAGGGGAACGTTTCACGAAACTTCGTACGACTAAAATGTAAGTGCAAAATTATGTTAGTCTGTAAATTTCACATTAACAATGTTTTCTTGTAAAACATTATTGGATTTACATTTATTGAGCATAGGCTGCATATGCTCAATAAATGTAAATCCATCAATTTAAATTTCCAGACGATCCTAAATTTGCACTTACGAACATTTTAGTCATACGACGTTTAGTAGTGAAACTGGCCCCAATGGACTATGTATAGTAAAAAAGAGGATCTTGCGTTAGTGATGATTTAAAGGTACATGCCCACTTAGTAGGTACAAACTGTTCTTTATATGGTGATTTAAATAAGTGTATAAATGTGTCACTATTCCACCAGTTCTAAAACTTACGAGTGCCCGCTATACAGATATAATCATTTAGTAATATTTATTTTACTGATAGTGACGCGCGGTGGTATCAGTTTATTTTCATATGCAAATGAGGCATGACATTTTTTGATTATGTATACTAATTAAATGCGTCACATGAAAAACTAATATTTAATACAGACTATAAAGTATGATCATTGCACATCGAAAAATAAATGCAGAGAATAAATAGTAATGTCTGTTAACATTTTAAGGAAACACGGTTATCGCCCCTGATATCTGTGTGGAAATTTACTTCTGATATAAAATGTATAATAGTGACAATCCATAGGTGGGGTAAGGGTGAATGAATGTTTATTTGCCAGAAAATGTCTCAGATGATGTCTCTGATATAAAGAACATTTTGTGCCTACTGCGTGGGTATGTACCTTTAATATGATAGTTAGTTTCTTTAGGCAACTCATATGTATCATTGGGTTCAGATATACGACGTAAATCTATAATTAAAGGTACATGCCCACTCAGTAGACACGAAGTTTTATTTTGTAATTAGTTATACTAATTAAATGCGTCACCTGAAAAAAATTCTATTTTCGGCAGACTATAAGTATGATCATTGCACATCTAATAATAAATACAGAGAACAAAATAGTAATGTCCGTTAACATTTTAAGGAAACACAGTTATCGCCCCTGATATCAGTGTGGAAATTTATGTGTGATATAAAATGTATACTACTGTCAATCAATACGTGGGGCAATGGTGAATGAATGTTTATTTTGCCAGAAAATGTCTCAGATGATGTCTGATATAAATAACAGTGTGTGCCTATACTGAGTGGGCATGTACCTTTAACATGTTTTTACTCCTACAACACCGCCTGCGCTAATCTTGCCATTATAATGTTTTCTTTCGAAATACATGCACTTGAATATTGTGCTTGAAATCAAGCAGATTTATTGGCTGAGCCTGAGCAGTGCTACATCTCAGGCTCAGCGAAACAAACTGCTTGATTGCCAGCGAGTTGAGATTGCCAATGCATTTTCAGAAACGTTGACATCCTGGGAAGATTAACGGAGTCGGTTGTGTATATTTATTTCATCACTTTTTTGCACATATCTGAAACCCATTGTACTCCATCAAAGGAAGAAAGAGTACACATACGCATACAAATACACTTTCCATGTAATCATGGTAATGCATTTAATAATATATTCGTATTTCCTAATCGCATGTCTAGCAGCCATTCTGAGAGTAATCTAGCACTATAGAATGACAAATGTCCATTTTGCATGCACAAATGTACTGTGACTTGAGAAATGGGGCTTATGGCATTTGTGAACAGTCTAGCTCCTGATCATACATTCCCGTACACCACCGCCCGCGTTAATCTTGCCCCGGTGTCAACGTTTCCGAACATCTATTGGTAATATCAACCCGCAATCAAATGTTACACCACCGCCTGTGTTAATCTTGCCCCGATGTCAACGTTTCCGAACATCTATTGGCAATAACAACTCGCAATCAAGTGTTACACCACCGCCTGTGTTAATCTTGCCCCGATGTCAACGTTTCCGAACATCTATTGGCAATATCAACCCGCAATCAAGTGTTACACCACTGCCTGCGTTAATCTTGCCCAGATGTCAACGTTTCCGAAAATCTATTGGCAATATCAACCCGCAATCAAGTGTTACACCACCGCCTGCGTTAATCTTGCCCCGATGTCAACATTTCCGAACATCTATTGGCAATATCAACCCGCAATCAAGTGCTACACCACCGCCTGTGTTATTCTTGCCCATATGTCAACGTTTCCGAACATCTATTGGCAATATCAACCCGCAATCAAGTGCTATACCACCGCCTGTGTTAATATTGCCCATATGTCAACGTTTCCGAACATCTATTGGCAATATCAACCCGCAATCAAGTGTTACACCACTGCCTGCGTTAATCTTGCCCAGATGTCAACGTTTCCGAAAATCTATTGGCAATATCAACCCGCAATCAAGTGTTACACCACCGCCTGCGTTAATCTTGCCCCGATGTCAACGTTTCCGAACATCTATTGGCAATATCAACCCGCAATCAAGTGCTACACCACCGCCTGTGTTAATCTTGCCCATATGTCAACGTCTCCGAACATCTATTGGCAATATCAACCCGCAATCAAGTGTTACACCACCGCCTGTGTTAATTTTGCCCCGATGTCAACGTTTCCGAACATCTATTGGCAAATCAACCCGCAATCAAGTGTTACACCACCGCCTGCGTTAATCTTGCCCCGATGTCAACGTTTCCGAACATCTATTGGCAATATCAACTCGCAATCAAGTGCTACACCACCGCCTGCGTTAATCGTGCCCAGATGGCTACGTTTCCGAACATCTATTGGCAATATCAACTCGCAATCAAGTGCTACACCACCGCCTGCGTTAATCGTGCCCAGATGGCTACGTTTCTGAACATCTATTGGCAATATCAACTGCAATCAAGTGTTACACCACCGCCTGTGTTAATCTTGCCAAGATGACAACATTTCCGAACATCTATTGGCAATATCAACCCGCAATCAAGTGTTACACCACCGCCTGCGTTAATCTTGCCCAGATGGCAACGTTTCCGAACATCTATTGGCAATATCAACTCGCAATCAAGTGTTACACCACCGCCCGCGTTTATCTTGCCCATATGTCAACGTTTCCGAACATCTATTGGCAATATCAACCCGCAATCAAATGCTACACCACCGCCTGCGTTAATTTTGCCCAGATGTCAACGTTTCTGAACATCTATTGGCAATATCAACCCGTAATCAAGTGTTACACCACCGTCTGCGTTAATCCTGCCCAGATGTCAACTTTTCCGAACATCTATTGGCAATATCAACCCACAATCAAGTGTTACACCACCGCCTGTGTTAATCTTGCACAGATGATAACGTTTCTGAACATCGATTGGCAATATCAACTCGCAATAAATCAGTTTGAATGTCTGTGCCTGAGCTGTAGTACAGCTCAGGCTCAACCAATTAAGCTGCTTGATTTCAAGTAAAATATTCAAATATATTTTAAATAAGTAAATCGACAAATATTGGCGAGATTAACGCTGGCGATGGTGTAACTTGATAAGGATATACATATATACATGTATAATTATAATATTATATAGTAGGGTCATTCACATGGAATCCGTGACTAACATGTTCCTACCATTCTGTTATTGTTGATCTGTCCACCTTTACCTCCCAACAGGGGCGGATCTGGAGGGAGGGGGGGGGGGTCCGGGGTTGCACCCCCCCCACACGTTCAGCCACAGAGTTTACATAGATCACAGGTTACCACCAGTTGGAGTCTGAATTTAAGGGCCGTAAAACACAGGAAAGTGCATTTCGAAGAGCTCGAAAATAGGACAAACCCGTAGTTGGGAACGGTAACTCTTGCAATCTACTCTAGCTACGGACGGTATGGGAGTACTTGCAACGGTAGTCATAATTTAATTCGGGTAGTTAGTTTAATTAGTGTCTTTATCATTAAAACGAGAACACAGTTTAAATAGTGCCTTTAGTCATAATTTAGTTCGGGTAGTTCGTTTAATTAGTGTCTTTATCATTAAAACGAGAACACAGTTTAAATAGTGCCTTTAGTCATAATTTAGTTCGTGTAGTTCGTTTAATTAGTGTCTTTATCATTACAACGAGAACACAGTTTAAATAGTGCCTTTAGTCATAGTTCGGGTAGTTAGTGTCTTTCTCATTAGAACGAGAAAACAGTTTAAATAGTGCCCTTAGTCATAGTTTAGTTTTGGTATATAGTTCGTTTAATTAGTATATTTCTCATTAGAGCGAGAAAACAGTTTAAATAGTGCATTTAGTCATGCTTTCGGTAGTTCGTTTAATTAGTATCTTTCTCATTATAACTGGAACAAAAGTTTAAATAATGCCTTTAGTCATAGTTTGGGTAGTTCGTTTAATTAATATCTTTCTTATTATAACAGGAAAAGGTTAAGTGTATTTAGTCATAGTATGGGTAGTTTCTTTCTTATATTATAAAGAGAAATGAGTTTAAATAATGCATTTAGTCATAACTTGACCCAAATATGTTTCGTACAATAACCGACATAGGATAATACATATGATATGAACAGCCGCGGCTGTTCATATCATATGTATTATCCTATGTCGGTCACGGGCTGTGTTTGAGGTATGTACATGTTTCTCATATTTCACGGTTGTATGCTGACAGAACGCGTCAATTATCCATATTATTTGTTTTAACAACCTCGTCAGTCTCTCTTTATCTCATTCGCTTTCTGTCAATTTATTACAATAATTTGTTTATAGGTATTCCCGCGATATTTCCCAATGCGTCACAGCTAACCGCGCAGGCAGCAGAGATGAATGTTAATGGTGTCTGTTTAGTTTTCAATTTCAATTTTCCCTGCGAGCGTCCGTTCGCAAGTACGTCCGTCCGTCCGTCTGAATGTTAGTTTGCCTTTCAGCACTGCAAATCGCTATAGTGGTGTTCGCAAGCAGTGTAGATCCAGATGAGCCGGTTCGTGACGAGCCGTCTCATCAGGATCTGCACTTCTTGCAAGTATTTTTCTTATTTCCAGAAAAAGAAACAACCCCTTCTTATAAATGGACAAGTCTGAAATCATTTTGTGGTGATTTGATTGGTTCTTAAATTAAGTTGAGGGAGTAATTATTTATTTTTACTGGTACACATTATGTCATCTAGAACTAACATATGTTTATAGTTGATGATAACAAGTATGCAGAATTATTATTCTGTATTTATTACATTATCACAGCCATATTGGTTTGGTTAGAAAACGTTGTAAATAAATCAAACGACTGAACGTCCTGAAATTGTTCGTAGTATGTGTTTGTGGATGACTTATAGACTAACTAATAATTAATCTAGAGTGGAAAGCGTTTCGCGAAAAATAAGCGCGGGAATTTTACAGCAACAACAGCAACTATTCAAAATCGAAAATTGTATTCGTGCACCGAACAATGGAGTTACGAATCGCGAATAATCGAGTATGGCGGTTAATCGTCGTACCCTTAGACTACTGGAAACCTGTGCAATAACATAAATGTAGCACAACAAAAGCAAACAAAACATTTATCACACTGACAAGGCGATCAAGCTAAGTTGCTAGAACTATTTTATGGCATAAGACCCGTCTTTTTAAAAAGTCCAACCCGCAAAATATGTGCTGCGACCGACATATGTAAATTTGCATAAAAGCTGTAAGACCGCTAAGTTGGATGTTGGCTGTATAATTCTTCGCTAGCGCTCGAATAAATTATGAATTAAGTTATGCATACATTGAAAACTTCTTAACAAGATAAGTATACTTTGTAACTTTTGGTGTAATCGGCGACAGACAGCGTGGATGCGCAAGCTATTCTGGGACTAAGCTGATCATGCACGCCTTACGTCCCATTTTCGCATACATATGTCAATGTATTATAAAATATACACTTTATAAAATTGATACACACAATGGACATGTGTAGAGTCGGTTTTTGTAAACCCCCTGTTTTTGTTAACGGGATTTACAAAATTACAAAAACCAGCGGGTTACAAAAACCGGCTCTACAGACGTGCACTACTGCAAGTCCGCTTTCCCTAGATTAAGGATCGTACCATGTACCTTGCAGCAAAACCCGTGTTTGTCTCGCGTATGACGGATATTAACAGATCGTACGTCATAATGACATACATGGCGGTGACTAGACAAGTTCGGATGATGAGTTTTGCGACCAGTGTATATCCAGATCAGACTGTGCATCCGCACAGTCTGATCAGGATCTGCACTGTTCGCAATTCTGTCAATGATACACCCCGTACGCTTTTAACAAGGAATATAGATCGTTATCAGGCTATACAATAGGAATGTACTGTTAGATCAGGAGCTTCACTGGTCGTAAATTCCATAAGCCCCATTTATTCAGTCACAGTCATACATAGCAATGAATCACAGGTTTTATGTCGAGTAGGCGTTCCCGACACGTGTTCACTTGCTGAATGGTGCCTGACTGTATTGCACAAAATGGCCATTGGAAGTGTAATAACACAGTGTATTATACAACCTAATACACTAGTGTAATAAATATACAAATGACACCGCGACCGAAACATGTGAGTTGATCAACGTGCATGAATATTCGTGTTTCTATTATCGGGCTGCATGGGATAAGTTTGCATAGCCGGCTGTTTTAACCAGACAGTTAAAGTGCGCACGTTACCACTATGCAACCAGATACTAGAAACACAAATACGTGTGATTCTGTCTCCCGGCCCGTCGGCGTTCTGTAATACACCACCGCCTGCGCTAATCTTGCTAATGTTTGATTTATTATTTATTTCAAAAGTGCTCAGGATCAGTATATCTGGTTGCTATGCTACAATTCAGGCTCAGCCAATCGGGCTGCTTCATTGCGAGTTCAGATTGCCATTAAATGTTCAGAAACGTTGACATCTGGGCAAGATTAACACAGGCGGTGGTGTAACATTTGATTGCGGGTTGATATTGCCAATAGATGTTCAGAAACGTTGACATCTGGGCAAGATAAACACAGGCGGTGGTGTAACACTTGATTGCAGTTGATATTGCCTATAGATGTTCAGAAACGTTGACATCTGGGCAAGATAAACACAGGCGGTGGTGTAACACTTGATTGCGGGTTGATATTGCCTATAGATGTTCAGAAACGCTGATATCTGGGCAAGATTAACGCAGGCAGTGGTGTAACACTTGATTGCGAGTTGATATTGCCAATAGATGTTCAGAAACGTTGACATCTGGGAAAGATTAACGCAGGCGGTGGTGTAACACTTGATTGCGAGTTTATATTGCCAATAGATGGTCAGAAACGTTGACATCTGGGTAAGATTAACGCAGGCGGTGGTGTAACACTTGATTGCGAGTTGATATTGCCAATCGATGTTCAGAAACGTTGACATCTGGGCAGGATTAACGCAGGCGGTGGTGTAACACTTGATTGCAAGATGATATTGCAAATATTTGCTCAGAAACGTTGACATCTGGGCAAGATTAACGCAGGCGGTGGTGTAACATTTCATTACGGGGTTTATATTTCCAATATATGTTCGCAAACGTTGACATCTAGATGTTCAGAAATGTTGACATCTGGGCAGGATTAACGCAGGCGTTGGTGTAACACTTGATTGCGAGTTGATATTGCCAATAGATGTTCGGAAATGTTGACATCTGGGCAAGATTAACGCAGGCGGTGGTGTAACACTTGATTGCGAGATGATATTGCCAATATATGTTCAGAAACGTTGACATCTGGGCAAGATTAACGCATGCGGTGGTGTAACACTTGATTGCGAGTTGATATTGCCAATAGATGTTCGGAAACGTTGACATCTGGGCAAGATTAACACAGGCGGTGGTGTAACACTTGATTGCGAGTTGATATTGCCAATAGATGTTCGGAAACGTTGACATCTGGGCAAGATTAACACAGGCGGTGGTGTAACACTTGATTGCGGGTTGATATTGCCAATAGATGATCAGAAACGTTAACATCTGGGCAAGATTAACGCAGGCGGAGGTGTAACACTTGATTGCGAGTTGATATTGCCAATCGATGTTCAGAAACGTTGCCATCTGGGCAAGATTAACGCAGGCGGTGGTGTAACACTTGATTGCGGGTTGATATTGCCAATATATGTTCAGTAAAATAAAAATTAATAAATGTATCCTTAAATTGAAAATGTCTCCCTCAATGTGTACTTTGCAAGATAAGTATACTTTGCAATTGTCACAATTGCAAAGTATACTTATCTTGCAAAGTACACTTTAAGTGTGAAATCGGCTACTGTGCTAGATTAGCGCCGGCGGCGGTGTACCGGAATAACAGGGCGACGGGGGACCAGTGGTAGCTGACAGCTCACCCATTATTTATGTATGAGTTTTGCACGAAGCCTCAATCGTGACACCATAAACATATCGTATTTGCAGACATTAATTTATATTTATAGGTTCGTGCTCGTAAAGGGAGATTTGGCAAATGAATAGATAGCGGGTGACGTGCTTTCTGTCCAAACATAGCCAGGTTGTGTGGTGATATACGTTACTGAGCATGTACGCCAGTCTCATGCTCGATATGAAGCACATATGCTGAGACTCAGCCAGGTAAATTTATTGATTGCGGAGGTATATTTAATATTTTCATATATTGCATATCTAACTGATTGCGGAGGCATATTTAATATTTTCATATATAATTGATTGCGGAGGCATATTTCATATGTCCATATATTTCATATCTAATTGATTGCGGAGGCATCTTTCATATTTTCATATATTTCGTATATACATGTAATTGATTGCGGAGGAATATTTCATATTTTCATATATTTCATATCTAAGTGATGGTGGAGGCATATTTCATATGTCCATATATTTCATATCTAATTGATTGCGGAGGCATATTAAATATTTTCATATATTTCATATATTGATTGCGGAGGCATATTTAACAGTTTCATGTATTTCATATCTTATTGATTGCGGAGGCATATTTAACAGTTTCATGTATTTCATATCTTATTGATTGCGGAGGCATATTTCATATGTCCATATCTGCATGTAATTGGCACAATTTATAGTTTCATATATTTCATCTCTAATTGATTGTGGAGGCATACTTCATTATAAGATTGGAGTATAATGTCCATTATCCTCAATTATTAAACGTTGGATTTGGGCGCATATTGTCTAGTTGATTGCGGCAGGCACAATTCTTAGTTTAATATATGAAATACATCTCATTGTATATGAAATATATGAAAATATGAAATATATCTCTACAATCAATTAGATAGTATGCTTCCAATGTTTAATAATCAAGGACAATGGGTATGTGCATAAAAAGTATGCCCGAAATCAAGCAGAGTAATTTACTGTGGCTGAGCTATACTCAGACTCAGCCAGTTATACTGTTTGACAGGCTCGGATATTTTATGCTCACATAGCAGGAACGAGACACCAATCCTGGGGCCCGTTTCGTACGACTAAAATGTTCTTAAGTGCAAAATTATGATATTCTGTAAATTTCACATTAACGGTGCTTTCTTGTAAATAATTAGGATTTCCATTTATTGAGCATATGCTGCATATGCTCAATAAATGTAAACCCATCAATTGAAATTTCCAGACTATCCTAAATGTGCACAACATTTTAGTCGTACGAAGTTTAGTGAAACGGGCCCCGGGCCACCAAATGGTCCGTCCCACTTTGCACCAATGCGGAGCCTAGCTGTACATGGCACAATTGTGACGGTGATTGGAGAAATCGGGCTTATTAGATTTGTGACCAGTGTATCTCCTGATCAAATAGTCCACTTATGTAGCCTGATAACGATCTATACTGTTTGTTAGAAGCATGACGACATTGATGGAATGGCGAACAGTGCAGATCCTGATCAGACTGTGCGGATGCACAGGCTGATCTGGATCTACACTGGTCGCAAAGCCCATCCGTCCTATTTCTCCAGCCACAGCAACAAGTCTCTTGTTATGATTTTGGACAAATTCATACGGAAGCCCATTAGGGCCACTTCACTTCTTTTTTTATCTTTTCTTGAATTTTCGAGAAAACATCTTGTTTTCAAGATGTTTTCTTGAATTTTCAAGTTCTTTTCTTGAATTTTCAAGATCTTTTCTTGAAAATTCAAGAAAAGATCTTGAAAATTCAAGAAAAGAACTTGAAAATTCAAGAAAACATCTTGAATAAATGGAAATTAAAAAAAAGTGAAGTGGCCCTAATGGGCTTCCGTAAATTCATTAATAGTATGAGGAATTATTAAGTTATTAAGGAAACATGATGCGATGTGACACCCCGTGTGTATGCAATAAAAAACCGCATATGACCTTTTATAATATGTAGGGTATTAGCATGAACCAGTTTTTATGGAAGTGTCCTATGCCAATGCTAAAATATTTTTATATCCTAACTCCTAAATAAGAGATAGTATATCCTGATTAGGACTTATTAACTCCTATTTCGGAGTTATTATCTCCTAATTAGGACTGAATATCTCCTAATTAAGAATTATCATCTCCTAATTAGGACTTAGTATCTCATAATTAAGAAGTATCATCTCCTAATTAGGACTTAGTAACTCCTATTTAGGACTTAGTATCTCCTAATGAGGATTTATTATCTCCTAATTATGACTTATGGCTATTATGAAAAAATGTTTTATCTCCGAGTAAGGAGATACGAATTCTTAGGAGACAATACATCCTAATTAGGAGATACTAAGTCCTAATTAGGAGATAGTAGGTCCTAATTATTAGAAATTAAGTCCAAATTAGGAGATAGTAAGTCCTAATTAGGAGATACTAAATCCTAATTAGGAGATACTAACTCCTAATTATTAGATAGTATAATATATCCTAATTAGGACTTAATAGCTCCAGATTAGGAGTTATGATCTCCTAATTAGGAGTTACTATATCCTAATTAGGAGTTATCCTTTCCTAATTAGGAGATGATAAGTCCTAATTAGGAGATACTAAAATATATGTTAGCATTGGCACCAGGACGCTTCCATAAGTTGTTTTTGTTGCAGACAATACAACATAGGTGTACACTGAATTAATAAGGTTTCGTATTACCCAATGTGTTATGTTTTCCATATATCGCGACAATTAATATATAATTAAATATGATGCAACGTGTGTGCATTGTTTTTTTATGAAAATGAAGCTGGAAATTTATATCAGTTACCAGTATGTCATTGTATACACCACATAAACGAATTAAATTCCGCATGCATTATGATGTTTTGTCAATGTCCCATAGTATGACTGATTTTCTAATTGGAAACGGCATGCGACAAAGGAGGTAATTCCATCATGTTTGATGAACTCGCTTAAGAAGAATTTATGGTCCGAAGTGGAGGTTTTTTTCTACCTGATTTAGTGCACCCCATCCAAATAACAGGGGGTAGTTTCACTAAACTTCGTACGACTAAAATGTTCGTAAGTGCAAAATTACGATGGTCTGTAAATTTCACATTAAGAATTAAGAATGTGTTTTTGTAAACAATTAATGGATTTACATGTATTGAGCATAGGCTGCATATTATATGACTATAATTCTAAATATGCACTTACGAACATTTTAGTCGTACGAAGTTTAGTGAAACGGCCCCTAGGTGCCTGTTAAGTACTATATCAACCGTGATAATGAGCACCGTAGTCGTATATACTGTGTTACCGATGTACAGTCTAACCTCCCCGAACGGCCACCTCTCTACAACAACACCCTCTCTATAGCAGCCGCTATTTTATATCCCAAATGGATGATTTCCTCCGTATCTAACCATTACCTCCTGAGCATGAAAATTGTCGTCTGCTATTGCTTTTGCCTTCTTTCTCAGTAAAAACATGTTTTGACAGCATTTTAGAATCATTTCCAAAGGAAATGATTCTAAAATGTTGCCAAAACATGTTTCTGATGAGAATTATCGAATAAAATAAATAAACAGCGGACAACAAAATTTAATTCAGCATTAACCTCCCTACAACAGCCAGCTCTCTACAACTTCTCTACGACTTCCCATGAGTGGCTGTTGTAGAGAGGTTGCACTGTACATCCATTCTGAAGGTGGTGTCAAGCAGGATGATGTAGCTAATGGAATAACACAAGCAAATGAAAGTAAATTATGTTGTAATCGATAGCCATTGGCCAGTTGGCTCCGACAAGAAAACGTACGACACACGTATTTAGTCGCACATGTACAAATCGTAGCCTTAATTGTGTTATTGCGCGAAACCGTATCATTTTCTATAATCTGTGACGGAAACTCTCAACCATAACAGGTAGGGAAATCAGAAAATGCCATAAAACATGCCATGTCCTACAAGTAGAAAGCTATCACTTTCCACGGATCATTTAGACTGCATTTACTCGATATCGCCACCGAAAAGGAATAGGAAATGCGTTTTTTATCCAGAAATCGGCCATTTCATCACGCTCTCTCGCTTTATAAACCACGTACGAAAACATGCCATCTTTGCAAGCGAATTATTCAGAAAATACGTCATCATATGTATTGTGAGCGTGCTCGTTGGAAATCATATTCATTTCTGTGTCTGTTCATACCAGTAGCCGATTTCACCAACATTGCAAAGTATACTTTTCTAGCAAATTATACTTTTTTTCCTGAAATGCATTATTTCACATAGAAGTAACGACTGCATATATTTGATGAATAAAAGTATGCAGACTTATTCTACTGAATGTATTACATTAGCACAGCCAAAATGGCTGTGATAATGTAATAAATTCAGTATAATACAAATTAATAAATTTATCCTAAAATTGAAAATTTCTCCCTCAAAGTATACTTTGCTAGAAAAGTATACTTTGCAATGTTCTGTGAAATAGGCTACAGATACATTGCTGATAATGTCCGGTTAGCTGTAAAATATTGAATTAAACTGACACTTTCAATGACGACATGTATATACTACCACACTATCAACCTTATCACAAAACCACAAAACCGATAGTAGTATTATACATACTCAGATGGCAGAGGTGTCAACGCAATGCCCCATATAGTATACATTAATAAGACCATGTTCATATATAGTTGTTATAATATGTTACCCCATCACCCTCATGAATTAAATATCTTTGCAACCAATGTTGTGTTATATGACGGTACGTCATTAAGAACTGAATTTATAGAATACGTATGACCTTTTGTTTCAAATGTAGTAGAATCATACACGTGACAGAATATATATAAAGTATATCTGACCTGTTATTCTTAGTGTATATTATGCAGGGCATTGAGTTGCCATCTCCGTCAGTTTACTTTGTACATGCTATCTGTCAGTTTCACCACTTGGTCCGTTTGACACATACAGCTACGGAAGCCCATTAGGGCCACTTCACTTTTTTTTTTATCTTTTCTTGAATTTTCAAGATGTTTTCTTGAATTTTCAAGTTCTTTTCTTGAATTTTCAAGATCTTTTCTTGAAAATTCAAGAAAAGATCTTGAAAATTCAAGAAGAAAAGATCTTGAAAATTCAAGAAAAGATCTTGAAAATTCAAGAAGAAAAGATCTTGAAAATTCAAGAAAAGACTACACGAAAAACTAGATTTCTGAGCGTTTCTATCAACATATACAATGGACACTTTTTCATTGAGTAAAATGTCAAACTGATGCACTGTCTATTATCAAAAATGCATCAACCATAGGTAAAAGCCGTATTTACTCGCATAGCAGGCAAGTATATAATACACACAGATAACTGCGCTTACAAGTCACTGGATGCAATACAGTATGTATGGTAATACGGGCATATATCTACAACACAGTGTATTGTTCTTACTGTTACACAGTCTTACACATTTTAACAAACTGTGAACAAACCCTTCATATATCGGACTGTGTATATACATTTGATGAAAACAAGGCATAGCACGCTGTAGTCGTATGTCTCTCCATAATGGTGCACCAAACTTTATGCATGTGTTTGTCATTTTATTAGTGGTATGTGTCAAACGCAATGAGACGTAAAACTGACCGATGGCTTGTACATACTAAGATGGCCGACATGGCATCTCCATGCCCTGCGTAAGATACAGGAAGACGAGAATGTTTACATGCATGTTATGCATATAACCCATCACATTTCCAAAGCAATTATGCACGCATCATAGGATGATCAAGGTTCCCACGGGTCCTTCTTAACGACAATCTACTGTGCGAAATATACATGTTAGATAACCATCGACAACAACCACTATAATTATTGTCGATATGAACTACCGAACAATTTGACCAATAAAAACTACAAGATCATTTCAATTTCAGCCCGTGATGTTTATCCATGTTGTGCCAGTGAGTCATGTTGCTCTGTCCTTGGGGAGACAATATACCGCGGCACGCTATAAACCACGGAGCGGGATATCGATCATAGCCCCGTTCTAGGTCGCCGCAATGCTATTATCGTACTCACACTCTGCGAGAAATCAGGCCTGGTGAAAAAAACGGTCAGATCCCACAATTGGGAAGGTTTCTATCGTGTGTTCGTTGCAATATTTGCAAGCTACGCATCTCGCTAGCCCTATTAAGTGAATCAGTTAATCTCGGATTGTTTACACCGCTGTATACCACGTGTTTGCAGCCGTATAGTCTCGCCTGGCTGGGACGTACCATGCGCACTCGTTGTGCGCTGTAAACTATCGTCTCGCCTGTGGTGAAAGCTATTGGTGAGTGTGAATTGGAAATCACGAGTAGTCTCGCCTTGCGCAGAGAGTGGTCTGGAGGCCGTTTCACTAAACCATGTACGACTAAAATGTTCGTAAGTGCAAAATTGTGATATATCACATTAACACTGTCATCTTGTAAACAATTACTGGATTTACTTTTATTGAGCATGCAGCCTATGCTCAATAAATGTAAATCCATCAATTTAAATTTCCAGACTATCCTAAAGATGGCAATCCTGTGCGACTATAAATAACGTCGAACGTTGACGAAGTCGACGTCATTTACGTCATTTATTATGTAAATATTTTTATGAAAAAATCGTGCATCTCCTAAGGTAGAACATCACATGTGTTGTCTCATCTGTGGATTGGGTGGTGTGTGCGACGTACCGAACATTGCTAGTACACCTCGGCAACACATTTCTAGTTTAACTTACGCGCGAGTTATGCAGTTTCGTCACGTGACGACGGCCTGCGTCCATGCACACGCTTACACACACATGTATATACATGATCAAACATGTGTTTACTTCCGTTGTGCAAATTAGCACGCGGAAATATGGGTACAAAGCAAAACATATATTCGGATTCTCCACTGGATATACGGAGACCCGCAGGGGACATGGATTTTTGTTATATTAATTCGTTCCCTCAATTTAACAATTCGTTCCCTCGATATAACAATTCGTTCCGACGAATTAACAATTCGTTCCCTCGAATTAACAACTCGTTCCCACGAAATTACAATTCGTTCCCTTGAATTAACAATTCGTTCACACCATATAATACCATATAACAATTCGAATTGTTGAATTGAGGGAACGAATTCGTGGGAACGAATTAATGAAAAAAAAAAACAATATTTCTACGTATTTCTACAATATTTCTGCGGGGCTCCGTAGTTTTTTTTATGAATACACATCCGTCGGACATGTAGAACAGTTAGAAATGTAGATATTAAGTACTTGTGAAGTGGATTCCGTCAAGTACACTGTTGTATTCCATTGCCCGCATAGTGCCCTCTTTAAAACACCATGCACGTGCCATTCAACACGTAATTGCATTTACGAGCATTATTAATAATCTACTCTTCGGCATGCACTGGCCGACGACTTTGGCTGACTGTGTAAAGAATTCTTCGTCTACAAAGAAAAGTAGATCTACATAAAATAAACAGCATTTGAAAATATTCCTTAGTTCGTGACGTACAAAAATAAATCGATTTTTGTAGCACACGTTTCCATTGTATATTGTTTACCTATCCACTGACGGATCTGGTGGGGCCCCCCCCCCCCCACCGTTCAGCCACGGAGTTTACATAGATCACATTTTACCACCAGTTGGAGTCTGAATTTAAATGCCGTAAAACACAGGAAAGTGCATTTCGAAGAGCTCAAAAATAGGACAACCCCCTAACGCTTGCAATTACTCCCGTACCGTCCGTAGCTTCTCGTAGGTAACTCTTGCAATTACACCCGTACCGCCCGTAGCTAGTAGATAGATTGCAAGAGTTACCTTCGTAAGTAGACAGCCCCCCCCCCCCCCCTCAAATGCTGGATCCGCCCCTGCGTCCATAACTATTGTTTTCAGCACAGTTTCGGCTCCGATGGCAATCAGATTTGGCACGCGTTTTAACGTGTGTACGTCAGGCCCGTACGCAGGATTTTCTATTGGGGGTACGTCAGGGACGAGCCCCATGTAGTGGCGCGAGTATACTCGCGCCACTACATGGGGCTCGCCTCTGACGCGCCCCCCTGAAATTGTTTAAACCTATATAGATGGCCTGAAATGCACTCTCCTGCATTTTATGTCATGTAATTTCGGATTTCAACGGTGGAAAATTGTGACATTTTCATGCAAATTACCTGTATATTAATGCATTTCAAGATTTGTTGAGATTACTGTTTGAAAAATAGCGGACCTCGACGAATTTAGGGGGTGCGTACGCACCCGTCGCACCCGCCCCCACCCCCCCCCCCCTCCCCCCTGCGTACGGGCCTGTACGTGAACACGGTCTCTCTCTCTCTCTCTCTCTCTCTCTCTTCTCTCTCTCTCTCTCTGTCTGCGTGTTCAGTGTCAATGGGGTTCACTGCATCTCATCTCTGTTCATTATTTCACAGCAAGCAATCTTAGTGTGCTCATATTAAATAATTACAGTGGAACTTCTATAACCCGGGCATCTGGCGATATCTTATGGTTAGCGATGTTCCACTATAGTATGTGTGTACAATAGTCGTCCATATTTAATGTTCTTGTTTTCACGGACTTAATCGACAGTCTTGTGCCATTTCTTAACCCTTTCAACCCTAAGTAACTGGAATGCAGTTTGATATGTTAATTTTACAACCAATCCAATCATCACAACATAATATTCAGACTAGTCCATTTGTGAAAAGGGTTGTTCTCAACAATATGAAATTACTTGCAAAAAAAGTGCAGATCCTGATGAGACGGCTCGTCACGAGCCGGCTCATCTGGATCTACAATGTTTGCCAATACCACTACAGAGGCCTGTGGTGTTGAAATGGTTAAAACGTGATTGTCGATTTGATAAGAGATGACCGTTTCGGGTTGGAGCCGTTTTGGGGATACACCACCGCCTGCGCTAATCTTGTCAATACATGTCATTTCTTTTATTTCAAAATACTTGAATATTGTCTCTGAATGCAAGCAGCACGATTGGTTGAGCCTGAGATGTGCTGCAGCTCAGGCTCAGCCAATCAAACTGCTTGATTGCGAGTTGAGATTGCCAATAGCTGTTCAGAAACGTTTGCATCTATGCAAGATTAGCGCGGGCGGTGGTGTAACACTTGATTGCGAGTTGATATTGCCAATAGATGTTCGGAAACGTTGACATCTGGGCAAGATTTAACGCTGTCAGTGGTGTAGCACCATTTCAACAGAGAGTTTTTTTCTCTTCATCAGAATAAACAGCCTTCCCATATTCACACAGGTGTATGCCATTATAACACTGGTGTATGTATTATAGTTCGACATTCGGATTTATAACTGGAAATGAAAGAAGATGAGCAGTTCTGTGGAAGTATGTGCGCGAAATCCTACAAGGACACACACATCCGTTCTCGTTGTATATAATAGCGATTGTCTGCAGTGTGTTTATATTTAGTGAACACGACATGACATTAAAGGTATATGCCCACTCAGTAGGCACAAAATGTTCTTTATATCAGAGACATCAACTGGCACATTTTCTCGCAAATTAAACATTCATTCACCATTACCCCACGTATTGATTGGCATTATTATACATTTTATATCAGACGTAAATTTCCACACTGATAATGGATCAATATTTGCAAGCAAACCGTGTGTGTGACCTCAAAACACACGGACTATTTTTTATACCGGACAGCTTTTTGTAACCTTTAACCGACATTCAAACGTTTGTTTATTCTCCCCAACACGACCGGGAGCCGAAATCGGTGCCCCAAGTATCCGACGCCAGACGTGGTGTCTCCTGAAGCTTCCTATAGACTTCAAGACTTGGAGAGCAAAAACAACATTCACAACAGCAGGACCAATTGGCCGCTTGCCGCATTATCCATTACATAATTGGGCCAGTAGCGACTGTCTCTATATAATCTCCCCTCCCACAGACAGTGTAATAACACGGGAAAATAGGTATGTTGTTGCCATGACGTATACTACTGCATGTAAGACACGTACCGTATAATAACATAATGTAAAAAGCATGTCTACAAATATTCCCATGGCAAGACAAAATAATCCGAAGCTGTTGACGATCACGCGTTGCGTACACTAGTGCCGGCACTAATCTTGCCAATATTAATTTCTTTCTAAAAAAATACTTAAATATTGTGCTTGAAAGCAATCAAATTGATGGCAAATGTCTAATACTTACGGTGTCCTGTTCGGGCCACTTTACATTGTCGTATTGTCGACTTTTATACGAGATCGTGAGATTGCGAGGACTTTGGTATCCTTCCGCTTCTCGCATTGCATTCTCGACTTAACTTGTACACGATATTAAGCGAGATCGCGAGAACGCGAGGCAATAATGCGAGCCTACTTCTCGCATTGCATTCTCGACTTAACTTGTACACGATATTTTGCGAGATCGCGAGAACGCGAGGCAAGAATGCGAGCCTACTTAACTTGTACACGATATTTTGCGAGATCACGAGAACGCGAGGCAAGAATGCGAGCCTACGAGGCTCGCATTCTTGCCTCGCGTTCTCGCGATCTGGCAAAATATCGTGTACAAGTTAAGTACGAGGCTCGCATTCTTGCCTCGCGTTCTCGCGATCTCGCAAAATATCGTGTACAAGTTAAGTCGAGAATGCAATGCGAGAAGCGTAAGGACACCAAAAATACTCCATTCCCTGGGAAAACTGAGGATCGATGATGTTGATAAATAATAAATGTTATCATTCAGGTTTATATTTACCAATGCCAAGGTAATTCGTGATCAAACTGTCAGAAATGGCCGCCAGAATATCGTCAAAGATACGCCGTGCCTACATAACACGTTCAACACAAATTCGTAAAACGAAATCATCAGCTTCATTGGCCAACTCTTCACCACAGCCCAGCATCGACCAGTTACACGTTCTGAATCCTGTTCTGAAACGTGTTTGCAGCTAATAATGGTTACGTTTTTAAATCGTTTCAGTATATATGTATAAGCAAATGCCTTCAATGGAACAACAACAACAAGGTAAAGTAACGTTGTTACATGTTTCCCCGAAGAATTGACCCTATAGCTTGGGCGGTATTTGTCGGCGCCAGTCAGGTAATTCCCAGTTATCTGCATCAAAGTCGCTCTAACGAACTCGCCTGCGTTAATCTTGTCCACGTGCCAACGTTTCTGAACATCTATCGACAATGTCAACGAGCAATAAGCAGTTCAGGCTCATCCAATCAAGCTGCTTACTTTCAAGCACAACATTCAAATACATTTGTATTTTGAAATAAAGAAATTTACACGGTGGTGTAAGTCTCACAAATTCGTAGGTACAAAATAACATGACTAAGTCTTGTGTCATCTGTTTTTTTTTAGTGGAGCGCAGTGGCCTGGTGGTTAGAGCGTCAGACTGCTGATCTAAAGGTCGTGGGTTCGAGCGTGCGTTGTGTCCTTGAGCAAGACACTTTATCCACACTGCTCCAGTTCACCCAGCTGTGAATGGGTACCGATACCGATAATTCGTAGTTGCTCTGTAAATACGAATTACCGGCTTCTCTCAAAAAATCTCTACCTCCGTTCTTTCTCCCATTCGCATGCAAGGTCATCGAGCCAGTGCCGCCGTTAAATATAAGCAAAAAAAAATAAAAGTGTCATCTGTTTCATCTATTGGCAATATCAACTCGGAATCAAGCAGTTTGATTGACTGTGCCTGCTTGCCTTCATGTCCAATGTTCATGTGTTTTGAAATAAATAAGTTTACAAATATTGGCAAGATTAGCACACAGGTTGAAGTAACGGACCGAGGTCTATAAATACATTAAATATGCCTAAAAGCATCAATAAATGAAGATTTTTTATTTGTTTTACCCCCTCCATCTAATCATTATAATGATTAGATGGAGGGGGTAAAACAAATAAAAATAATTCTTCATTTATTGATGCTTTTAGGCATATTTAATGTATTTATAGACCTCGGTCCGTTACTTCAACATGTGGATTAGCACAGGCGCTAAAATAACATGACTTGTCTCATATATTTTCCTGTTTTGTACATTTCCAAAACGGTATATTGTACCTACCATCCCATCACCAAGCCGACCGCCTGTGATCTGATTGATAAATTTTTTTTTTAGCTTATATTTAACGGCGGCACTGGCTCTAGGACCTTGCATGCCGTCTCCCAAGAATGGGAGAAAGAACGGAGGTAGAGATTTTTGAGAGAAGCCGGTAATGCGTATTTACAGAGCAACTACGAATTATCGGTACCCATTTACAGCTGGGTGAACTGGAGCAGTGTGGATAAAGTGTGGATAAAGTTTCTTGCTCAAGGACACAACGCACGCCGCTAGTCAGCGGCGTGCGTTGTGTCCTTGAGCAAGACACTTTATCCGATTGTCTGATTGATATACACACCCACGGTGCTATATATCCAAGGTGTATGATCACGTGGTACTAACAACAACAACAAGTACTGAGACTTCCAGAATTCATCTGATTCAAAGTACGTATTATTTTATGTTGTCCTTATTACGTAACGGATTTTGATGAAATATGGTGCATCAAACGCGTCTTGTTAAGCTGCATTTGGTGGTCTCTACCGACACGCAAATCGATTCTTCGCAACAAGGACATAAGTCTGTGCCGAACTCTCTGGACCACCAAATGCAGCTCTTAAAGACGCGTTTGCTGCGCCATATTTCATCAAAATCCGTTGCATATTAAGGAAAATATCAAATAATACTTACTTTGGAGTGGGCGATGTAACCACGTGATCATGCACCTACATATCGGTACTTCAGCGTTCTAGATCCCCTCATATAGCTCACAAGGTCACAATAAATAGTTTACGATATTTTCTGGGAGATTAGTTTCAATTTGGTATCGTCTGTCAGTTACAGTTTTGGCAACGCTACTCTATAATGGCACGTTTCTCGTTGGTAATTTACTATTCCCGTATAGTACGGAAAACAGAAAACATCACGGCTTTGATAGGATTGATTTTGTCGGGGCTTTGCTCATTATCCCGAACCATGAGTGATGCCAAATCGAATTCATCCCAGGGAACTATATGGGACCAATACGAGACACGCCATGTGATTTTGTATCTAAAAATACTAGTTTACAAAATGTACGATATTTTCCGTATATGACGTCGAATGTTGACACAATTTGTATACCAAATATTCCGCATTTGCTTTGGAATTGTTTTCATCTTTCGACGTCGTTTACAGAAAATGTCACAGTTTCTGTAAATATGATTCGCACATGTTCTTACAGTGGGGTCAGCGTGTACGTGCACACACGAACGAACACGACAGGTTGGTTCCAACCTGTCGTGTTCGTTCGTGTGTGCACTTACACGCTGACCCCACTGTAGGTACAAACTCACAGCTAATTCTGCCAATACGTTCGTTACTTAAATATACTTGAATAGTCCGCTTGAAATCAAGCAGCTTGATTGTCTGAGCCTGAGCTGTAGCTCAGGCTCAGACAATCAATTTGCGTGGCGTGTCTCGTATATGAATACGGGGAATCCTACCTTCTCTGGGACGATCTTCTCAGCGGAAAGGTTGGCCCACATATACGTACAAATATCGAGTGAATGGCGTCAGAAATTGCGGCAAATGATAATTGGAATTTCGCTGTTGTTTATATGGGATTCGTTGACCTATTTCCATCACTAAATTATGTGGCCCTCACTACACATACAGTAATGTCAGCGTGTAAGTGCACACACGAACGAACACGACAGGTTGGTTCCAACCTGTCGTGATCGTTCGTGTGTGCACTTGCACGCTGACTCCACTGTATATGTACTAGTAAACAGAGACTTGTGAATGCATTTGAATCAAGCCATGTGATTTTGTAACGAAGAAGTGCGATTTATTCGTGAAAAATATTTATAAAAACGGTGATGTTTTCTGTAAATGACGTCGACAGTTGACAAAATGTTCATAGCAAATGCGGAATTATTCCGCATTTGCGCTGAACATTTCGTCAACTTCCGACGGCATTTACGAAGTACAATGTATATCTATATCATTATCATAAATTTTGTAAATATTTTCCCTCATCTTCTTAAGTACAAATTCACATTCGGCATTGTGTTCTGTATAGACGGAGTATGGGGCGGTGTCGGCTACAAGGTGTATGATCACGTGGTACTAACAACATCAACAAGTACTGAAATTTCCAGAATCCATCTGATTCAAAGTACTATTCTTTTATAGTGTCCTTATTACGTAACGGATTTTGATGAAATATGGCGTATCAAACGCGTCTTGTTAAGCTGCATTTGGTGGTCTCTGTATTTTAGCCCAAACTTTTGTCGTGTTTGCGAAGAATCGATTTCCGTGTCCGTGCCAAACTCCATGGACCACCATGGACGCGTTTGCCGCGCCATATTTCATCAAAATCCGTTTCAAATTAAGGAAAATATCAAATAATACTTTCAAGATTTCAACACTTTAAGCCACTGTTGTTGTTGTTATAACCACGTGATCATGTACCCTGGGCTAACAGGATAACAGAAAATACTTTTTGCAAATAGCATAATAATGGCAACAACGGTAAATACTAATTTAAAATAACAGGTTTACCCCGTGTCCCGCCCCTTGCGTGTACAGTGAAACCTCTCTAAACCGGACACCCTGTGCGGTCCCCATGGTGTTCGGCGTAGAGAGGTTTCACTGTAAATTATACATTTGATAATTCTGAGCCATAGCTGTGTGCTATGCGATCATGAACAGACACTATCACCTGAGATAAATGACCAAGAATAAGATCACACGTGTTTCTTGGTGCCCGGTTTAGAGAGGTTCCACTGTATATATAACCGGCGGACGGACGTACATTACCCACAGTGGAACAGCTTCGTCCCCATGGAAACCTCTCAAGGACACACAGCCAATGCATAAAACACTCTACAGTGGGGTCAGCGTGTAAGTGCACACACGAACGAACACGACTGGTTGGTTCCAACCTGTCGTGTTCGTTCGTGTGTGCACTTACACGCTGATCCCACTGTAATTCATGTATAAAAAAAATGCAAATATTTTTCTGCATTTTTTCTCATTTCGCATCAAAAGTGTATGTTGTTACCACTTAGTTGAACCGTCTCAACTGAGTGGTAACAACTGAACATACACTTTGGGTGGATAGCGAACCAACATGTCGTGTTCGTTCGTGTGTGCACTTACACGCTGACAGACAGACTCCACTGTAAGTTGCGGGTTTTCTCTTGTGGATTTCAGGCTAAAAATACATCCAGCTATCGAATTCCATTGGTGAATGGTGTACTCTAGTTAAATCGAACTAGTGTCAGAGAGACGGATCGATTTCCAATAGTTCAGCTATTCATCATTGGCATGTCACTGACGCGTCACGTTCCCAAGGTTTACAGCTTCCGGTATACATGTGGGTTTCCAAGGGAAACAGAAGGTTAAATAATAAGTAAGGGAAACAGAAGGGTTTAATAATACAGAACGGGGGGATAGATTAGAATAACCCGACCTGCTGCCATACTCAGATACGGCGCATAACCAGATTAAAATCTCACATGTATACAAGAAAGCCAAAGACGTACCTGAGGGTCAAACCAGGTCTCCGGTCGGGATTCCGGTAAGGATGAATCCCGATCGTTAAATTACCCATCGCATGCTCCCAACCAACCAACCAACCAACCACCACCTAAACGTAGGATCGGACAAACCAGGGGCCCGTTTCACTAAACTTCGTACGACTAAAGTGCAAAATTGTTCGTAAGTGCAAAATTATGATAGTCTGTAATTTTCACATTAACAATGTTTTCTTGTAAACAATTATTGGATTTACATTTATTGAGCATAGCAGCCTATGCTCCATAAATGTAAATCCATAAATTGAAATTTCCAGACGATCCTAAATTTGCTCTTACGAACATTTTAGTGGTACGGAGATTAGTGAAACGGGCTACTATACACACATAAAGCTTCAGAGACAACGGTCCAGCGATCGGAAGGTCCCGGGTTTGAACCACTGTCGGTCTGTCATCTGTTGTTTATAATGTCAATTCTTTCACACAAGGTTTATGTGGTATCCGCGACGGAATCGGTCATATAGAGTGCAGTCTACCTTGTATGTTGTAAACGGCGACTACAATGACATTGGGCTCATTTGGTGCGGAAATGGTACCCGACATCAGATCAGGATATTGTTTGTTTGCTGGTATTTAACGGCCAATCAGCTGGGCCAACGGGTTGTATCCTGCATGTGACTGCTACATTGGTGGTGGTGGTGGGGGGGGGGGGGGGGGGGGCGTGTGGTCACAAATAAATATATATTCAGCGCTGAAATTAGAATTACCCGACCTGGTGCCAGGTCCATACCATACCAAAGACACGTGGCACCTTCCCCTAAAAATAATAGTATTAGATTAGATCAGGATCTTGTAAATTCAGCGAGTATTAAAGGTGTAATTTCACTCAATTACGTGGGCTTGTTCATAGTCACCAGTCTGTATAATATACGTGCCCGTGACTGAAGCAATGGGGTTTATGGCATATGCATTTTAACCAGTGTAGCTCCTTTATCAATTTTCACTCCTGTAGCCTGGTAACGGTCTATATTGTTTGCTATAAGCATGACGGGCGTTTCATTGATGGAATGGCGAACTGTAGATCCTGATTAGAATGGTGAACAGACGTTAAACTTCAATCAATCAAATCCCGTTACACAAGGTAGGTTTTCTCCGGTGACACAACACAATGGTGTGCCACGCTGCGTTATCGGGTCACAAGTATTGTGGGGACTTTAAACAAGAACAAAACATCAATTATCAATACTTTTTTGTTTATTCACCGAATTAGTGAACAATGGAGTAGAGTACTCATTATGTACACGTTTGTCTAAGTTTACATCACATGAAACGAGTCATACAACGTCAGTATGGTACAGTGTAGATAGAACACAGACAAGCGTGGATGTGTTGAGTCCACACTGCCAACTTGCCCGCAACGGCTACATAGCCACTAGGCACCGTGAACAAACTGCAACATGCGTGTACAGTATAGTATAATCAAGGCCCCCACCGGGTCCAAACGTTGATGACGAACCTGGTTGACGGATCCAGTTTCGTGTAACGCTACACAATATGCCTAATGTTTACATGACCAACATATGACAACAATAGCTAGTAATGTCATTTAACAGGAAAACATGACTGCCCCACACAAATAAATGTAGCTTAGTAAGCAGTCTTGAATCTGAAATCTAATATGTGTACTTAAAAAGTCACGTGTGATTGTTAAGTCACACACAAGGTGTTCAAACTCGACCAAAACTGATACATTTATCCTTGCAGTAGAATTCCAGTCACGTTTTTCTGCAAAATGATCGTTTTTCATCCCAGACACTCTTGCGTTGCTAAACAGTTTCTCTGACATTGACAAGTGGTAAGACAATAGAATATTGTCGGAGATAGGTACCCCACGGACATGGGCTATCAGTGGTGAGACAAAAGAATATCATCGGATATAGGTACCCCACGAACATTAGCGTTCAACACAAGCCTCTCAACTCGATTACATTCGGAGGGGAGGGTACACAACTTACCGTAAGCACATTCTAAATATTTTCTTTATTTCTCATTAGAAGTATATGTTGCACCACAAATGAGTGGTCACAACATGTACTTTCATCGAGAAATAAAAAAAGAATAAAATAAACTGTGTTAAAAAGGGTATTCCGAATGTAATAAAGACTGAATTAAACATTCAATAAGCCTCCTTTTGTTGCAGTGTGTTACAATTGTATTATGATATGAAAAATAGAGGAGAGCTTGATAAAGTGGTATACTTTTGTATTTGCTAAACAAGATGGCAGGATATACTTTTATGAAGATAGAAGAAAAATATTTAGGATACTAGTATTCGATAAGCAAAAGTGTGTATCTTCGGAACAAAATGTGCAATTTAAGCATAAACACAATGACCCGCCACGATAAAACGGGGTTTATTGTAGTTCCAGATCAGACAACGAATCACTGCAACCTGATACAGGTAGCAAACGCAACAAGTCGCAAATTTTAAAATTGGAAAACTGTGACTACTACATATACCACTTAATATAGGGAAATTCAGAACATTTTAAACGTTTCCTGAGTGTTTATTACCTTGAATAAAGGTCTCCGACCTTGAGTAAAGGTCAACATGTGACCTTGAGCAAAGGTCAACATGATATATAGTGGTGTGACAGTACAATGAGCATGTTATTACAAACGATAACTATCACTCCGATTCAAACTAAGGCAAGAAAGATTGAAAATATAGTACGTGGAACTTCTCTAAACCGAACAGCTGGTAAACAGCACTTGCTTAACCCTTACTTGCTTGTTGTTTATTTTTTATTTTCGATTTTTCTCATCCAAAACATGGTTTGACAGCATTTTACAATCATGATTCTAAAGTGCTGTCAAACCATGTCTTTATTGAGAAAGAAGGCAAAATATAAAGCATCAGCCACAGTTGTTGTCTGTTGTTTATTTTTCATTTTCGATTTTTATCATCAAAAACATGGTTTGACAGCATTTTAGAATCATTTCCAGGGGAAATGATTCTAAAGTGCTGTCAAACCATGTCTTTATTGAGAAAGAAGGTAATTTTCGTGCACAGCAGTCTAAGGGTTAATATGGGTGATTTGATTGTTTTCACACTACTATGTAATTAGACTACGTTCATTGCAACAAAATGCACAAACGAGACGAGCCATGTGACTTTGTACCTAAAGAACAACGGAGATATTTAACGAAAAATATTTACAAAATTTACGATATTTTTCGTAAATGACGTAGAAAGTTGATAGAATTCTGCATTTGCTATAAAAGTGCATTTGTTTGTTTGTTGGGATTTAACGGCCTATCAACAGCTAAGGTCATTTAAGGCCGGGTCAATGGGTTTAGTACTAAATCCCATATATAACCTGTACCAGTACAAGTACCGGTACATGTACAAATGGGGGGAAAATCCCAAAATCAGAACGGAATATTTACAATAAAAAAACTAAAGATTCAGCCCCGATATCAGAATAATACTGATCGGAAAATTTGCATTTTCCCCAAATCACAGATATAAATGTATAGGTGAGTTCACACAGCAACTTGAGGTGGGTTGTTTCTAAACATGCATATCCCAGGGCCTTCCAATCGTGTCTGGCTTAGAGAGGTTCCACTTTGGAACATACTTTTAAAGTTCCATCACTGTGAAGTTAAAAATAGAACAGATATGAGAAAAAGAAACTTATCACACATACTTATGTTGTTTTGTAAATGTCTGGAGATATTTGTGGCTGTGACTGGAGAAATGGGGCTTATGACATTTGTGCCCAGTCTAGCTTTCGATCAGCTAGCACGTTGCTGCAGCCTGATAATGATTTATACTGTTGTTCAGAAACGAGCTAGTTGATTCACGGACATAATAGCGAACAGTGCAGACCCAGACCAGACTGTGCGGATGCGCAGTCTGGTCTGGGTCTACACTGGTTGCAAAAGCCACAAGCCCCATTTCTCAAGTCACAGCCACATTTATAGAACCAATCTTGGACATGTGAACATTCTGTTTTATCACAGCAGTCCAAGTAAAGAATTTCATGCACGACAGACTTGGAATTTTTAATAACCGTTTCTAAAAGCAATGCATATGCAATGCTATGTACATTATATAATATGCATAAATAAAATTCCTTTCCAAGACCATAGGTAAATAATTATTAGATTGACATCCCAATTTTAGAATGAAATGACACAGGTTCAAATTTTTATTTTCTCATTGATTAAAATACATGTTAGTGTAAAATACAGTAAACTAAAAAAATATATATTAATTTGGTTTGGAAATTTGGTTTTAAGAGGTGGGTAGGGATACAAATCTGTTAATTCATTTTCTCTGGTCTAATGATTAAAAATCGGACAGAAAAAGCTTGATAAAATCAAATCTTGGTGGGGCATAAAATAACAATTCTACGTTTAATCAGTAAAAATCTAATTGGGTGACCAAGTGAGTGAAGGTAAGGAATTGTTAAATTGACAAATTTGGATTTGTTTATTGGTGTTTAACAGCCTATCAACAGCTAAGGTCATCCAAGGCCGGGCAAACGGGTTCGATCCCGTTTTAACCTGCTGCATTGCGGGGAAAATCCCAAAATCAGAATGGAATATTTACATCGAGAAAAAATATATTCAGCCCTGAAATTAGAATAACCTGACCTGGTGCCAGGTCCATACCACACCAAAGTCACTTGGCCCCTTCCCTTAAGATAGGATTACGAATAATCATAATACTCAAATAAAGGAATATTTTTGTAATTCTGATCCGATCCACATTGTTGTAGAAGTAACATATGTATATGTGTCCAATGAACAGCGTAGACCATGATCATGCTTATCTTGGTCTACACTGTACACTGTTCACAACTTCCATATGGCATTAAAACACATCTTGGTATTTCATTAGAATTGTCTCCTTGGAGACAATTCTAATGAAATACCAAGATGTGTTTTCACCCATTATCTGTTGCTGATAACCATATGCCAACATTCTATAAACAGATACATGCATTGAATTTCTAAGCATTTGCTGAATTCCTATAACCATACGAGACACGCCATGTGATATTGTACCTTCGGACATCTGCGTAATTTCAATAAATACATTTACAAAATTGACAATATTGTTCATAAATAAAGTCAGAAGTTGACAAAATTTACAGAGTACATGCGGAATCATATTCCGCATGTACTCTGTAAATTTTGTCAACTTTTGACGTCATTTACGGAATATGCTGTAAATTTTGTAAACGTATTTCATGAAATTACGCAGATTTGTCCGAAGGTACAAAATCAGATGTTGCGTCTCATATGTTGAAATTCTATAATTATGCTGAATTCCTATAACCATACACCGACTCATATAACCATATGCTGAAGTTCTATAACCACACATTAACGATCACAGATTAGTTGGGTTTTAAAATCTTTGTTCATACTTGAAAACATGAGCCGCCACGATTGAAACTGTGGTCCTGCAGCCACCATGCTGGTAACCAGAACATGTATGTATTTACAACTGCCAGATCTGAGGGCTGATCAGGAAACTACGAGTCGCACGACGATGACGATCCACACGTAACCAGGTAATTACTGATTATGTGTATCGCCACGTTTGAGCCTGCATAGAAGTCAAACCCATTCAAAATCCATACATAGGAAACTGAAGATAATTTCAACGATAATTATCGTACCCATAGACTGAAAGTGGCTAAATTTTATAAACATGCAGTCATTACAAGTTTATAAACGTCAGTTAACTTTTTCAGTCTAAGGATACAATAAATTCCGTTGAAACAATATAATTATTTTGCTTATTTCTCCATGAAGGTATATATTGTTACCGTTCATTTGAACCGTCTCAACAAGACGGTTCAAATGAGTGGTAACAACATATACTTTCGAGATAAGAAATGAAAATAGGGATTTTTCTCTCACACTATTGCTGAATCTAATGGGCTAATTTTGGCTTTTCATATCTGCGGACTAACTTCTTAACGATTTCCTGGTGCACTATATACATGTACAACAACATGCATACAATTGTCCATCAATCTATTACAATCTGAGGATACGCTATGCTACATGTATGCTGCTGAAAATGAAATTGGAATTTTTATCTCGTCTCGCTAGCATATCTTATGAACACCATTCCAAAGCAAAGGTCGCAACATATTCATTTTGAAGCAGAATAAGCAAATTACATACATGTATTTTGAATTTTTTATTTCCAAGATCGAAAAGCGTATTTTGAATGTAAATTCACCAATACTTAAATATGTTATGTTGACTATTTCACGTGAATTCTCGCAGCAAGTACTTTTGAGGAGGAATATAAAAATAAAATATTTTTTGAAATGTTTGCGTCACAGGACTAAAAGCGTGTTTCAAAATGTAAATGGTTAATATGCACCAAAACTTGCACTTTATAAGCTGGGAATGGAATCTGGAGTTCCAATAATAGAGAATGTAATCTACAGATAAAATGTAATGTACAGGTATGAATAACCATGTAATTTTAACAGGGTAATAATTTGACAGACATTTGAAATTGCATTATATTATTAGATTAATTTGTTAAATGTGTCATGTGACTGGAGGAATGGGGTTTATGTGCTATGCGACCAGTGTAGATCCTGATCAGATGGTGCATCCGCACCGTCTGATCAGGATCTGCACTGTTCGCCATTCCATCAATGAAACACCCGACATGCGTCTAACAACCAATATGGATAGTTATCAGGCTACCGGAGTGTGCTACTTGATCAGGAGCTACACTGGTCACAAATCCCATAAGCTCCATTTCTCCAGTCACAGATATCAAAGTAAGACACGATCTACTTTAAGAAACTGGAGACATTAACACTTTCAACAACACAGGTCTGTATAGTGGTATTGGCAAAAAGTGTTGATCTAGATGAGCTGGCTTGTTACGATCAGGATCTGCACTTTTTACAAGTAATTTTCATGTTTTTGAGAGAGAAAAAACACCCCCTTTTCATAAATGGACTAGTCTGAAAATCATTTTGTGACAATTGGATTGGTAGGAAAATTAACATCTTATCAGTCCATTCCAGTTATTTAGGGGTGAAAGGGTTAATGTTTTTAGACAGCACTACTCGGTGATAATTCCAATAGAACCGAGGTTGGGCACTTATGGATGCAACATGCTATATGATTGGTTGAGCACTTATGTACCGTGTATTCTGATTGGTTAAGCACTTGAATACTGCTAAAACATATGTTCGTATACCACATTTTATTGGCAGTTCAAATGTGACATTGCAATGTAAGACATGTACATAACTCTGTTGGTAAGATACAATATTGCTTTTGACATCAGATAAATATCTGTATTCTGATTTTTCGTCACATACGTTAACTCTAAAGCCAATTTGATATTAAAATAAGAAATTTTTCATTTAGTTTTCGTCCCAAACATTCAGTACTGATATAACAAAAAGAAAAATATGTTAACTTGGTTCTGCGATAATCAAACATAAGATTATCTTCTTGAAATTAAAGCAAACAGTTTAACCAATTGCATTTACAATACAGCTGTATGTTTATGATTTTATTAAAATAATTTATTTTTGTTATTTCTCCATGAAAGTATATGTTGTGACCACTCATTTGAACCGTATCGACGATATGGTTCAAATGGTGGTCACGACATATACTTCTGAGCACATATAAATGAAATATTTAGTATTTCCATAAACAAAATGGCGTATTGTCAGTATGAAATGGGCTAATTGGCAGAGCCTGAGCAGACTGAGCTGAGTGCTAAGGCTTAATCAAATTGATTAATTTCGATGCATGATATTCAAGTACATGTTCCAGTTTTATAATCGCAGATCTTGGTTAGCCGAGACGACATATAAATGGCTCTGTCCGGAGTAATAAAGGCACTACAGACCATCAGTCAGACCAGGATTTAAAACACCCCACCAACCATCTCCTTTAAAATGGGACAAAATCACAGATTATAACACTATTTGAGCATGTACTCATGTTCTCAAGCTCAAAATAAGGAAGTTTGATCGGCCGAGTTGAACTCAGCTTTGGCCAAACTGCCTTATTTTGAGTATTTTTCGAGAACATGCTCATAAAGTATGATAATCAAGCGGCCAGGACTAAAACACTCACCCAGTCTTAACAATGGAACAAAACCACCAAAGGATTTTGTTAATTAATAGGTATTAAAATAACTACACATGCATTTGTCGAAGAGTTAAAACTGTACTGTACATACGCTATAATACAACAAACAGTTAATATTATATTACTATGTAGAATGCGTAAAACGTAAAAGTGTAACCAGAAAATAATGGAACCGCCAAACTTATTTACATACACTACTACAGTTTGATCTGGGTCAGAAGCTATTAATTCACTGCCGTAATTCTCACATTTTTTAAAAAGAAATATGGTAAGAAAATATATCAGAGGCGAATCGCTATAAATCAAACGAAGAAATCAAACTCATTGCAAATTCACAATATGCTACCGTTATAAACGATTTCATTACTTTCTGGCTAGTTTACACATCCGTTAATAAATCATTGGAATTTCATTGCACATGTTCTTGTTCTAGTCCCGATAACGGCGACAGTATTTTCAAGATCTTTTCTTGAATTTTCAAGATCTTTTCTTGAATTTTCAAGAAAAGATCTTGAAAATTCAAGAAAAAATCTCGACAATTTTATATACACAATCATGCTGTAGCATGGCAAGTTTGATTTAAATAGTGAGAGAAAAATGACCGCCATGACAATTAACCTTGGCAAGTCAACAGAAAGTCGACATGTACCAGATAAAGATATGTGATGTAGCATGACAAAACGGGGCTGATTACCTGTGTAATCAGTGTAGACCCTGATCAGACTGCACAGATGTGCAGTCTGATCAGGGTCTACACTGTTTGCCAGTTAGTAAGTCTAAAATTCCAACAGACAATTTTGTATTCGACTGAATATGTGGAACAACACCAGTACGAAACACAAGAATTCAAGGCCGATTTCCACAAGACACATCACATATTTTTATCTGCTAGTAATGTAACTTTGTACAGAATAAAAGTCAGGGAAATAAATAAGCCGTGTTGCCACAAAACCAGGCTTATACCTTGTCTGACCAGTGCAAACCCACACCACTCCGTGCAGGGTCAACCCTGCTCAATTGGCAGAGACTGAGCACAGCTCAGGCTCAGTGGCTCTGCTCGACAACGATGATGTGGCTGTGACTGGATAAATGGGGCTTATGGGTTTCGCGACCAGTGTAGTTCCAGATCAGCCTGGATCTGCACTGTTCAACGTTCCATCAACGAAACACCCGTCATGCTTCAAACAAGCAATACAGATGGTTATCAGGTTACAGGAGTAACTATTTGATCAGGAGCTGCACTGGTCACAAATCCCGCAAGCCCCATTTCTCCAGTCACAGCCAATTATATACGGTAATCACCGATCAGAGTATACACTGGTCATAACCAAATAAGCCTGTTTGTTGAGAACACGGGTGAAATTACTATGATAAATCATCAATAAAAGAATAATCGCAATTTCTTCCAAAGTCAAATTGAAAAATGTATTTATATATTTTACAGAGCTCCAGATAAGGTGCATATTGGCGTATTTTCACCAGCAATGTGAAAACACGCATTGATTTTCAAATTGAGTAGTGAAAATACTGTCATAAAGTTGAAAATTCACTTAGTTGAGCTGCAAAAAGCGAACAGTGTTTGCTTTTTGCAGATCAAATAAGCGAATTTTTAAATTTGTTAAAAATGTTTTTACCATTTGTTCCCTATTTAGTAATGACGAAAATCAATAATCCATTTGTAAAAGTAAAAAATATGCAATGATCTTGAAATCAGGGGGTGTAGTACGCTTTAGACACAAAGCTTATCTGGAGCTCTGATTTTATTAATGTTTCCAATTAATAATTTCAGGATTGTGCACCATAAACATAGCATGTCAAGGACAAGGGATTAAAGGTAAAATGGTTTGAATACAACGTACAGTACAATAGTGTCGGCTAATTCTGCGTACCAAATAAATTTAAATGTCATCAACATCTCCATATTCAGTCAAAATTTATTGAACAAAAATGGTAAACAGCAATCCTGATCAGCATAGCAGAATTGGTATTAAACTTGAAGCATAACTATCCAGTGACATCATAAAAGGTTAGTTTCTTGGTTGAACTGTTAATTTAGTAAATCAGACCACTATTCCATCAGCAGGGTCCAAGAATTTTACACATTTTTACTATATTCAGAATAACATTTTACCAAGTTATCAGAATGTGATAAAATTGTGCCACAGTGTAGTATTTAATCAGATTGTTTATTCCGAAATCCACATATTTTATTACCACGTACACAAGGCTAAATTTTACGTGAATTGCGCATTAGCCGAAATGACAGTACATGTATTTAATATAATTACAAAAGAAATTTCAGGACGGGTTAACCCTTTCAACCATAAAGAAAAAACATGAGCAAACAAGCCGTCTCATCTGGATCTACAGTATTTGCAAGTATTGTTCAATTCTAAAACAAAATGTGCATTCTAATATTGTTGGAATAGTCCGCAGAATTAGCACGGAAAATTCAATCAGGGATTCCGCTGGCGATCGCCACTTTTGCAATTGGCGATAAAAAATTACAATTTTCGAAAAAAAATAAAAACATTTATTTTTTTTCATTTTTTTTATTTTTTTCGAAAATTGTAATTTTTTATCGCCAATTGTTTATTTTCCCCAGCGGAATCCCTGTGCAATGTTATATATTTCGTGGTGAAAGGGTTAACTTTGAATATGAATTTCATTGATGATCTATCTACACAAGAAATGGTTATTCATCATGTCGGTCGACGGTCGGCTATCACAGCTCCAGCTTATAATTAAGTTAAATTGCAAGACAAACGTCAACATCAAACAGGAAATGACGTTTCTTCCATTTCTGAGCCAAAATTCGGATGACCATTCTTATGTTGCTATCTCACAATATCCATTGTCGGAAGTAAGCTTCAAAGGGCCATTTCACTAAACTTTGTACGACTGAAATGTTCGTACATGCAAAATTACAATGTTTTCTTGGTTTTACATTTATTGTGCATTTTAGTCATACAAAGTTTAGTAATGGCCCCCAGCTTCTTAAGACATTTTTTTTGTTACTTATTTTTCTTCGTCTTTTCAGATCTTACTATTTTCCCCGTTTCGAAAGACTTTAATGATCCCATATGAAACCAATCAATTTATAAATTTGATATGATGAAGAAGTTCAATATATTGGTCATATTTCATCGACATATAAAGGAAGGTGGTGAAAATTGTTATTGCATAAAAATGGTCATCGTGTTAAAGGCTCAGACGTTAGTGAGAATCAAACTATATATGGCCTGCACATGCATGGTCCAAATTCCCATCGCAACGACAAACCAGAAATCTCTTTCCTGAGCTTCAGCTAGGAAGTTATTCAAACACATAATTTTCGCAAATAACAAGCAAATTGTTACGAACATCCTAAAAACACAATTTGCTTGGTTTGTTGAAAATAGTGCAAATATTGCAGGCCGCATCTCCAACATGCTTCTAATTAATACACCTGTAGGCCTTGGGCCAACCAGAAACTTATTATATTCATCAAAACCCTGAGTTCACATTTTGATATAAGATTATCTTTGTACAAAATATACTGAGATCAGTGGGATGCTAGCATGACCATTTGTAACAAACTGTATGAAAATGCGTCACTTTAGTTTTGTTCCCTATCAATCACAGAAGCATTCCACACTAAACCCAGTTAAACATGAACTGGGGCAAGAGTTGCTAACCATTGTGTAATATCTGTTACCAGTTAATGTCCGTTACCAGTTGAGTAATATATGTTAACAACTTCAGGATAATATATACTCATAATGATTCGAAAAATGCACAGGAATATGTATATTATGGTATACATTCCCAATGTGATTTCCACTGTATTATGTATGTGCTAGGCTCTTAACCCATTGCAATTTAAGATTATTTTACCTTCTTTGACGAAAAGAAATATTATTTTCCATATTTCTCAATAAAAGTATATGTTGTCACCACTCATTTGAACCGTCTCGCCGAGACGGTTCAAATGAGTGGTGACAACATATACTTTCGAGACGAAATGTGTAAACTGCGATGAAGTTTCTAAAAAATCATGTATATGTGTAATTGAATCCTGTTCATTACCAGGAGTTACATGGGTTTTTTCATAGAGATTTCACTCGAGGCAGTTACTTATTGAATTACATACCAAGGAGCCATTAGGTTCCTCTTCAGTCCCAGAATGTAAGGATCACATGACCCTTCATTATGCAGTGCTCCAGATAAGATTTGTATCTAAAGAGATTATATCCCCAGATTTCAAATTCAATGCATATTTTACATTTACAAATGTATTATTGATTTGCTTCCTTATTAAACAGGGAACAAATGATATGAAATAAAAATTCACTTATTTGAGCTGAAAAAAACACAACACTGTTTGCTTTTTGCAGCTCAACGAATAAAATGTTTAACTTTATTACAGTATTTTCACTACTCAATTTGAAAATCAATGCATATTTTCACATTGCTTTGAGTAATTGTACTCCCACTTTTGATAATCAATGCATATTCTGCAAAAGTGAGTAAAATACGCACCTTATCTGGAGCATGATTATGAAAACAAATATAATCACATGTACCGTAGTTAAAAGACTGCCATTTGTAATATCCATATATAGGCTATATACTATTTGCTATATATATAATGCTGCCTTGGCTGCAAGATTATTTTGTCTCAATGCTCATCTTTACCGAGCATTCTTCCAATTAATGAGACACGTGTAATGAATACAGAAATGAAATCCCAGAAGATATTTGTCTCAAGGAAAACAAAAATGTAACTTTAAAATCCTAGAATTAAATGCATTTTTTTATTTATTTAATGGTGTTTAACGACCTGTCAAACGTTAAGGTCATTTTAGGCTGGGTTAAGAGAGTAAAAACTGTTTACTAATTAAATAATAATAATTTATATAATAATTTACAATTAATGGTCTTGATTATGACAATGCAAGTTTTAAGTATTTCTAGTGTTTTATCCATTCAGGAGGGGTATTCCGAGGAGAAGAGTATAGAAATTTGAATTTCTTTCAGAAAAAGAACAAAAAGAACAAAAAGCAACATGAAACATCTAAACCTCTGTAACAAGTTTGGCAATGATCCAGTTAATCGTCGTCGTGCGTAGCTCGGCAATTCTAGTTGACATTCACATCTACAGTTGGTTACTTTTGCACAAGATACAAGACGAGAAAAGAATGTTAGTCGTACAGCTATCGCATACTCAGCACATTCTAACAACATCCATACCGTTGTCATTTTAAAAAAACAAACGTGGTTCACACGGTTACATACGCTGTAACCATGGCGATAAACAAGGCATTGTGTTTATTTCATGACCGGTCAGTCAGAATAACAGCGTGTTTGGCCGTCATCTGACGACATAATGGACTCATGTTAACATGTGGGCTGACAGCCGATAAAAAAGATCCTTAGGACGTGTGACAAATATAGATCCTGATCACCATTTGTATAAATAAAATCAATAAACTGATAAAAACAGCTATTCAGCGACGTAACCAACGTCAGACTGATTGACGACCAGTGTAGCCGCAGATCAGACTGCGCGGACGCGCAGTCTGATCGGCGGCTACACTGATCGCACGTCATAAGGTTATTTTTCTCCGCCGACAGCCCTTGTAAGATTGCACATAAATACCGAATACGTATTCTACATCGAGGTGTCACAAAACACATACTTGTTCCATGTGGGGATGGATGCGTTGTGGCTACATTGCAGTCACCAGTTACACCATTCACAAATAGAAGACTATGCATTTGTTATTCATTAAACTTCGTACGACTAAAATGTTTGTAAGTGCAAAATTATGATGGTCTGTAAATTTCAAATTAACTATGTTTTCTTGTAAACAATTATTGGATTTACATATATTGAGCATACTACATATACAGCCTATGCTCAATAAATCCATCAATTTAAATTTCCAGATGATCCTAAATTTGCACTTACGAACATTTTAGTTGTACAAAGTTTAGTCTGAATTGAGATCACTAGAGTTTTAGAATGGTACAATCGTAAACTTAACCAAACACACGTTTATTGACAATGTAACATTTTCCCACAAAATGTTGTGTTTTCTGTGCAGTCATATCAATGTAAAGAGGTGTTTTATAGTAATTACGAAACATTATGAAAATGTAGATGAAAAAAATTAAAATAATATTGTTATTTCAGAAATTCTACGTGTAATTCTTAATCAATTTACTGATGAAAATTCAATACAAAGTCTACTTGTTTGTCAAAGAAAGTTATTTATTTACTGGTATGTAACAACAGCTACGGTAATTTCAAGCCAGGCCAACGGGTTCGATCCCGCATGTAACGTGCAGCATTGGGAATGGAATGGAATGGAACGGTGCTTAATGGGGAGAAATGTCAAATAAAGTGTTCATTCAGTAGAACACGATTACCGGTAGAGCAGTACGAACATTTCAATACCTTTTTTTGCAGATTTTGTTCTTTTTTCTTATTTATTTATATGTTGTTAGCACTCATTTGTTCACACATGCTATTTACCTTCCATAGAATTAATGCAAGCAAAAAATAAACCATATACCGGTATGATATATACACATTTATACAAGCATTGTCAATTCAGGTAGACTTGCATACAGGGATTCCGCTGGGGAAAAAAAAATCGCCACTTCAAAAAAAAAAAACAATTGGCGTAAAAAATTACAATTTTTGAAGAAAAAAAACAAAAAAATTTCCTTCGACTTTTTTCGATTTTTTTCTCTCGAAAATTGTAATTTTTTATCGCCAATTGTTTATTTTTATCGCCAATTGCGAAAGTGGCGATCGCCAGCGGAATCCCTGATTATAATATGTGTTTGACTAGCGGGAGAAATCTCACCGACATATATACCATAAACAAACTAGCAGATCTATCTCGAATGATTCATTTACACCATTTCCATTTATAATGGCGCTCAAGATGGTTGTCTTTAAGACTATTGGCGCTCAAGATGGTTGTCTTTAAGACTATTGGCGCTCAAGATGGTTGTCTTTAAGACTATTGTTATGTCTGACTGACGTACTTTTCATGTCGGAACAGGTCACGACACGAAGGTGATCTATTATACATTAATATTGCTGATACATGTACTTCAGAAAATAATCTACAACGGCTGCCATACCAGATACAATACCGTGCACCTATATGCCAATTATTCATCTTTGCATATATTCAATAATATTCTGTAGTTACCTATTAAATCATGTTATATTATGTTATGTTATTAATATATGGTTTATAAGAGAAACGCGTTATTCACAATTTTCGTATTTTTAACAGAAACACATTTTTCGTAATTTTTCATATTTTAACTCAAAAGTGTATATTATGACACTCATTTGAACCGTCTCGTTGAGACGGTTCAAATGAGTGGTCACAATACACACAAGTAAATAAGAAATATTTTGTTTGCGCATAAATAAGAAACTAATTTTTGTGTGTGCATCATTTGCATGAAGTGGTATTGCTACACCTCTTTGCACCGATATAAATATCTTACACAAGAAAAACAGTTCAATTTATACTGAATAGAATTCTATGATGAAATGAAGACCCATTCACTTTCACGTACAACAGAACAGGCCATTTATGCAGTCGTTTCTAAAACAAACTGTACACCTGCGGGAATTTTCATAGACCGGCGTAAATAAAGTGTGTGTTTCATGTATGTGTGTCATGGTGTGTAAGCGACTATCAGTATTGGGAGAAACCATGTATTCACAATGTGGCTACATAATTCCTCGGGCCATCAATCACCGTATAGGCAAGACGGCCCAGTTTAAGTCCCACTTTGTGCTGCACCGATTTCCCCCAACCCTATGGCACAGAGACATACAAATAATCTTGTTAACCATTTCAACACTATAGACCTATATTGTGATGTTTACGAGCTGTCTCATCAGGATCTGCACTTTTTGCAAGTAATTTTCATACTTTTTTTAAGAAAAAAAAAACACCACCCCTTTTTCATAAATGGACAAGTCTGAAAATCATTTTATGATGATTGGATTGGTCAGAAAATTAACATATCACAATCCATTCCAGTTATTTCGGGTTGAAAGGGTTAAAACCAATGCAAGAATTAGCAAGTACCGGTATTTTAAAATAGGTTCCTTAAGAGGTATTGTCCATACTAGATTGTCTGTACGTAATCCATTACATACTGAAGATACACAATTTTTCTGACGGAATATTTCAAATAATTTCTTTCTCATGAGAAGTATACCGGTATGTTGTGACCACCATTTGAACCGTCTCGTTGAGACGGTTCAAATCAGTGGTCACAACATATACTTTAGTTGAGATATAAAAAAAAAAATAGAAAAGAAAATTTTACATATTCCTGTGTTTAGGGACATGAAACACACAATTTGTTCACATTGGCCTTAACTAATCTAATCTAATCTACCTACAGTTAACAACACACCCTATATTCAACGGAAAATTTAAAATATTTCACCCGTTTCTCCGCAAACGTATACATGTATGTTGTTACAAATCATCTGATGCGCGTCTCGTAGACTACTCCAAACAATTGTGACAAATCATTTTGTGGAGAAATAAGGTAAATACTTGAAATTATTCAGTAGAATAGCGTTGTCATCACGCTGAAGATATGTTAGATGGACTGGCCTGTATACGCCTTTGTAACAACGTTGGATAATTACTTCCCTGTTTGCTGCTTGTGACACAACAATACCCTTCGTACAGCTATACAGAATATATGTATATATATAGTAAAATCACGGAAAAATACTATGGTAATATAACACTATTCTCATACACGTAGCGTCATATCGTTTTAAAACTGTGGCAAGAGTGACCTAAATTTTGTTGGTATGTTACGGTCACTAGCTGCCACAATGTTGCTTAAAAATCTGATGGTGTTACATAAATATCGAGCAAGTACACGTGAATGACCACGTACATGTATGTGCAATCAGTATGGGCCCTGATCAGACTGCACGTTTGTGCAGTCTGATCAGGGCCCATACTGATTGTGGCATTAAAACATGCAAGGTCACGGTCATATCACATGGACTCGCTACATAATTATGCCGTCATGGCCATGACATGGATGGAATATTTAACATCGCCGCAAAAAACAGCGAGTCACACTTTTAAAATCATGGCACGCCAATTCCTGGGATTCAAATCTCCGTCTGGAACAGATCCCTCCGAGTGGGACAAATCTGTCTGTATGGAAAATATCCCTCCATATGAAACAAATCTGTCCGTTTGGAAACAAATCAGTATGTATGGAACAAATCTGTCTGTATGGAAACAAATCCGTCTGTATGGAAACAAATCCGTCTGTATGGAACAAATCCCTCCGAATGGAACAAATCCTTCCTTATTCCGTCCGTATGGAACAAATCTCTCCGTACGGAACAAATCCGTCTTCATGGAACAAATCCGTCCACACGGAACAAATCCATCCGCATGGAACAAATCCCTCTATATGGAACAAATCCGTCCATATGGAACTCACTTCACTGTTGGATTCCTATAGTATCATTGGCATATTTGGTAGCTCTTTAATCGATCGCTCATTCTGCTTCATCAGTGATGACGAAAATGAAGTTCAGTCATCACTTACCATTCATGTATGCGTATACATACATACATGTATAATAAAACTCCAAATAGTCAACAAAAAACAAAACTTAATAAAATTCTTTAGCACATCCGAGTCCATATATATTAATCATGTACATGTATGTAAATACATTAAACAGTATGGTTCGTCTGCGCTCCTGATGTAACACCAGATTCGATTGGGTCGACTCGTATCAACCAATCGCACGGGGCTAACATTGCGTAAAGTGGAGGGCAGCGCCAGCCAGATCTGTAGACGAAGTCATATATACACGTTTACACAAATTTAACAACATTTATGCTACTGGTACATTCACACATGCTGGGAGGCGGTTCCCGTTGGACGTGGCTCAAAGTGACTCCGAGTATGAGCTATTTAACCTAATTCTCTTGGTGGCGATCGTATAGCTGTCGCTGGAACCACTGTCCATGCTCGAATGGTCATCGGTGTCGCTTGTGCCACTGCCGTAGCCCATAATATCAATCTCATCTGGAAATAGACGGAATGGAAAACGTACAGTCAACTGGTGAGAGAATATCCAGCAGGTCAATTTATGGAGGCGGGAAACGCATTTTCAAATAATATGAACGGGTCTGTGGAAGAAGGGGGCTAAGCAGAGCTCCAGTTAAGATGCGTAATTTGACCAAATATTCGAGGTATTTTTCTCAGTTCTTCACCAAAAATGGCAAGTTGGGAGTTCTTTAGAATCGTCTCAACGAGACGATTCTAAAGCACTCCCAACTTGCCATTTTTGGTGAAGAAATAACAAAATGTTCCCCAAAGTGGATCAAATTACGCACCTTAACTGGAGCTCTGGGACTCAGTCCATAAAATGGACTTGACCGCCTTCTTCCACTCACCCATAATGCCTTCTTCCACTCACCCATAATGCCTTCATATATGAGAATATGGTTCGAAAAGCTTTCTCAGTCATATAATATGAAAGTCAACGGGTTTAACGTCCCACCTAATGTCATATAGAGACGGGACCACAGTTTAAAATCTCATCCGACAGATCAGTGGGATGGAAATACTGCGAAAGTATTTTTGATTCATAAGGCGAGGGTTGAACCCACAACCTCCGGATTGGAAGTCGTATGTTCTACCCCAAGGCCACAACCCATCCGTCATATAATATGAACGGGTATGAAGTGGTCAGTGGAAGTCCATAAGCCCCCTTCTTCCACTGACCCCTAACACCTTCATATGAGAATACTGTTCGAAAAGCATTCTCATATAGCATTAAGGGGTCAGTGGCAGAAGGAGGAGGCTAAGGGGGTTATTTTGTAAAAATTAAATTATATCCACAAATTGTGTAGATTGTTACGAGTCGGCTCATCATGATCTACGCAATTTGCAAACATTAGGAATGAGGTCTCCAGTGTTGAAAGGGTTCAAGATAAACGCTTCAAAACTACAATGCCCAGATGTAATTTCTAGGTAGCAAAGTTGTGATTACTTATTTAATTATAGGTCATAAATTTTACAAACCCGTTTTACTTGTATGCTTTGATCCTAGTAGTGATAAATCAAATATTGTGCCTAATGTTGGTAAACTAACCACAGGGCTCCAGATAATCTGCGTATTTGTGTAAATACGCAATTAAAATTGCCAAAAACCCAATTGAAATCAGAAGTAGTGAGTATCAAAAAGCAATGAACATTTTGTGGTATCTTTATCATGCTACAGAAAACAATAAACAGACCAGAAATATAGCATATTTTCTTATTTTTCCATGAAAACATATCTTGGTATTTCATTAGAATTGTCTCCAAGGAGACAATTCTAATGAAATACCAAGATGTGTTTTCATTTAGAAACAAACTATTGAATAAGTGCGGTCTGCTGATGTGTAAACAGTTGTGTGATTCTATTTTACACAATTCAAATTTTGAAATACCCAATTGCTTCAGAAATGATGGAGTGACAATACTCAATTACTAATTCCTTATCTGGAGCCCTGTAACCAGTATCTATAGTTAGGTGTGGCAGTTTTATTTTGGCGACAGTTAATGACCCATTACTATAACCCAATTTAATTAACCCTTAGACCGCTACACACAACAATTGTCGTCTGCTGTTGCCTTATTTCTCAATAAAAAAGTGCTGTCAAATCATGTTGTAAATTATTCTAAAGTGCTGGCAAAGCATGTTTTTTTTATGATAAAAATGGAAAATATAAAATAAACAGCAGACTCAAAAAAAATAAGATAGCGGTGTAAGGGTTAAATGTGCGAAAAATGTTCAAGAAATATGTAAATGGCAACAACAACTGTATCTTTGCTCAATTTAACAAGTGTGAAACGCACAGTGGTGTTCTTCACTGCTTCATTTATAATGTCCGCAGTTCCTGCTGATTTTCGCACAGTACTTGCAAAGGATTACATGAAAACACCCCTTTTATTCAATTCATGGCAAATTAGGTTATATTGAATGGAAACCCGAGTTCTATTTTGTTTGGCAGCACGAGTGTGAACAGTTGTATAATGAAAGTGCACTTTTAGCATGTCTCACAAACTTGTCTACTGGGAGGCAATAAAAAATAGACCTTAGGACTTATGTTATCCCTGTCGGTCATCTTGATTAACAAATGTACTTATGCAGCAGTTGAATCAACCTTATCAGAGCTAGATGGGACACCAGCTGACTATCACAACCTTGGGACATTTGTGGCTGATGCGTTCATGAAACCTCAGATTGCAAATTGATATGTATGGTGTTACCATGTTTGATTGACAGAAAAGCGACTAGTGTTAAGGCCTTGATCAGACTGTGTGGACGTCATAAGGTACCTTTTCTCTACCTGGGGTTCATTTATCAAGGCCAGTGTGTATCTAGATCATAATCTGTATTGATACAATCACCGACTGCTATGCTACAACTTATTTGTGGCTGTGACTGGAGACATCGGGCTTATGGGTTTTGCGAGCAGTGTAGATCCGGATTTTTTTTATATGTGCTTAGAAGTATATGTTGCGACCACCATTTGAACCGTCTCGTTGAGACGGTTCAAATGAGTGGTCACAACATATACTTTCATTGAGAAATAACAAAAAAATATTTAAAAAAATTCATACCCTTAAAGGTATTATGCCCGTTCAGTAGGCACAATATGTTCTTTATATCAGACATCATAACAATGAGATATTTTCTGGCAAATTAAACATTCATTCCCCATTACCCCACATATTGATTGGCATTATTATACATTTTATAATAGACACAAATTTCCAAACTGATATCAGGGGCGATAACCGTGTTTCCTTAAAATGGTAACGGACATTACTATGGTATTTATTCTCCACATTTATTTTTTGATGTGCAAAGATCATACTTTATAATATGTCGAAAATAATGTTTTTTTCAGATGACACATTTAATTTGTATAAATAATTAAAAAATAGCATGCCTCATTTGCATATGAAAATAGCCTGACACCACCGTGTAAAATAAATATTACTAACTGATTATATCTGTATAACGGGCACTCGTAATGTTTCAAACTGGTGGAATAGCGACAATTATACACTTATTTCTTTCCTATAAAGAACAGTTTGTGCCTACTGGGTGGGCATGTACCTTTAAAGGTGTATTCTGCATGTATTAAATGGGTAAATGTCACATTAAATTGGGTTTACGATGTAGACAGTGTTCTCAGATGTTGAACTAACAATCTGGTTTGATAGCTTGTTTACTTTAGACACATGAATAGGAAATTATGTCAATTGCAGGGATCCAGATAAGGAATTAGTAATCAAGTATTTTCACTCCCATCATTTCTGAAGCAATTGGGTATTTCAAAATTTAATTGGGTAAAATAAAATCATACTACTGTTTACACATCAACAGACAGTAATTATTGAATAATTTGCTTCGAAATGAAAACATGTCTTGGCATTCCATTAGAATTGTCTCCTTTCGATACTCGCTGCTTCCGATTTCAATTGGGTTTTTGTCAATTTTAATCGAGTATTTAAGCAAATACGCAGCTTATCTGCAGCTCTGCAATTGAAAAGACTTAACTGCCTCTGCTGAATCAGCAGTTTGTATGTAATGTTTTCTATTTTAGCTGCAGGCAACAGGGAAAATTTATGTACATTAATATTTATTTTACAAGTTCATAATTATAACACTATGTTATCGGAGATGTAACTTTTACTATAATTTGCCTTCAACTGAAATTATATTCAAAGACTATGTTGAAACTGGAGAAATGGGGCTTATGGGACCTGATAGCACACTCCTGTAGGCTGATAATGTTCTATATTGCTTGAAGCATAACAGGTGCTTAATTGATGGAATGGCGAACAGTGCAGATCCTGATCAGACTGCGGATGCACAGTCTGATCTAGATCTACACTGGTCGCAAAACCCATAAGCCCCAGTTCTCCAGTCAAAGCCACATATGAGCTTGTTTGACAACTACCTTCAGTGAAAAGCAACACAGACAGAGAAGACACATTGTCACATGGTAAAATGTCTTATAAAAACACAAACATAATAACATCAAAGTGGGCGCCATTTAGCTATAGGCAAATAAAACTTTGCCCAAGATTATGTAAATAACAATGAGTTAAAACTGGTTATTCTACAAAACATTGTTATGCCAAACAACATAAAACTATACACAGTTTAATCTTTCACCTATTTCGCTGTAGGCTTTATCAAAAATTCTGTATACAGATGTTTATTTGCATTACCGTGTGCATACTACCACTATGCCATAACTGCCATTTGAAGTATATTGTTATATTAATATTTAAGAAATAAATTTGATCCAAATAGTTGCAAGAATTTGAGAAATGTGTCCAAATGACTTTAATTGCAACCAGAATAGACCTTGATCAGTAAAATTAATGTACCCTCCCAGCCGAGACAATACAATACTGATTCACAGGTAGCAACATGTACCAATATTTTATTTCTATTTTATTTTTATTTCTCAACAGAAGTATATACTGTTACCACTCACTTCAACCATCTGGATGAGGTCGTACAATCGAGTGGTAACAAGATATATATTTGGTAAAAACGAAGAAAAATAAAATGTCTGCGGCATTTGATAGCTAGCCACGTCGCAAAAACTTTATTGCCTGGACCATTGGTATATGCAGGTTGCATGCATTTGCCATAGAATGAAAAAAAGGATGATGATTAACCCTTTTCATGCCGAGGATACGTCATTATGTCTGCAGAAAATCCTAAATATTATCCTTCTATGAGCTCAGAAGTATATGTCGTGACCACCATTTGAACCGTCTCATCGAGACGGTTCAAATGAGTGGTCACAACATATACTTTCATTGAGAAATAGCAAACATAAAATATTAATACATTTCATACCCGTAAAGGTGTATTCCGCAAGGAATGGGTTAAATTTTTATGTCAGTCAGACTTAATATGGTTTCTGAGATATATGTAAAAGTAATTTAATAATGTTAACACAGATTTCGGACGGTCTTTTGAGGACGTTATGTTTTTGACAAGCCTTGAAGGCTAAACAATAACTGTTGAGTCATTGCTTTACAAAAGAAAAAATGCATATTTTTAGTATGATATGGTTTAATGTGGATGGGTGGTCTTGAGAATATTTCAGGTGAGGTTTTTGTCTCTCATCGAGTACTTATAACAAACAGTGTATACATTGTAAAAGCAGATTGGTTATCTACGGCAGGGTACCGGCCTAACTTACATCAACATGTGGTTCCCGATCTAAACCAGATACTTCCTCCTGCATTTATATGTGGCCGAGACTGGAGATATGGGGCTTATGGCATTTGTGACCAGTGCAGCTGCAGATCAAATAGCTTGCTTCTGTTACTTGATAACAATCGATACTGCTTGTTAGACGCATGACGGATATGGAATGGCGATCAGTGAATATCCTGATCAGACTGTGCGGATGCACAGGCTGATCTGGATCTACACTGGTCGCAAAACCCATAAGCCCCATTTCTCACAGCCACATATGACGAATGATTAGCAGCTAATTACCTACCAAGATTGCAGTCTAATAATAGATTGATCTGTTGTTGTTAGAAGACTATATAAGAATAGTTTTCTGACTTCACTATCACGTGCACATTGCGTGTCTCAGATTGTGGAAGATGATACAAACTGAATGGCGACAAATCAATGGTGGATTTACGTCACCAACTGGAGACATTTTAACCCGTTCAACCCCAAGTAACTGCATGGAATGGATTTTGATATGTTAATTTTGCAACCAATCCAATCGTCACAAAACGATTGTTAGACTAGTCCATTTATGAAAAGGGGGTGTTTTGTTCACGGTTTGCCAAAACCACTATACAGGCATGTGGTGTTGAAAGGTGTAATATGGTAAAACGCAGATACCTTATTTATTCTTATATTAGACCCTGGCTAATATTAGCCCTTCCCTTTCTATAGTTTCTGTAAAACTGACATTTGTGTATACAAAAATCATTTAAAAGGAACAAATTCCAAGATTTGTGCTGCAATAGAGTATTTTTTCATTCACAAAAATAGCCCTAGGGGCACGATACTGACAATCAGCTGATGTTGCCTTCCTCATAGCTGGAGCAGTTTTGGACTTTCATTTATGCAAGTTTCTTGAAACAATTGCGAAACAGCTAAAGCTATATATATATGGGGCTTATAATTCATCTGTTGTGTGGGATATTGGTATTTAGGAAAATGAATGTCAACGGTGTGCCGATGTATATTACCCAGCGTGTTTGTTTGTTTATTGGTGTTTAACGGCTTATCAACAACTAAGGTCATGTAAGGCCGGGCAAACGGGTTTGATCCCGTTTTAACCTGCTGCATTGGGGGGAAAATACCAAAAATCAGAACAGAATATTTCCATCGAGAAAAAATATATTCAGCCCTGAAATTAGAATACTGAAGTAACCTGACCTGGTGCCAGGTCCATACCACACCAAAGTCACTTGGCCCCTTCCCCTAAAATAGGATTACTCACATAAGGGGTGTAACCAGATTCAACTGTCACATACAAAATGCCAAAGACATATATATGTGAGGGCCAAACCAGGGGGCCGTTTCATTAAACTTCTTACGACTAAAATGTTCGTAAGTGCAAACCTATGATAGTCTGTAAATTTCACATTAACAATGTTTTCTTGTCAACAATTATTGGATTTACATTTATTGAGCATAGGCTGCATAAGCAGCCTATGCTCAATAAATGTAAATACATCAATTGAACTTTCCAGACGATTCCAAATTTGCACCTACGAACATTTTAGTCGTACAAAGTTTAGTGAAACGGTCCCCTGGTCTCCAGTCGGAATTCCGGCAAGGATGAACCCCGATCGTTAAATTACCCATCAACCCACCGTGTAACATGCACATGTACTACAGGTACTGTATTGATTGGAAGGCTCGCCGTTATGCGGGGGGGGGGGGGTGGAAAGAGGTGGTATCTCCTGTACCACAATACCAATGTTATTATGTTATTTGATTACTGAATGTCCGTATCTAACTGTTGACTGTACGCAGATTGATTGATTGGTGTTTAACGTCTGTCCATCAGCGAGGAGAATTATAAATGCCGACCGAGTAACGGTAAATGATCTTTCAAAACCGTGCACATTGTCTATGCCAGCGTAGACTCGGACCAGTCAGGATCTTCACTGTTGCAATTCGGCCAACTAACCACCCATTATACATCCAGTAGCCTATTTCACCAAAATTGCAAAGTATACTTTTCTTGCTAAGTACACTTTGAGGGAGAAATTTTCAATTTAAGGAGAAATTTTTATTATACTGAATTTATTACATTATCACAGCCATTTTGGCTGTGATAATGTAATAAATTCAGTATAATAATTCTGCATACTTTTAATCATCAAATAAATGCTGGAAGAACATTCACAAGAATTGATCCGAAAAATGTAACACAATTAAGTGATTATAAGCAAATATTGATTATCCCCCGATTTCTCCCAAGTGTGGCTTATAGATTAAAGCCACAGCGTATTGAATACCGTACAATATTACGGAGTAATGTACCCAATACGGAAAGCTAAATTAACCACATTGTGTCAAAGCTCGCAGTTCAACGTGTAACTGTGCACGTTATGTATATTTGTATGATGAATATATTCCAGACCGGGCTAATATGATCAGGTTAATAGAGATTTAAATTTAAATCTCTCGTCATCACAACCTTGAACCTACATGTAGCGTCGGGTAAGAAAATTCACACTTGGAGAAGTCATATATCGGTTAATTAGTGTAGTATGCATTAATTTCAGAACATACATTTTGTAGCGGAATCAACGTTTACACATCTGTTTTCAAAGTGATCTAGAATATCTGTGAGCTTATACTTTTGTATATATTCACAGCGCTCCAGATAAGTTTTGTATCTAAAGAGTATTATACCATCACATTTCAAATTCAATGTGTATGTTACTTTTACAAATGTATTATTGATTTTCTTCCTTATTAAATAGGGAATAAATGATAAAAAATAAAACAAATTTAAAACAAGAATTCCGCGGAATCAAATGTCTCGCCTTGTTCCGCCTTGACCTTGACCCTGGGGCCTTGACCTTGACCCCGAGAATAGTCCTATATTCATCTACATATCATAGTAAAGGTATGTATAAAGTTTGATGACTGTAGCTGATAAGGTGTTGAAGTAATGACCGTAACACGAAAACTTAACATTGAATGATGACGACGACGACTCCGGAAAAGAAAAACCTTAGTCTCGCTTTCCGCTTTCGCGGGCGAGACAAAAATCACTTATTTGAGCAGCAAAAAGCAAACACTGTTGCTTTTTGCAGCTCCACTAAGTAAACTTTATTACAGTATTTTCACTACTCAATTTGAAATCAATGTGTATTGTCACATTGCCATGAGTATTTTGTACACCCACTTGTGATAATCAATGCGTATTCTGCTAAAATAAGTGCCTGAAATACGGCAATACGCACCTTATCTGGGGCTCTGCATTCCGACGAATAACAAAGGTTCTATATTGATCCAAGCATTGGATGCATAGCCACTAGCTTTTGTGACCAGTGTAGAACCACACCAGTGAGTGCATACGCGCAGTCTGATCAGGATCTGCACCATTTGCCATTCCATCAATGAAGTACCTGGCAGGCTTCTTACATCCGCATTTGTGCGAAAATTTTGTCGACTTTCGACGTCATTATCCTCCTATATGTTGTAAATATTTGTGTGAAAATTCGTCAACTTTTGATGTCATTTACAGAAAATATCACAGATTCCGTAAGTACTTTCACGAAAAATCACACGTCTCATTAGGTACAAAATCACATGTCTCGTCTCAAATGTGGCCCTGACTGGAGGAGTGGGACTTATGGGATCATAAAGCTAGCTGCTGCAGAAAATCCAATACATGTTCTAGTATTCAATAAGCACCATGGAGAAAGTGGTCATCTGTCCAGGGAAACAAGAGCTCCAGATAAGCTGCGTATTTGCGTAAATACCCAATTCAAATTGCCAAAAACCCAATTGAAATCGGAAGTAGTGAGTATAAAAAAGCAATGAAAAATTTGTGGTATCTTTATCATGCTACAGAAAACAATAAACAGACCACAAATATAACATATTTTCTTAATTTCCCACGAAAACACATCCTGGTATTTCATTAGAATTGTCTCCAAGGAGACAATTCTAATGAAATACCAAGATGTGTTTTCATTTAGAAGCAAACTATTCAATAAGTGCGGTCTGCTGATGTGTTAACAGTAGTGTGATATTATTTTACACAATTCAACTTTTGAAATACCCAATTGCTTCAGAAATAATGGAGTAACAATACTCAATTACTAATTCCTTATCTGGAGCTTGCAGGGAAATATTTCATGGATATTCAGATAGCCCCATTGTAGGTTGAAATAATTCCCCACAACATTAAAGGACCACTCAAGAATATTTATGTTCACTTTTATAGCCAGTTATTACCTAAATAGCCAGTTGAAGGGAGATATAAGAGAGACATGAAACAGCAAAACTGGTTAGCATGAACAAATAGTGTAGATCATGATTAGCTTAATAGAAAACCTCAGCTCTATAGATGTGTTTTACTATTTCATCTGTATTTTATAGTTTCTGTATCCTTGAGAGCGGAGACCCTTATAGTGTAAAATTTAGTCACAATAACAGCCCATTTTGTCCTGGTGTTTTGTTACACAGTCTGCCGAGCAAGAAGTTTAACACTTCACAGACATGTTAAAAAGATTCATAGACCAATAATACACGTATGTATACATAGTTTGAGATTGGTTATCCTTTACAGAAGGAAATTTGTTGATACAAACGAAATTGCACAATATATATATACATGTACATGTACATTTACACTGTACTTGGTGATAAGATAACAGTGTTCATGAATTTTCTAAATCTAGTATCAATGTATATGAAATGTCTAATTCCTGAACCTAAGGTATTTCTTGATGTCTAATTTTCTAGGTCTGAACGATGTCGGGAGATATAACCCATTCCATGCTCAAAATGTGTTGATGTTTTATTTTTTACCAGCACAGGGGTATACCACATTATTAGTTAAAACTGTGAATATAGGTCAATTCTAGTTGTGTGCATTTATTTTATATTTAACCCTTTCCCTGTTTTGCGATATTTCAACTCTTCCAAATCGAAAACATCTGAATAAAAGAATCAAATGCTGGGTCAAATGATGGTTAAATTATCTGATAGAGTAGAAAACATTGTGGGAAAAGGAGAAATTGCTTGTTACAAGCAATTTCTCCTTTTCCCACAATGTTTTCAAAAGACATCTTCTGCAGAGGCGTGAAAAGTCGTCTCTATCAGGGAAAGGGTTAAGAGAGGAAATTGGCTCAATGAAGTCTTGTCTGTATATCAGGAGGTGGCCCTGTTTGCCTATATATGGCTCATTCATTCATTCATTGAACAGCTAGCTATATACAGTAGTTGGAATAACCATGTGACAAACTCTGACAAAATGGAGCGAATGAACAGCAATAATTGTCCACAACTTGTGGGTAAACACAGATCAGACCGTGTTCTGCAGTCCGATTTTGATCTACACTCGTCGTCAATGAATCTGTAAAACATTACCAACAGTGCTATGTTTGAGATCCTTATAAGAAGGCAATAAATATGCTACCTGGTACGGAGCTACGCTGCTCGAAACCAGAATTTGCCTGATGTTGCCATGCTACTGCACATAATGGCATGCTCATTGCAGAACTACGGCTTGGAATCGATATAGATTTTCCTGGAACCGGTTGGTTATCATTCATGTGTTATGGGAAGCCGGCTGTTTATTTAGATCAGGTTTACAGCCCGAGTGGGTATAAAATCCACTCTTACGACCGCTTAGCTCGGCATACATCGGACATGTGGGTTCATAATTAAGTGTGGCAGGCTGAGAAAATGAACTTCATGACATTTGTGACCAGAGTAGCCCCAGATCAGACTGTTCGTCATTTATTCATTGATATAGACAGGCCTCAAAATTATTAATTTCCCCTCATCCAGATTGGGTTTCAACTCATACTTTCGTATAATATGTTTGAATGTTTATGTCGCACTGTCTCTTCAAATTACCACTCGTCCAGATCGAAAATTCACTCACCAATAGGAGTGGTCGAGTGGATTTGTCCAGGCTAGCAGAGTGTCATAAGTGAAATCAGGTTACAATAGCCGACTGAGTGAATGTGCAAGATGACCTCAACCTATAACTGTATTAAATGATATGCGGTGGCTGTGACTGGAGAAATGGGGCTTATGGTATTTGTGTCCAGTGTAGCTCCTGATCAAATAGCACATGCCTGGAGCATGATAACCACCTATGCTGCCTGTTAGAAGCATGGGTTTTGCAACCAGTGTAGATCCTGATCAGCCTGTGCATCCGCACAGTCTGATCAGGATTTGCACTGTTCGTCATTCCATTAAATAAATATCCGTCATTCGACAGGCGTTTCATTGACGGAATGGCGAACAATGGATTTATACTGGTCATCACAAAACCTGTAAGCCCCATTTCTCCAGTCACAGCCACATATAAGGTAGGTTATCTCAGCCGGTGGTCATCATATATCAGGGGAGGCCAGTTTTACTGGACATGACCAGATAATCACTCAAACACATACACATGTGCACTTAGCCCTGTGTAAGATAATCGAAGTACGGTCCTCAATTCTCCGGATAATATTTACACAAATGTACATTGGCACATATATGAGATAGTGGAAGTACTGTATGGATTAATAGGACAAGCCTCAATTCCAAGGAAACTAAGTCAATAATGTATTGTTAGTCCGCACAGTCAAGCCTAGAGTTGAACTTGGAAACTCCGGGGTCACTGAATCCCATCCCTATATTGGGGATTTTCTCAGCAGGGGTTTTCCGATTATATATAAATACACAGATCAGCCGATGGAAACATGACATAACATTGGTATAATTGAATGTAAACAAAGAACTGAGAAATATGTTATCAGATTTACTGAACATAATGGTGTCCGTTATCTAGCCCAGTTCACTGTCACATGAGTATACGCCTTTGTTTGTGGAAAATCCTGAATATTTTGTTCATATGTGCTCAGAACAGAAGTATATGTCGTGACCACCATTTGAACCGTCTCCTCGAGACGGTTCAAATGAGTGGTCACAACATAAACTTTCATTGAGAAATAACAAAAATAAAATTTCATACTCGTAAAGGTGTATTCGGAATGCAATGTGCTCGCTTAAGACTCGCTCTCGTCTCGCGTGATATTTGTGAGACCGACCGGCCATAATTCAACCGGCCGGATTATATTGTCAGTATACATTGCTCTGTATGGGTTGTAAAACACATATATTGGTTGGTTGATCGACTGAATCAGGATTTAAATCCATCGAACACCAAGGTCATATTGAGACGACTATAGTACGAGCTTGAATTGTTAAAAAGGAAAACTGTGACAATTATGAGTATTTATTTGACATTGTACCCGAAAAAGATTTCTAGGTACATACATTAGTTGCCACCCTGCCTGTTCATCTGTTCATCTGTCCATCTGTCCGTCCGAGATTTGCGTTGAAGTTTTCGGCTATTTGCTGACTATCACTGTTAAACTAATTTATTAGACATTGATATGTGAACTATAACTACCGGTATTACTTATTTGTCATCATCTGGTCAGACCCAGCTGGACTGGGACTACTCTTATCGCAATAGTAATAAACCTGTTCTTGTCAAATGTAGCTGTGACTGGAGAAATGTGACTTATGGGTTTTGCGACCAGTGTAGATCCAGATCAGCCTGTGCATCCGCACAGTCCGATCAGGATCTGCACTGTTCGCCATTGTATGAATGAAACATCTGTCGTGCTTCTAACAGGCAATGTAGATCATTATCAGACTAGTGGAGTGTGCTATTTAATCAGGAGCGACACTGGTCACAAATCCCATAAGCCCATTTCTCCAGTCACAGCCACATATATGTTGTCTCAATTAGATTATACTGTATATATCATATTTATTATGAAATATTGGGGTCTTACTTTATTCCCAGTCAGTGTGAAAGGATTGGGTTTTGACATGTATAGCACATAAATTAATTATAATAATGATGTATGCAGAAAATATGTGGGGGGCAAGATAAATTGCTAGCTATAATCACTAATTAGACATGTTCACATCAATCTTATAATGGTCAGATTCTCCTTGTGGTCAGTTTGGTAGAGAAATTCTTGTGAAATCCAGACTGTGTGAACACAGCCATTGCTGTTTTGACATGTGGATTTGGACTGAATTTCTCCATCAGACTGACAACAAGAAGAATTTAACCTAGTTTTGCATGGTAGTTTCTCTATGCTGATAAAATGCCTGCCTGGCAGGGCTTTTTCTGACCCAGCCATATCTGAGAACCAAGGCAGTGCTCCAGATAAGCTGCGCATTTGCGTGAATACCCAATTAAAATTGCCAAAAACCCAATTGAAATCAGAAGTAGCGAGTATCAAAAAACAATACAAATTTTGTGGTACCTTTTTTTCCATGAAAACACATCTTTTCATTTCGAAGCAAACTAATCAATAATTGCTGTCTGTTGATGTGTAAACAGTAGTGTGATTTCATTTTACCCAATTCAAATTTTGAAATACCCAATTGCTTCAGAAATGATGGAGTGACAATACTCAATTACTAATTCCTTATCTGGAGCCCTGCCAATGTACTTTTTGCTATGGCCTAATTAATCACAGGTAATCCTTGCTAGCAATACCAATGAAACCTATACCACCTTACATTGTATATACGAGACATTTTTAGCATCAGTTATACTTATGGACGCATTTGTGGCTGTGACTGGAAAAATGGGGCCAAGGGATAAATGTGACCAGTGTAGCTCCTGGTCAAGTAGCACATTCCTGTAGCCTTGTAACGATCGATATTGCTTGTTAGACGCATGGCGGGTGTTTCATTGATGGAATGGCGAACAGTGCAGATCCTGATCAGACTGTGCGGATGCACAGTCTGATCTGGATCTACACTGGTCGCAAAACCCAAAAGCCTCATCCATATATAGTGGTCTAAACTGTTGTGAGGTTGGGAGAGATTAGGATGATATGTATAGAAGCATGTGTCTCAATCAGAAGATGTCGCCCCAGATAAGAGCACCAGGTAAGCTTTGTGTCTAAAAAGTACCGTGTTTATTCTAATAGTAGCCCCCCCTCCCATATTTGCATTCTAAATATGTTATTTTCACATACAAAGCCATTTCAAACAATTTTTATTACGGTATTATAAATTTTAAATAAATATAAATACGGTATGATTATACCACTAAATTAATGAATTTATCACACAAAAACACAAAGTTGAAAATTCACTTATTAACAAGCTGCATAAAGCAAACGGCAGTGTTTGCTTTTTGCAGCTTTGCAGCTCAAATAAGTGAATTTTCAACTTTATTAGAGTATTTTTTACTTGTTAGTTTGAAAATCAATAAGTATTTTAATATTGTTGAGCATAATTTGTACTCCCACTGTTGAAAATAAATTTGTATTTCAGCTAAAATAAATGTGTACGTCTTATCTGGAGTGCTCAGGTTTAGATGAAGAGATTGGGTGTAATGCCAAACCGGACTGAAAATTTGCTGAATATTAAAAAATTTGTGTAACTAAATTTTATATATTGCATCTGAAGAATATGATTATGCAAATTTTGCAGCTGTGAAATGATTCTAAAGAGCTGCAAGTTTTCAAGAGGAATGCAGAATATAATTATACTCGGGGTACTTCCAGGGGCATTACTATACGGAGGCCCCACAGGGGACTAGAATTCTTTTTTTTATTAATTTGTTCCCACGAAATAACAATTTGTTCCCTCATTTTAACAATTTGTTCCCATGGGAACGAATTGTTAAAATGTGGGAATAAATTGTTAACTCAAGGGAACGAATTGTTAAATTGAGGGAATAAATTGTTATTTATTGGGAACGTTTTGTCATTTCGAGGGAACGAATTGTTATATCGTGGGAACGAATTGTTAATTCGAGGGAACAAATTGTTATTTAATGGGAACAAATTGTCATTTCGAGGGAACGAATTGTTAAATTGAGGGAACAAATTGTTATTTCGTGGGAACGAATTATTAAAAAAAATCCATGTCCCCTGCGGGGCTCCGTAGCATTACACCACGTACATGTACACACATATTGGCATGAACAGCAAGATAACACACAAATGAAGATCTACGTTCTGATTAGACAAAACATTGGGAAGATAGATAGGTAATCAATGAATTTATCAAATGATCATGGTTGTTCGAGAAACACATGACTGAAGTCAGCAGGTCAAGTATTGTTTAGTACAAGTACATGCAAAATGAAATGTATCATCAAAACAGTTGCAGTATTGCTGGCCCCCGTCTTTCGTACATGCACTCACAAATCCATTTGTCACTAATCGCACCTACCACCCTCTCAATTTAAGTCTATTTTGCAATACAATAAAATTACAAAAAGTAATACCCTCCACGTAAGTCAAGTAAGTGTTTACTTTCTATTATGAGAAAACTGGTATATTGTCAATTTTCACTCCACTCGAAATATTTAATTTGGCCCAATGTGTGATACACAAAGACATCTCACTATACATGTACAGCCCTGCATGGACACGTATCTTGTGAAGATAAGAATACATATATATGTGGCTGTGACTGGAGAAATGAGCTTATGGGATTTGTTACCAGTGTAGCTCCTGATCAAATAGCACACTCACGCAGCCTGATAACGATCTACATTGCTTAATTGTTAGAAACACGACAGGTGTTTCATTGATGGAATGATCGACTAGCAGTGCAGATCCTGATCAGACCGTGCGGATGCACGGGCTGATCTGGATGTACGCTGGTCGCAAACCCATAAGCCCCCTTTTCTCCAATCACAGCCACATATCTGAAATGCAAGCACTGTGTAATTTCTTTGTATGCCCAAACTTATGAACATGAATAAGATTTCATAGAAAACAAAATGATGGTCACCAGTTACATAATTAAGTTTCTGATGTTCAAAGATAAAGCAAGAGATTAAGGGGGAAAAAATGTTGATTCTAATCAACAGTGTGCATATGTTGCTGTGAATGGAGAAATTGGGCTTAATTGGCCTTTGCCACCAGCGCAGACCCAGACCAGCCTGCGCATCCGCGCAGTCTGATCGGGGTCGGCACTGTTTGGCATTCAGTCACTGAAAGTCCTGTCATGCTTCTGACAAACAGCATAATCAAGGTGTATGATCATGTGGTACTAACAACAACAACAAGAACTGAAATTCCCAGAATCCATCTCGTTCAAAGTACGTATTCTTTTATAGTGTCCTTATTACACAACAGATTTTGATGACATACGCATCAAACGTGTCGCTGCATTTGGTGGTCTCTGTATTTTCGCGCAAACTTATGTCGTTTTTGCGAACAATCGATTTCCGTGTCAGGGACACGGAAATCGATTCTTCGCAAAAACGACACAAGTCAGTGCCAACCTCCCTGGACCACCAAATGCAACTCATGAAGACGCGTTTGCTGCGCCATATTTCATCAAAATCCGTTTAATATTAAGGAAAATATCAAATAATACTTTCAAGATTTCAACACTTTCAGCCACTGTTGTTGTTATAACCACGTGATCATGCACCTTGATAATGCCCATACCAAGTTGAATGAATGTGATGTGATGTGATGGCAGGCAAGGTGCTAGACTGACAACAGATGTCATAAGCCCCATTTCTCCAGTCACAGCCACACATATTCTCAGCAACATTGTCCAAGTATGACCATCCACCCCTTGGAATGCATGACCACAGGAATTTACACAAAGATCAAATCAATGACCAAAACATTTTTCCACATACCGGTATACAACATGTCAAATCATGAATATGTGTCAATCATATTGAATCCATCAACTTGATGGGTCAATTAGTTTACATACATGTAATTATGTACACACATGTCCTGGTATAAAACTTGAAATGTCTGGTCTTGAATCATTTATTGCAGAGATTGCTGGAGGGAACTTATATAACCTATCAACACAGACCTGGAAATATTGGCCTCTGGGAGCTTGTAGTAATTACACCTTCATATAACATGTACCGCATGAACTCAATAATGCAATAAATATGCACCTGTTCCCCACTGTTGATGCATAATTTAGAGGAATTGAAAATAATGTGTGAATGTCTTGAAGAAACGGGGCTTATCGCTTTTGTGATCAGTCCAACTCTCACTCTGCTAGCGAAGTCCAGGGGGTCGTTTCACTAAACTTCGTACGACTAAAATATTTGTAAGTGCAAAATGATGATAGTCTGTAAATTTCACATTAACATTGTTTTGTTGTAAATTATTATTGGATTTACATTTATTGAGCATAGGCTGCATATGCAGCCTATGCTCAATAAATGTAAATCCATAAATTGAAATTTACAGACGATCTTAAATTTGCACTTACGAACATTTTAGTCGTAAGAAGTTTAGTGAAACGACCCCCTGTAGTCTGATAAGTATCTTTACTGTTAGTTAACCGTTCCCTTCCGAATACACCTTGACAGTTATGAAATTTATTAAATATTTATTTTTTTTTTTCAATAGAAGTATATGTTGTGACCAATCATTTGAACCGTCTCGGCGAGACGGTTCAAATGGTGGTCACAACATATACATCCGAGCCGATATAAATAAAATATTTAGAATTTTCACAAAATGGCATATCCTCGGCATGAAAAGGGTTAGACGTAAGCGTTTCGCCGACTCCGAATGTCGAACAGTGCAGACCCTGATCAGGCTGGTCTGGGTCTACACTGGTGACATTGGCCATAATCCCCATTTCTCCAGTAACAGCCACATTGCTGGCAGCCCCAGAGGCGTTTAATTAGCATAATCAATGCAACAGTGGTGAACGTGTAACTGGTGACGGGTCCGGTGTGAATGTGGCATGGACATCGGCTATACACGTGGCAACGCGTGTGAAATACGAATATGTTACCGCATATTCTTGTTTATTATTAGCGAATGTTCATGTATTCTGATAGTTCTGAGTACATAAGTATAGATAATTACGTTGCATTACATAAGCATTATGACGGAGTAGTCTTTCCAAATGTGCGTTTGAGGCGTTCTTTGTTAACTTTCTACTTCATGGAGAGTGACCTAACAATTTCGCTAATACACACTTTATTAGGTAAGTTTATGGTAATAGTTTGTGTGTCAATCTCACCAGATTCTGCACTTTTTGCAAGTAGTTTTCACATTTTTGAGAACAAAAACGCCCCCTTTTCATTTTGTGACGTTTCGATTGGTTTTGAAATTAACATATAAAAATCCATTCCAGTTACTTAGGGGTGAAAGGGTTAAGCAATCAGTACAGCTTCAATGTATGATTCTGCACTTATGCAATAAAAATCTAGCACTTCGGTTGATTTAATATGGTGATAATATTACTAGTACATGTAATGCTCAATTCAGCCACTTGGCGCTTGCAATCGTACATATTCAAACTCAAGTGGCCAAATCATTAGTCCTGAATTTGGATCAGTCAACATGAAAAATATGTCAGAGCTCCAGTTAAGGTGCGTCATTTGACCAACTTGGGGTGAAATTTTGTTATTTCTTCATCAAAAATGGCAAGTTGGGAGTCCTTTAGAATCGTCTCGTTGAGACGATTCTAAAGCACTCCCAACTTGCCATTTTTGATAGAGAAATAAGAAATTTACCTCCAAATTACGCACCTTAACTGGAGCTCTGATATGTTGCACCTAATCATCCATTACTGTGCACAAAGGCACACACACACACACATGCTATAGAGGCTGCTGATAGCAGATAGATGACAAACGACAACGTCAATGGAGACTTAAAATGCCCCTTGTAAATACACTCAGTCTGAGCCAACACACGTGGAAAATATCATCCAGTTTGCATATAGCCACTGATCCAGTTTAAGACACCAGACACCAAGAAGTGTACTAAACATGGAAAGTATGAATAAAATTACATCGAGAAACTGTAATAGAGAAATTAATTAACTTGCTGAAAAAATCTCTACAGAGATGGTGAAGATTTTTGTTAATTTCCGATTATTGGTATATTTGGACAGGTATGGTGTAAAAGGTATTTCGCTCTGAGGTTTGCACCAGTACTGGGTACATGCTTCATATCAATTTAAGTGTGTCTGATAATGGCAGTCATCAACCATCATCTGACAGCTGACCTCCCTGGTCAGACAGGTAGGGGTTAGCTATGGCAGGACCGTTACTGCACTCATGGGGCAATATCACAAGTGTTCTAATTTGAGCAATAAATCTTAAATGCCGAAAAAAAGAACATGAGAAATGGTGATCTAGTTTCCCACACATTCATATTCCGATTTTGTTATTTCTCGATGAAAGTATATGTTGTGACCACTCATTTGAACCGTCTCAATGAGACGGTTCAAATGAGTGGTAACACCATATATTTTCGGGGAGAATAAGAAAAAATATTTAGGATTTTCAGTCAGAAAAAATGAGTATACATTCTCAGTATGAAATGGGTTACCACTAAGTTTGATAAGGGGCGGACATGATTTTTGCAATTGTAAAAAAATCCCCTCTCCAGCACAGCCAATGGAGTGCGAGCTGATGCAGGATCGCATGTGTATGTTTGGAATAACCTTGTTTTCGGAAAATATGTTTTTTCAAAAGCACAGAAATAATAAGTGCGAGCGAGTATGTACATGTACATGTATTTCGAGTATGTACATGTACATCGGTAATTTTATATTACATAGACATAGCTTGACATGCTAATTGGACGCATGTCGTGTTAAAATATTTGTGGCGAGAAACTCAAGGTTTAGAACAAGTTTGAAAGCAATCTGCCAGTAATCAAGTTCATTGTTTTCCCTTTAGTCAGTGGGCTGTGAGGTGGGGTTTCCTTTCAAGTTGGATACAACAATATTAACCCTTTATATATTGTTAGTTTGCAGGTTACTCCATTAATCCGAGAGGGGTGGGTGATAAAACTAAAAGAAAACGTCCACAAACAGCAAAGATCCTGATGGTAGAGCCGTCTCAACAGGATCTATGCTGTTTGGAAATATTGGGATAGAAGTTTTTAGTGTTGAAAGGGTTAACCCATTTCATACTGTGTATAAGTATTTCATTTTGTTTGTGAAAAATTCTAACTATTTTCTTTATATGTTCTTAGAAGTATATGCCGTGACCACCATTTGAACCATCTCGTCGAGACGGTTCTTATGAGTGGTCACAACATATACTTTTATGGAGAAATAATAAAAATAAAAATGAAATATTTAAAATATTTCATACCTGTTAAGGACTGTATTCCAAATGTTCGCATGACCAAACAGCATGACCAAACAGCATAATCAAAGGGCGGGTTCACATTGTGTGGGCAAACAAAACCAAAACCAGTATAGAACTTGATCCATTTCACGAACACATGACCACTCACAAGTACTATTCTATAGATAGTCAATGTCGCGTGGCTCGAGCTCACTGACCGGTGAATAAGGACTGAACACCTTTTTGGTATGGCAAACTGACATCAGGACACAAAATCTAGATTTTTGATCTTAATCACATGCCTTTGTTTTCTATTAAATGATATTGTTCATGTGCAAACGAACGACACAATGACCAAACACATAATTATGTGACTTTGACTGGAGAAATGAGATTTGTGACCAACATAGCTCGAGATAAATAAAACACTCATGTCGCCTGATAAGGAACTATATTGCTGGCTAGAAGAATGCCCGCAGTTTTATTGATGGATTCCAACGGCGAACTGGCAGATCCTGATCAGACTGCAATGGCCCGTTTCACTAAACTTTGTACGACTAAAATGTTCATAAGTGCAAATTTAGGATCATCTGGAAATTTCAATTGATGGATTTACATTTATTGAGCATAGGCTGCATATGCAGCCTATGCTCAATAAATGAAAATCCAACAATTGTTTACAAGAAAACGTTGTTAATGTGGAATTTACAGGCTATCATAATTTTGCACTTACAAACATTTTAGTCGTGCAAAGTTTAGTGAAACGGCGGCCCCTATGCCTAACCAATTAGCCCTATTTCTCCAGTCACAGCCACATATTTCAGGACATGATATAAGTACTATGTTTACGACTTGGGTAAATGCGGCCTCGATATTTCAAACAAGAGAAATAATCGCGAAGTAAATGACTACATGCAGTGTAATCATTCCTAAAATGACACCGACCTGTTTGCCAAGTTAAGAAAACATTAACGGACAAAAACTACAATTGAAATAATGTTCGTTCAATACGAAATAAGTTATTTCTGTGTATATAAAATCGATTTGTGTTCATGTGACAGTATATTAACTCAGGTGCATAACACATATTGCACAGTTATGTATTATTAGCTGTGCCATTGTAAATTTGAATCAGCTGACAATATTGATTTTTACAAAAAAATCAAGCCTCCTTGAATTTTAGCTAGGTTAAACAAAACAATAAATCATTCAAACACAAATCAGTATGATTGTACAATATAACGGTTAATATTTATAGGGTCTGATTAACATCTATAGCCCGTTTCAGTTAGCTCTGTGTAAAGTATGGCCTTTTTCAATGTTTAAATTATAGATTACGATTTGTTCACATTGTTGGAGCTAGTGATAATAATACAATGGCCTACAACCAAATTGCAATTTATTGTAAACAAATTATACACAAGTACCTGGCATTTCTATATCTGAGATGTGACGGAGATAACTACACGTATCTACCACGTGTATCTAAGAATCACATGACGTTAATTACAGATCCCACATTTCCTGTAATGAGCAACAACACAGGGTTGGTTTTCTGCCTAGTTTCTGTACATCATTGCCGAGCTACAGTGGAACCTATCTAAACCGGACACCAATAAAACACATGTGATCTTATTTTTGATGAGTTTCTTGGTCATTTACCTCAGGTGATTTTAAGGAAGCACGGTTATCGCCCCTGATAACAGTGTGAACATTTATGTCTGATATAAAATGTATAATAATGCCAATCAATATTGGGTAATGGTGAATGAATGTTTATTTTGCCAGAAAATGTCTCAGATGATGTCCCCGATATAAATAACAGTTTGTGCCTTAGGGCTCCAGATAAGGCATTAGTAATCGAGTAGTTTCACTCCATCCTTTCTGAAGCAATTGGGTATTTACAAAATTTTAATTGGGCAAAATAAAATCTCACTACTGTTTACACACCAACAGACAGCAATTATTGAATTAATTTGCTTTGAAATGAAAATATATCTTGGCATTTCATTAGAATTGTCTCCTTGGAGACAATTCTAATGAAATACCATGTGTTTTCATGGAAACTAAGCAAAATATGCTATATTTGTGGTCTGTTTATTGTTTTCTGCAGCATGATACAGGTACCACAAAATTGTTATTGCTTTTTGATACTCATTACTTCGGATTTCAATTGGGTTTTTGGCAATTTTAATTGGGTATACATTTATGCAAATATGCAGCTTATCTGGAGCCCTGGTGCCTACTGAGTGGGCAGGTAACTTTCACATCTTAATCCAGTGCAAAAATGTATATGTGTACACGTTGAATAGGTGCACATTCTTTAAGACGTCTATGCGTTGGCAACAGCCTGTGGTTAATTCTACCAGCGGAATAATGACGTATTTATATGCAAATTTCCATGTTTATATCTGCCTAGCAGGCTGTCAATGTCACCTTGATTACGTATTGTCAGTTTGTGCAATCTGCTCACGTCAGCGAGGATACAATTGGCGTAATAAATATCACAAAATGTACAACTTCGTTGTTGCAAGCAGTGTAAACCCAGAGCATGCAGCCTGCACGTATGTGCAGATTGATATGGGATTAATTACAATGCTTGACCTACCCACACTTAAATGCAGGGAAAACACTCACGTTGTGAAAAACAAAATTTGACGTCGCCTAATTGTGCATGTTTTATAGTGGTATACTTTTCCATGTTACATAATATATTGTTTCATTAAGAATCTGTATTGAATCACATTCAGGTACATGAATAAGTAATTATATTACAGGAATTCACTCTCTACTGTTATTGCAATAGTGTAACATGTTGTATTTGCGACAGACATTGAATTAAAGAAATGAAGAATCTGTGCAACCTAATTACCACACGCAAAATATTACTTTAGCCAATCACCCATAATGATTTTCTATAACAATCATGTGTTACTGCAGATTTATCCATTTCATGCTGATGATATGCCATTTTGATTGGGGAAAATCATAAATATTTTCTTTAAATGTGCTTAGATGAATATGTCGCGACTGAGTGGTCACAACATATACTTTCAATGAGAAATAACAAAAATAAAAATAAAATATTTAGAAAAATTCCGGATGTAATGGGTTAACCTAGCTTTTCAACAACACAGGCCATACATTCAACATGTGCAAACACTGCAGAATTCCTGATGAGCTGGCTCGCAACGAGCCGTCTCATCAGAATCTGCGACATTTAAATTGGCTGTATTGTTCAATTCTGAATCAAAAATCATTAAAAATGTTATTTTTGGATTAGTTAAAAACTTAGATTGGAAAATATCATGTTAAATAGTTTCTGGGAGAAAGGCTTAATCGGGTATCATTAGACCATGTTTAGGGCGTTTATTGATTCAATGAAACTGTGACTTCTAGGGTTTGTGTATATTTGCTGAGCAAGCCATTTTGAATTCATCATTAGAGCTTCATGTTCCATATTGATCCACAGGTTCGCATGTGACAAAAGATTGATTTATCTGCCAGGATAGAAATGGCTCAAATTGCATCGTTTGTCGCCTCACGCCAGTCGTTTGATAATAACCCTCTTGACTGGAATAATGCAGCTTCATTTTAATGAGGAAAATGCGACAAAATATGTTCCCAAAAATGTAGATCCTTCTCAGATTGCATGAATGTGTTCAGGGCTCCAGATAAGGAATTAGTAATTGAGTATTGTTACTCCATCATTTCTGAAGCAATTGGGTATTTCAAAATTTTAATTGTGTAAAATAGAATCACACTACTGTTTTACACATCAGCAGACCGCACTTATTCAATAGTTTGCTTCTAAATGAAAACGCATCTTGGTATTTCATTAGAATTGTCTCCTTGGAGACAATTCTAATGAAATACCAAGATGTGTTTTCATGGAAAAATAAGAAAATATGCTATAGTTGTGGTCTGTTTATTGTTTTCTGTAGCAATTGATAAAGATACCAGAAATTTTTCATTGCTTTTTGATACTCACTACTTCTGATTTCAATTGGGTTTTTGACAATTTTAATTGGGTATTTACGCAAATACGCACCTTATCAGGAGCACTGTGTGTTGATGAACTTCTTGGGATTAAATATGGCTGTTCTATTTATTTCTAAACCTGTGATATTTCAAGACCTGGTCAAATATGTAGCATTTTGAGAATGACTTTAGTCCAGTTTTAAAGGTGTATAGGCTCACTCAGTTGGGCACAACACATTCTTAATAGGAATTAAATAAGTGTAAAACTACTGTGTCACTATTCCACCAGTTCTAAACTATACCGATATAATCATTTAGTAATATTTATTTTAATGCTAGTGCATGACTCGCGGTGGTCAGGCTATTTTCATATGCAAATGAGGCATGATATTTATTAATTACTTATACTAATTAAATGTGTCACCTGAAAAAAATAATAGAACCAAGCAGACAGAGGTGATATATAACGCCATTCCGTTCACTGTACATTCCAGATATATGAGGAAGAGTTGGATCAATCTCAGAGTGGAGCGCCGTGGCGTAATGGTTAGTGTGTCGGACTACTGATCCAAGGGTCGTGGGTTCGAGCCTGACTAGCGGCGTGCGTTGTGTCCTTGAGCAAGACACTTTATCCACACTGTTCCAGTTCACCCAGCTGTAAATGGGTACCGATAATTCGTAGTTGCTCTGTAAATACGAATTACCGGCTTCTCTCAAAAATCTCTACCTCTACCTCCGTTCTTTCTCCCATTCTTGGGAGACGGCATGCAAGGTCCTAGAGCCAGTGCCGCCGTTAAATATAAGCAAAAAAAAATCTCAGAGTTACGACACATGCGGTGCCATTTTTTATTACAAAGTCGGCACGAAGATTTCTGCTTTATGTTGCCAGGTCATATATAGGACAAGCAATAACGAAATTCAATTTCCGTATGCAGAATATTAATTAAACGATAATCATTACTTTTTATGACATTTTTCAGTTTCTGCAAAAACCTGCTTATACTTTCACATGGACCACCTACCCACACATGTGGCTCCATGCCAACTAATGATTATAAATAACGCCTACAGAAGCTTATGTAAAATAAACAGAGAATCTTACTCAAGTGATATCATTTAACCCTTAGACCGCTACTCACAACAATTGTCGTCTGCTGTTGCTTTTATATCTTGCCTTATTTCTCATGGTTTGACCGCACTTCAGAATCATTTCCAAAGGATGTTGTAAAGCATGTTGTAAATTATTATAAAGTGCTGTCAAAGCATGTTTTTGATGCTAAAAATGGAAAATAGAAAATAAACAGTAGACGACAAAAAAAAAAATTGATAGCGGTCTAAGGGTTAATATGAAGTTTACTGATTTCAAGGTTATGCCAAATTTCTTATGAAATCAGTCAAGCTTAACCCATTACCATGCGGTATACATTTTTACGGGCATTAATTTTTTTTTTAAATATTTTATATTTCTTATTTGTCAATTAGTATATGCTGTGACCACTCATTTGAACCGCATTTGAACCGCAGATCAAATAGTGAAATTTTAAATTTGTTTTATTTTTTATCATTTGTTCCCTATTTAATAAGGAAGAAAATCCATAATACATTGTAAAAGTAAAATATGCATTGAATTTTTAAATATGGGGGTATACTACTCTTTAGATACAAAACTTACCTGGAGCTCTGCTTGCACGTGTTCAATTAATCTAATGCCTGTTTCAGAAAAACTCTAATATACATCGGTAGTTTTTACAAGTTTTTACACCAGAAGGTGTTTTTTTTACTTATTTATAGCTTACGTTTACAACATATGAAGTTACCTAACTCTAATCACAACAAAATAAACTTCATTCCGAACAAACAGGATGTGAAATAAATCTTATTACTAACTAACAAATGATAATAGAATTCCAGATATTACAAAAGATCAATTTAAAATAAACCGACTGTAACCAAATCCGAAAAAGAATTGTCTTAATTAACGGACCATACCAAATGAACACAGTGAATCTGGGAGTGACATAGGCTAGTTTCTTGTGGGTTATTAGATGTTGTGGCACAGCTGATAAGCAGAACTAGGCAGGCAACCAGAAATAAAGGGGATCAGTAGCCTATTTCATCAACATTGCAAAGTATACTTTACTAGCAAAGTATACTTTGAGGGAGTAATCATTTATTTTTCCTGAAATGCATTATGTCATATAGAACTAACAACTGCATATATTTGATGATTAAAAGTATGTAGAATTATTATACTGAATTTATTACATTATCACAGCCAAAATGGCTGTGATAATGTAATAAATTCAGTATAATAAAAATTATCCTTAAATTGAAAATTTCTCCCTCAAAGTAATCACTTTGCTAGAAAAGTATACTTTGCAATGTTGGTGAAATGGGCTACAGATTGCCAAAAACCCAAGACTAACTTGTACAAAGAAGAATTCAAAGTTTAACCAGGTGAGCCAGTGATGTGTACATGGCCGACTGAATACTATATACCAGTACATGTATAAGGATGTGTGGAAATGTGTATAAATGAGTATATTATCAAAGTTTGCCACAATTTTATTTCTATTTTCTATTTTCTGAATGAAAGCACAATGTAAATGGTGTTACCACTTATTTGAACTGTCTCAACGAGATGGTTCAAATAAGTGGTCTTGATGTGATGGTTCAAATGAGTGGTCTCAACGAGATGGTTCAAATGAGTGGTCTCAACGAGATGGTTCAAATAAGTGGTCTTGATGTGATGGTTCAAATGAGTGGTCTCAATGAGATGGTTCAAATGAGTGGTCTTGAAGAGAGGGTTAAAATAAGTGGTCTCAATGAGATGGTTAAAATGAGTGGTCTCGATGAGATGGTTAAAATGAGTGGTCTCGATGAGATGGTTCAAATGAGTGGTCTTGAGGAGATGTTTCAAATGAGTGGTCTAGACAAGATGGTTCAAATGAGCAGTAACAACCTATTTTTTTAGTGAAAAATAAGTAAAATAATAAAATATTTTAAGAAATAATTTTAAAAAAATGTATGAAAAAATTGGCGAATATTGGTAAATATATACAGCCATCTATAGACAGAACTCCAAATAACACAATTTGTGGACAACACCACAGAAAAAAAATTCTAGGCTGTGTAGAAAGTGTAACACCCTATATAAGCCACCTAGCGTATGCATATTTTATGCATTTTACAGCTGCCTAACAGGATGGGGGATGTTCTATCTCACTGGTCCAGAGATCAACAGAGATGTTCTCAGTAAATAACTACAGGACCCCACTGAGAAAATAAATACGCTTATCGCATGATGTCCAAAATTGCTGAAAAACACCTCAACATTTTGATTGATTGATTATTTAACTGAAATGTTGTTAACCTTTTCAACACTACAGAGACTTATTTCCTAATATTTGCAAACAGTGTAGTTTTCTCAAACTTAACATGAACTATTCCTCGTCAGTTACTAGCGGTGAGAAAGAAGAAAAATAGACAAAATATATAGTTTACTCATGAAAGTGTATTTCAAATGTATATAAATGGGTTATCTGCTCCCAGTGCAAGAAGCTGTGTGGTGTGTATATATGCAGTAGGTATCTGACAGCAATTTAAAATCAAATCCGTCTTGTAACTCAACCCGGCTCCATGTGGTCCGGAGATTAACTCCATCCCCACAAACTCTGCATTATCACTATTCAGGACCAATTTTGACATATTCCTCCATATTACAGACATTCTCCAACATGTTGAGATTGGTATAGGCCTGTATAGTGAGTGGTATTGGCAAAAAGTGTAGATCCAGATGAGCCGGCTCATGACGAGCCGTCTCATCAGGATCTGCACTTTTTTAAAGCAATTCTCATATTTTTAAGAACAAAAACACCCCCTTTTCATAATGGACTAGCTAGTCTGAAAATCATTTTTTGATGGTTGAATTGGTTGCAACATTCACACACTAAAAATCCATTCCAGTTACTTAGGGGTGAACGTGTTTAAAGAAGCAAATGCCAATCAAATCTACCTAAGACACTGTATACAATGTAATTCCAAACAAGGTGGGTAGATTATGTTGGTGATAAGATAAGCGACATTTGGAATACAGTAAAATATAAGGTTTGTAATTTAACACATTACAGGTTTAGCATGCACATTATTTTCATGGAAAAATAGAATTATTTCTCTTATTTATGCACGGAAGTATATGTTGTCACCACTCATTTGAACCGTCTCGACGAGACGGTTCAAATGAGTGGTGACAACATATACTTTCGAGCAGAAATAAGAATATTATATTTAATTTTTTGTTTACCAATTTAGATTAATAATGGATGAATTTTGTTCCTACAATGTATTAATTGCACGTCCCCAATGACTAGTAGTCGAATCTGTGTTTAAAGGCCATCTCTGAATAGCTATTTAATTATTACCTGTCTGTAGCAGCCACGCTTTTGTTTTCGCAATTATTCAATTATTCGATTTTCTTCTAGAATAAATGTAAATGCTTTGATTTAACGGCGGCACTGGCTCGATGACCTTGCAATTGTCGGGACCGACTATTTAAGTCCCCATCCGATATGACTAGGCTAGCACGTAAGTCGTCTTGCCCAAGGACACGCCAAAGCGACCATTCGCAGCGGTGGAGGTTGGAATCGAACCCAGGGTCTCCCGATCCGCAGCCCGACGCTCTACCTACTGAGCTAAACCGGCCACCCCATGGTTGGCCTTTATTCACAGGTTTGATTGTGTTCGACTGGTTCAGGAACCACCACTGCGCGGCATGGTGTCTAAATTGTATTCAAAACACACAAAAGTGCTGGATCAGACATTCAGAACTGTGTCTCCGAACACACATATGTTACTTATTAATTATGTATTATATAAACCTACACCCAACAATATCAAGGTATCGACTCTGCTACCAATTTACACCCAGAACATCTGGCATAACTACATAGTCGATTCAGAGTCTACATGTCTAGACAACAAATTGTGCATTGTATTTTTTATCAAATAACATGAAATCAGGTTGCACGAGTGCGGCAGTAGATCCTGATCTAGGCTGATCAGAAATGAATTAACCCGTACATCGCTATATATCATACTTTTTTGTCATTAGAATAATTTACAACATGCTTTGACAGCACTTCAGAATCATTTCCATCGGAAATGATTCTGAAGTGCTGTCAAACCATGTTTTTATTGAGAAATGAGGCAAGATATAAAAGCAACAGCAGACGACAATTGTTGTGAGTAGCGGTCTAAGGGTTAAGACAAGTTTTGTCAGATTACACCCCACATATATATTGTAATGTACAGACTGCACGTAGGCGCACGATACAAGCCTGTTTCTCGTATATCTTTCCACGGATGATAAGAGGCAGCCCATTAGCGTGGACTAAGTTTGAGCCGATCTAGATCTACACCATTAGAGAATAGTGCGCTGCACGTACGCCAATTTGGCTACCGTATTATTAATAACTTTCACCTATTTTTCCCACCGATTCAGCTGTACTCATAATCTCAAGGCCATATAAACAAGTCTACGTAAACGCCACGTCTTACCTATATAATTAGTTACTAAGATGTAACTTAGGCCATAAGGATGTGATTTGGTTCTCAGGCACATGGATCGAGGAATGCGACGCGGTACGTGGATTTTTTTAACCCTTACACCGCTATACAAACCAATTGTTGTCTGCTGTTGCTTTTGTTTATTTGTTTGTTTGTTGGGGTTTAACGGCCTATCAACAGCTAAGGTCGCCGGGTCAATGGGTTTAGTACGAAATCCCAAATATTACATGTACAAATATCTTGCCTTATTTCTCAATAAAAACATGGTTGGACAGCACTTTAGAATCATTTCCATTGGAAATGATTCTAAAGTGCTGTCAAAGCATGTTGTAAATTATTCTAAAGTGCTGTGAAAGAATGTTTTTGATGATAAAAATGGACAATAAAACATAAACAGGAGACGACAAATAATTAAGATAGCGGTGTAAGGGTTATTTTTTTTATTTTTTTTGTCTCTGATTTTTTTCAAGTCGCCAGACGCATATATGTGGCTGTGACTGGAGAATGGGGATTTGTGACCAATGTAGTTCCTGATCGAATGGCACAATGCTCTAGCCTGATAATGATCAAGATTGCTCGTCAGAAACATGATGGGTGTTTCATTGATGGAATAGCGAACAGTGCAGATCCTGATCAGACTGTGCGGATGCACAGGCTGATCTGGATCTACACTGGTCGGAAAATCCATACGCCCCATTTCTCCAGACACAACCACATATATGTTCTATACAGTTACTATAAACCCTAAACAGATGGGGAAAATCACAAATTTCACTAGACATGATCGGGTCCAACATATTTTACAGGTTAGTGTTTTTGATTGATCATGCGGCAAATTTACAATATGTTTTTATTTGTCTGATAAAATGTCTGATGTGCAGGGATGTTTCTGATGCGGTGATATCTGAGAACCAAAGTACTTTTTTCTGGCCTTATTTGCGTAATCCAGAATAATTATATATACAATTGTATGCAGGGATTCCGCTGGGGAAAATAAAAAAATCGCCACTTCAAAAAAAACAAAAACAATTGGCGATAAAAAATTACAATTTTCGAAAATTGTAATTTTTTATCCCCAATTGTTTATTTTTATTGCCAATTGCGAAAGTGGCGATCGCCAGCGGAATCCCTGTGTATGGACAAAGATTTTACGAAACTTGGATTATTCATCATATATATGCAGACTGATTAGAGACCAGTGAAATTTACAGTGTGCAAACAACGGACATGGTTTACAAAGTAAAGCAACCGCTTTTCCCGGATCCAAGTGAATATATATGGCGCAATACATGCAAGATCTGTATTTGTAACAGATGGTGTATACAATAATAAACAGTTGGCGATCAGATTGCTTATTTCACTCCGACCAGTGTAGATTCTGATTTGTCTGTACATTCCAGCAATAGGATACTAATCCAGCTCACTGAGATCATGGAATAACGGGGTTTAACGGCCAAGAATGGTAATTAGCGCACAATCAAGCTTGGCCAGTCTACATGCAGTTAGGTGTGGCTTAATACCATTACGCTAATCACGGGATTACAGTTTTCATCATAAGCAAAAGAGACGCTTACACGGCATATTCTAAGAGTCACAGATTCCCGTTTTGTAACTATGTGATACAACTGTACAATTTCAAGGTTTTTGTCCGTTTCCCATTTTTAGTGAATGAGAGCGTCTAATATTTCAACCTATTCTTGTCAACCTATTCTTGTCAAACGTTACAATGGTTTTATTGAAATGAATCTGATACTTTTTGCAATTTCTCATTAAAAGTATAATTATGTTGTCACCACTCATTTGAACCGTCTCGACCTATTTGCAATTTCTCATTAAAAGTATATGTTGTCACCACTCATTTGAACCGTCTCGTCGAGACGGTTCAAATGAGTGGTAACAACATAAAATTTTGATAAGAAATAAAGAAACAAGGATTTTTTTTCTGAAAAGTTTCATACTACCGGTATGTTAGTACGGTATATACCCGAAATGGTTATGGATTCAGGGACAGTATGCATTCTGAGGTGGGAAAACATCCCCTTAGCTCAATCAAAGCAGAACACTTTGAGATTCCGAGTGTCAAAATGGCCCAAATTGTCACTATTGTAAACCCGGGCTGGCTTACGTCAGCTGCACTGCGTAATGTCACATATTGCACTGGTTACGACAGTTACAGTAAAATAACGAAAGCGACAACCCACACAGAGTCACCCAATCGAATCTTATTATTTCATACAGTTCATTAACCAAGCTTAAATGACATTTGATTAATATAAATGAGTTTTCGATATTTAAATCCATTCGTGTGTCAACGAAACAAGAGAAAGTAGAGAAGAATCAAAAGTGATCCACCGCAGCAAAAATAATCTTGTTGAGTTTGAGACCAGTGTAGGCACTGATCAGCCTGCGCATCCGCGCAGTCTGATCAGAGCCTACGTACACTGTTCCCGGAAAAACACATGGAACGTCGTACATGAACATTACATCGGAATCAATCAGTTTACCCGAGTGAGCTGATCATCAGGAGCTACACCGGTCAACTAGCTCCTTGTTGTCACGATCGGTTACAAATACATGTCGACATGCTATCGATCCAGATAAGCGATCAGTGATGAAGGGAATAAGCCCGGTTATGCCAGACAACAACCCATAACGCATTTCTCTGTAGTCTAAAAATACTCCTCGTTCATGATTTTGAGATGAAATCAGGCGAGAAAAAAACCCACAAAAAAATCAACAAGATCATGTGACAGCACACAAATGAACTATTAAAATGTTAGTGTACCCGTTTCTAATGGATTAACCCTTTCCCTGTTTTGCGATATTTCGACTCATCCAAATCGAAAACATCTGAATAAAAGAATGAAATGCTGGGTCAAATGATGGTTAAATTATCTGATAGAGTAGAAAACATTGTGGGAAAAGGAGAAATTGCTTGTTACAAGCAATTTCTCCTTTTCCCACAATGTTTTCAAAAGACATCTTCTGCAGAGGCGTCAAAAGTCGTCTCTATCAGGGAAAGGGTTAAGGGACAGACATATGCATTCTGAGGTGGGAAAACATTCCCTTGGCTCAATCAAGGCAGAACACGTTGAGATTCCGAGTGTCAAACCTCGTACATGAACATTACATCGGACGCAATCAGGTTACCCGAGCGAGCTGATCAGGAGCTACACCGGTCAACTTGCTCCTTGTTGTCACGATCGGTTGCAAATACATGTCGACATGCTATTGATCGAGATAAGCGATCAGGGTCTGGACAGTAATGAAGAGAATATGCCCGGTTATGCCAGACAACAATCCATAACACATTTCTATGTAGTCTAAAAATACTCCTCGTTCATGATTTTGAGATGAAATCAGGCGAGAAAAAAAAACAACAAGAACATATGGCAGCACACAAATCCCCCCCCCCCCCCCACCCCAGTGGCAGATTGGACACTCCGGCAAAATTCTTAACTGGACGCAGAGACACACACAGACGGACACACAGTCCAAGGGGGAGGGGGGCATAACAAAAACAAGACATTTATTGTTCCACAAAATGATGAAATTGGCAACAAACCTGGAGATATGCATGTAATGAATATTAGAATACATTTGGCAAGCTTATCGCCAGATCGACGAGCAATATGCTATAAAATTTAAATGTAAAGTGGTTATAAACGTCAGCAGGGAGTATTATTTTATAAAACGTCTATCCCCATGTGATATGAACTTGTGATAAAATTATGCTCACATGATATTATGGCTTATTCGACTTATGACGAAACATGCTTGTCTGCAAAACAATAATAGGACTAACAATGATTTTTATTATGTTTTTAGAATTCCGCATTTGCTATGAATAAAATAAAATAACACTTTTGTAAAAGTAAAATACGTGTTGAATTTGAAATATGGGGGTATAATACTCTTTAGATACAAAACTTATCTGGAGCTCTAGCTGTGTAGGGATGGAATTCATAGACAACATACATGTCTACTACCATGGAGATGCTTCCCATTAAATTTTCATGATTCCTTACATGTCGATATTGGCATTGCGTGTATTCTGTAACCAACATTATACATCACGCCGCGTAAATTGATCGTATCTCACCTAACAACGAACAAGGCCTTATTTAGTTCAATATAACACCACTAATCATAATAATATCATATGTTTTGCGTCTCGTGAAATGATGACAAGGCATACATACAATCAGTTCTAAAAATGGCGCTGAACATTTAATGATTAATTTAATACATATTGGCGAAAGTGTCGCAATATGCGATTAATTGAGACGAAATGCCGTTCTTTCATTGGTCGAGAAACTAAGGTAAACGATAAGGAAGATTTTGTAGCTATGCCTGTATACACAACTGATTAAGACCACTGTGTGATATTTTTCACATAGTTTACTAAATGCAGGGCTCCAGATAAGGAATTAGTAATTGAGTATTGTCACTCCATCATTTCTGAAGCAATTGGGTATTTCAACATTTTAATTGTGTAAAATAGAATCACACTACTGTTTACACATCAGGAGACTGCACTTATTGAATAGTTTGCTTCTAAATGAAAACACATCTTGGTATTTCATTAGAATTGTCCTCCTTGGAGACAATTCTAATGAAATACCAAGATGTGTTTTCATGGAAAAATAAGAAAATATGCTATATTTGTGGTCTGTTTATTGTTTTCTGTACCATGATAAAGATACCACAAATTTGTCATTGCTTTTTGATACTCACTACTTTTCAATTGGGTTTTTGGCAATTTTAATTGGGTATTTACGCAAATACACACCTTATCTGGAGCTCTGTAAATGTAATAGGCAACACACGTGAATAATCTCGCTACATATGTTGATAAAAAGCAGTGAAGCGAGCTTGAAAAATTACAAATAACACTCATCAATTTTTTTAATTTATTAGACATTAAATTTGCCCCATTTTATATGTACAATGTAATTTGATATCGTGGCGACAATTAGGTTACGAGAAATGCGAATTAGTTGCTGATAGACTTTCAGAGTATACCATTAGTTATATGAGACACGCCATAATGATTTTGTACCTCTGAGCATGTGTGATATCTCATGAAAAATACTTAAACAAAATTTACGATATTTTCCGTAAATGACATCAAAAGTTGACAGAATTCTCATAGCAAATGTGTATTTCGCATTAGCTATGAAAATTGTCATCTTTTTGTCATGTTTCTATGTCATTACAGAAAATATCACAGTTTCTGGGTTTTTTCCAGGAAAAAACATCTTATAAAGAAAAAAAGAAAATAATTAGATTTTTTTTCAACAAAAACGATTGTATCCTTAGACTGGAATGAGTTGATTATTTTTCTTATTTCTCGAGGCGGTTCCAATGAGTGGTAACAGCATATATTTTTATAGAAAAATAAAGAAAATAATGAGATTTTTTTTTCCAATAAAAATGATCTTATCCTTAGACTGAAATGAGTAAATATCGAGTCATGTTCATGTCTTATCCAGTACATTGCTTCATGATTGTAATTGGCTGGCATCTGTAGATGTCGTTTCACATCAATTGTTGGCTGTACCAGATCTACTCATATGTGGCCGTGATTGGAGAAATGGGGCTTGTGGGATTTGTGACCAGTCTAGCTCCTGATTAAATACCACACACCATTAGCCTGCTATTGAGCAATATATGCTTGTTAGAAGCAGGACGGGTGTTTCATTGGTGGAATGTCGAACAGTGCGGATCCTGATCAGACTGTGCGGATGCACAGGCTGATCTGGATCTACACTGGTCAGAAAACCCATAAGCCCAATTTCTCCAGTCACAGCCACATATACAGAACTGATGGAAATTCCATTAACTTACAGACACTGCAGTAATAAAATGAGTAAGATGTGCACAGAATGCGTTGGCATGGTTTATAACTCTATATCAGTTGTCAGAAGATAAAAGCACCCTTGTGAAATGTGCAACAGATGTATACTTGAGTCCAATACACCTGCATAACTATCACCACATTTGAATAACCACTACTATCCGAGGATAAACCATTTTCTCCCCAAGAAAATTCTTAATATTTCCTTTATTTTTCATCACATGTGTACGTTGTGAGCACCATTTAAACCGTCTCGTTGAGACGGTTTAAATGAGTGGTCACAACATATACTTTTGATGAGGAATAAGAAAAATGGAAAAGAAAATATTTCCATATGCCACCATCAGTTTTTTTTCCGCAGGATATTTCAATGACTTGATAAGCCCCATTTATCTAGGCATATTCACATATATAAAGACTAGTCACAAATGGCATAAACCCCATTTCTCCCAGCGCAAAATGTTTCTGCCTATCAGCCAGTTTAATTGAACCTTGTGTTTTTAATGTTGCCGAGTATAATTCACAGAAAACGTCAGGAGTACTAGCTATGCCAGCATACGTCCGACCAACATTCATTGTCAATCCTGAAACACTTTGTTCCTACGAATGGATTCACAAACTCAGCTTGCATTTAATAACCGGTATACAGTGGTTAGTTACCACCAGGGTGCTGGCTTGCAAAGACTATTATTTTATGCATTAACCACAGTTCGGTCTGGACTTCATGTCTTTTTTGAAAATCGATTGGAAAAGCTGATTAAAACAAAAACAGACCTGCCAGCCCGAGGCAGTGTGCAGAAAAACAGAATTTAATAACGTGTTTATCACGGAAGCTTTAGAACTTCGGAATTCAGGGCTCAATTTGGAGTAATGGATCAGTCTAGAGCTTCAGTGTGTTTTACACACCGATATTCCATCTACGCAGCACCCGGTGTACGAGTCTCCACGACAAAATGGGCTTATTGAGATTGAACAGTGGAGCCCCTGATTGTGCAGGATGGGGAATGAGTGGTACGATGCATCTTTCCGCAGAAGCGCAGGCTGATCTGGGCCTACGCTGTTCGCTGCTTTTGTAATTGTAAGTCGCGCATCGGTATCTACGGGTTTTAGTAGCATGCACATTACCGGCACGCATTGTTTGAAAAATCGAAAAGCAATTACCGGTAAATTTCTGTATTATCAAAGCTGTCTGATATGTGTTTCTCGAATCACGCAATGAAATTTCGCTGAAATTGCATTCTCTACTTTCTGTGAACAAATCTGTCAGAGCCGACTTGTTCACATGCAAATAATTTATTTTCAAAGCAGTTACTTGCAGTCAAAGCGTGATTTCCATCAGCTGCCTTGCCACAGAATAAAATTCATTGTTATTTGAGCTACTAGAAAAACCAAGTTATTGCATATAATCACAGGTTTTTTTTTTTGCCGTTTTTAAAGTCGTTTAACGGCTACCGGTATATTCTCAATCGTAAAAGGTATGTTTTTTTCCCAATTCTAAAACGAAAATTTCCAAAATGAAGTTACCGGAAAAAGAAAGATTTTTTTTTTTTTAATCTGCCATTACTGTCAGGAGTCGTTTAATATTCAATTGTATTGCTGTTATTAGTGGAAGTGTCTATCTGCATAGGCATTAATATCTGTAAAGACTGTATTAAAGTTAAAATTGATTTTTTCTAAAAACTTATATATTATATTTTTCCCAATTTGGATGAATATGCCATGCCGGGAAAATTGCCAATTCCAGGGGTATATATTATGGGTTACGTTCCCAAAATGGCGAAAATAAACCCTGAATGATCAGAGTGTTATATATAGCCCAATATAAATGTGCATCTTCCTAACACATTAATTAACCCTTAGACCGCAACACAGAAAAATTGTCGTCTGCTGTTGCTTTTATATATTACCTTATTGGTTTGACAGCACTTCAGAATCATTTCCAATGGAAATGATTCTGAAGTGCTGTCAAAGCATGTTGTAAAATATTCTAAAGTGCTGTCAAAGCAATTGTTTTGATGATAAAAATAGAAAATAAACGTCAGCCAACAAAAAATTAAGATAGCGGTGTAAGGGTTAACCCTCTCAACTCCAAAGATAAGAAAAAAATCCCTATGTTAATTGCAAACAGTGTAAATCCAGATGGAGCACCGTTTTGTCACGTTGGTCCGCTCGTCCCGAGCAACATAGTGTTAGCGTATGATTATGGTGTTAATGGCTTATTCCAAGTGTGATGATGTCAAGAGTGATATTGGATTCACAAACTATCTCGGCCCTCATTCAGTTCATGATCACTCGTAAAATATTCTGACAGGCTGTTTTATTGAACCATTTCATGTTCTTTAAATGTATGTGTAAATGTTGATGTGTAAATGTATATGTTGACAAACATATACTTTCTTTGACAAGTCAGAAAATGTTAGTCACGACATGTACTTCGCGTACATGTCGCGACTAACATTTTCTGACTTGTCAAAGAAAGTACATGTTGTCACCATTAAGTCGGGCCCCACTTGAATTGAAAAACTCGACAAGCTTCGTTTTGTTATAGCGCTGTAAGCTGCTACAAACCATTGCATTCAGAATACACCATTATGGGTATAAATTTGTTAATTTTTTTTTTTTATTTCTCAATGAAAGTATATGTTGTGACCACTCATTTGAACCGTCTCGATGAGATGGTTCAAATGGTGGTTACGACATATACTTCTTAGCAGGAAATGGGATAATATACAAGTTTTTTTTACTCCCATCGCGAATTCTCGTAGGACGTGATAATGGTAATTTTACCATTGTACCATGGTAAATATTCAATATTTTTATCGTAATCATGGGAAAATCTTGTTTTATGCAAATGTGTGTATTTTCTCATTCGGGTGGTCAATATCCGGACCACCTGTTGACTAATACAAATGCACTTAATTATTTGTCATCATTGCAGACCTATAATATGTAGACAATATGTCATTTATATTTTCTTCAAAGCGCATAATTGTGTGAGAACATCTGAACTTATGAATATTATAAATGTCTATAGATTTGTGTATCTTTTGATGTTATCCGTTCAAAGTAAGAATGCTAATGCATGATAAAATCTTCGGAGCACAAGTTCAATTCTCGTGTTTCGAATCAAGATTATCTACTTGTATTTAATTTAACATCCATATTCAAAGCGAAGTATCATAAAAAAAAAGTGATATTGAATTCGAGAATATACAGCTATTGTATCGAATGTCTCGTAAACAGTTAGATTAAAAGGCATGTACTGTATAAGTACATGCACCAGAGCTCCAGATAAGCTTGTGTCTAAAGCGTACTATACCCCCTGATTTCAAAATCATTGCATATTTTACTTTTACAAATTAATTATTGACTTTCTTCATTACTAAATAGGGAACAAATGATAGAAAATATAACAAATTTAAACATTCACTTATTTGCAGCTAGACGAAGTGAATTTTCAACTTTATGACAGTATTTTCGCAACTCAATTTGAAAATCAATGCGTATTTTCACACTGCTGTGCGTATTTTGTACTCCCACTTTTGATAATCAATGCGTATTCAGCTAAAATAATTGCGTAAAATACACCAATACGCACCTTATCTGGAGCTCTGTATGTACATGTACGTCCGACAATGCATTCTGTACCTCTGATAAATCACAAAGCTATTATGGAAACCCGTACAAGTCCAGCAATAAAAACCCCTAGTTCACAGATGCAGATTAATTGGCTGGAAAATGGCGACCGTTTATGTAGACATGAACAACTGGAGTTCGGAATTCCTGATCCTGGACAATGCTGACCAACATTAGCATTACAAAGCATACCTGGTTACTACAGATCAGAGGCTATTGTGCGGAAACCGAATCTTTTGATACAACTGGATGGCGGAAGACTCAGGTATGGTAATATCAACAAATTTGTAGCTGTGACTGGAGAAATGGGGCTTTTGGGTTTTGCGACCAGTGTAGATCCTGATCAGACTGTGCATCCGCACAGTCTGATCAGGATCTGCACGGTTCGCCATTCCATCAGTGAAACGCCCGTCATGCTTCTAACACCCAATTTAAGATGATTATCAGGGTACAGGAGTGTTATTTGATCAGGAGCTACCCTTGTAATAAATCCCATAAGCTTCATTTCTCCAGTCACGACTACATTTCATTATGGGAGTAACAAAACTTACAGCTTACAGGTGATAATGGGCCCAGGGACAACGGCTTGAAATGAACGAAACATAACATGTTCTAGCTTGCCATTTAGCAGTGGCAGATTCAGGGAGGGGGTCCCCCTTTCAGAATGGCGACACTCTAGATAAGGTGCGTATTGTCGTATTTTACGCACTTACTTTAACAGAATACGCATTGATTGTCAAAAGTGGGAGTACAAAATGTGCACAGCAATGTGAAAATACGCATTGATTTTCAAATTGAGTAGTGAAAATACTGTAATTATAAAAGTTGAACTGAGTTTGCTTTTTGCAGCCCAAATAGTCAATTTTTAATTGGTTTTATTTTTTATCATTTGTTCCTATTTAATAAGGTCCAAACAAAAAACAGTTTGTTTCCTGTTACGGGCCCGAAAAAGATAGGGTCGGTAGATCTGTATGTATCATTGTAATTTAGTTAGACCGGGGTGGGGTGAATCAATTTTTGACACCGCTGTTAATATACCTACTGCCCTGTGGAAGAAAAAAAAATGTAGGGGGGTGGGTGGGGGCGTGTGTCACATGAATATCTCTTCCACAGTATGTATGTTTACTGGAATAGTCCAATATTGAAGCATTAATATTTGACAGGAAAAATAGTCAAAAGTCATAGTGTATCTAGAATCAATTGTTAGACACTAAAGTAAACAATTACACAATTGTAACAGCTATTTTTTTTAAATTTCATATCATATTAGGAAATAACTTATTTTCCCTTCAAAAATTTCATGCCGCGAAAACACAGGACACACAATTCTAACTCTGTAAATCGCCAATACTTACAGAGCAAGTGGCCTTAAATGGCGGTAGATTTGGTGTGGACCATGTTGTAAATGCCATTTATCGACAAGCCATGGTCTACCACCCGAATCTCGTTGACCTTGCACCAAAAACATCGCAGAGCAATCAAACTGTTACTCTCGCTGGCCATGTTGGGTACGGGACAGGTAAACAATGTGGTCACAACAACATTTTCCGGGACCGATGTAAAATTGACAATAAAAAAATTACTGTCGGGGGTAAAACTAGATGGTCGGTCGGGTAACAGGAAACAAACCTTCTTTTTTTTTTACGCCTATGGAAGAAAATCAATACATTTGATAAAGTAAAATATTCGAAATCTGGGGGTATAATACTCTTTAGATACCAAACTTATCTGGAGCATTGCTATTTGAATAAATGGTTTCATAAATGCAAACATTTTCTGGAGACCCCCTAGCACAATCGTTCAAATTTCGACCGGGCCCCTACCCTCTTTGGTGGAATCCTGGATCCGCCACTGTGTTTGTTATCCAGTTCGGTATTTTTGAAATGGGGCACTGAAAACATCGACGTCAACCAAACAAAGAACACTGATAAGGCCAAAAAAAAGAAAGTTGTATTGTTTCCTATTATGGTAAACAAAATAACAGGTAGGTACATGTACCGGTAGGTAGGAAAAAGTTTTTATTTAGTAAAAACTTTTTGTCTTCTATCGACATCAGTACATGTCATGGCTGATTATTTAAGTTTATATAGTGTACAACTATCTTGACACAAACACTTTTTATGGGACGATTTCAGTGATTCTTTTTTTGATTTTTATTATTATTATTATTTTTTACTAAAAAGTTTAGGGTCGGCGGGAAATTCTTGGTAGGGTCGGGTAACCGGAAACAATTTTTTTTTTAAAGCTAATGTTAATACACAAAAGGTAACGGAACATACCTGATTCTGAATTGGATGACAAAGTGGAATTGGTGGAGGTGCTGCATTCGGAGATGCTCCGTTCCTGCCGGATGCGGTATGGGAGTTCGTTTGTTAGTTGTTCCACACGGCGCTGCAGGTACCGCTGCTCTCGCCGCAGCTGTTCTCGCTGTGAACACGTTCTCCGCTCCTTATCCTCCAGCGCCTGCAACGAGATTGGTTCATTGGTTGATTAACCCTTTCTACACCACAGGCCTGTATAGCGAGTGAGTGTGGTGTTGGCAAAAAGTGTAGATCCAGATGAGCCGGCTCGTAACGAGCCGTCTCATCAGGATCTGCACTTTTTGCAAGTAATTGTCATATTTTAAGAACAAAAAGATCCCCTTTTCATAAAAGGAATAGTCTGAAAATTATTTTGTGACGGTTGGATTGGTTGCAAAATTAACATTCCAGTTCCTTAGGGGTGAAAGAGTTAATTGGGTGTGAGTGATTGCTTGAATGAATGATTGATTGAATAAGTGATTGTTCATTGATGGATTGATTGATAATTATTTCATTGATCATTGATGTGTTGATCGGTTGTTGATCGATTGGTTGATTGATATTGTTTGTTGATTGTGTGGTTGATTGTTTGTTGATTGATTTATTAAGAAATTTGAAATTGAATTTGATCAATAACATGGTGCATCACGACAAAATACTGCAGTGCCTGCATGCAAGCTGATTAATAATAACTTAACAAATGGAATTCTCATTACAAGATGTTTCAGAATTCCGATCTTCATGTAAGTGGAATGTCATGGCAAAAGTGTAGCATTAGGCATGCAATGTGATATATATAAAGTGTTTGTTACATCGATGCGATCAGGAAGATAAGAAAATTTGGACTGTTGAACAGCATTATGACGTCATACGAACATGATTGTAGATAAATGAAATGCGTTTCATATTATTATCATCTATAATATCCAATTTGCATGTCATACAAACATGTTTGGAGGTCATTATAACCATGTTTAGGTCAAACAAGTATACATGTATCAGCTTGCTCAGGAACAAAACATCTGTGATGGACCGACCATTAGGGCAACATTAAACTCCAAACAGAAGATTTAGATCAAAACATTCACATTGTATTGTCATAAAACACAAAATATTTACAACTTTACATCAACAAAACATGGCACAGTAGTGATGGAATGAAACTAGGTTTAAGCCCCAGTCACGCATAACGAGGATGAACTACGGATGGCCACGGATAGCTAATCAAATATTGTGCGAGAAAACACGGGCCAGTACGGTTCTACTACGGTTAGACTACGGATACTTGGAAAAGTCGCGGGAATACTGGACGAGGCCTTCCGGCCTTCGTCCAGTATTCCCACGACTTTTCCAGGTATGACTACGGTGGTCGGGGGTAGACCGTAGAATATCCGGATTTAACACAGTGTCACTACGGACGATCAAGGATATGTCATCAGGAGCTACACTGGTCACAAATCCCATAAGTCACAGCCACAAATGCCTATACAAAGACAATACAGACTTATGACTTCTTGATCAATCACTACAAGCTAACACACTCTCTTGGCAGGCCAACAACAATGTACAACTTGAGATGCGTGTAACATTGTACAATATGCATATGATAATAGTTTAGAAGCAACACAAGTTACGCATTTAAACAATGTGGTTCTTAATCAGACTGGTTGCAATAACAACAAGCCCTTTTACGAGGTGCATGATCACATGGTTACAACAACAACAACAATGGCTGAAAGTGTTGAAATTGCGTCCAGTTCAAAGTAAGTATTATTTTAATAGGCATCGGATTTTGATGAAATAGGGTGCAGCAAACGCGTCTTCATGTGCTGCATTTGGTGGTCCTGGGAGTTCGGCACATACTTATGTCGTTTTTGCAAATAATCAATTTCCATGTCGGTAGACACGAATAACTATGCTTCGCAAAAACTACGAAAGTTTGGGCCAAAGTACCGAGACCACCAAATGCAGCTCAACAAAATGCGTTTGATACACCATATTTTATCAAAATCTGTTACATAATAATAAGGACAAATACAAGAATACGTACTTTGAATCGGAGGGGTTCTGGAAGTTTCAGTACTTGTTGTTTTAACCACATGATCAATCATACACCTTGTTCTATATCAGTGTGTCATAAATAGAAAAGTATGGGAAATTGAAGAAGTGGTGGTGTTAATGAATGGAAAACTGAGGAGAAATGGTGATAACTGTCAATATTTTGAGTCAGACTGCCAGATTTCCGAAAGCTGCATATACCACTAAGGAATATCCAGTAATATTAATAACTAATGAGGACATAAGAATAGCTGTCGCTGAAAATCCACTGAAACCCCCTCACCCCACTTGTAAAACTATCATACCAGGTTGATTCTGAATCAATTTGAAAACGTACGTACACTATGACAAAATCATCTGAAACAAGGTGATCAGCTCGAGATTCTCATGCCTGGATTAAAGAGTCAAAATGTGACAAAATCTTCAGCATGTAATAATTCCACATGTACTCTGAAAAATTGTCAACTTTGTAAACGTATTTCATGAAATTACACAGATGTGCGAAGGTACAAAATGATATAGCGTGTCTCATACAGACATTTACACCCGCACATGGACACATGAACAATAAATGAATTATAAAGATCACCCACCATAATATTTGCTACCGTAACTCAGTAAGTATTATCAAGATCAATTCTAAAACAATTCTCTCAAGATTTTCATCCCAATTATTTCATAAAATGTACCAGTGCTAAACCTAAAACCACATGTACAGCAACCAAACGCCAATAAATCACACGTTTATGGTAATGAAATCTTGTTTCAGTATAATAACACCTTGAAATGGCCAGTAAGGGTGACTTTAATTGACAATCAATGCTTCAGGAAATGAACAGCGATTGCCGCCATAAAGCGTGTGTCAACCTTCACCAATGACCACAAACGTTTCTATCCCATACATTGTCTCTGGTTCTGAGGAAAAGTCGGTCAATCATGCGAATCCCAGGGGTTCTTTAATCATAACGTTTGTTCAACGGACAAAAATCCATAAGTGCATTAACCCTCTAACCGCTTAACCCATTTCAGTCTAAGGATACAATAATTTTTATTGAACAAATCTCATTATTTTGTTTATTTCTCCATAAAGGTATATGTTGTTACCACTCATTTGAACCGTCTCGTCGAGACGGTTCAAATGAGTGGTAACAAGATATACTTTGGAGATGAAATAAAGAAAATAGGATTTTTTTCCCCTAAAATGTTTCATACTACTATAATTGTATCCCGTCTGTAATGGGTTAAGTAACTGGAATGGAATACTCCATTTTAATGTTTGACTGTTCCATTTATCAGAAAGGTAATTTTATCCTCAAGTAGTGCAGATTCGCGCAGTCTGATCAGGGCCTGGGATGGGCCGTGGCCTAGTGGATACGGCATTGGACTTCACTACCGGATTTTGTGATTTAACCCTTTCAAAACCACAGGCCTCAATCCCGTGCTTGCAAACAGTGTAGATCCCGATGAGCCGGCTCGTACACAGGCCTCCATCCCGTGCTTGCAAACAGTGTAGATCCCGATGAGCCGGCTCATCGGGATCTACACTATTTGCAAGCACGGGATTGAGGCCTGTGGTTTTAAAAGGCGAATGTGCAGGCTGATCTGTGGTAATTCTGTATGCAAACGATGTAAACCTCTTTATCTCAGCCAACGGCAATGTATTAATATGGTGATTTCTCTCCAACAACTCAAATATGGGCTACCTATCTAGATCAGCTCTGAATAAAGCATGAAATACAAAGGTTATAACAAATTCTCTATCGTTCATAATGGATGACTGAAACACAATATGTATGTCAGTCTTGTCAGGACAAAATAGGTGTTGTTGAGTTTATGGCAGCTTGCAAGTCTAGCCCTATATTCACTTACACAAGTCACAGATGCATCCACGACAAAAACCTCAATTAAAACACGTATAGTATTAAAATTTACTTCTCTTCCATGCATGATCAAACACTTCACTTCAAACACCAAGGTCACAAATAAATGATTATACATGTAGGTTTGCCCAAACCGAGCCTACTTCACCAAGATGGATAGGTAGGTAGGTAGGTAGGTAGGCAATAAGGCAAATTCTTTTTCTGTTTCTAATAAAAACCGAAAATCCATTCACTGGGTATAATTTCATCTCTGGTATGAATTTTTTTTTTTTTTTTACATTGACACTGAAAAAAGATTTTGAGTATAGGCACACATTTTTCAAGTCATGAAACCAACATACTTTTTATTATGACCTAATGACATTTCAATGACTTTATAGAAAATTAAACAGGCACACATTTTTCAAGTCATGAAACCAACATACTTTTTATTATGACCTAATGACATTTCAATGACTTTATAGAAAATTAAACAGGCACACATTTTTCAAGTCATGAAACCAACATACTTTTTATTATGACCTAATGACATTTCAATGACTTTATAGAAAATTAAACAGGCACACATTTTTCAAGTCATGAAACCAACATACTTTTTATGACCTAATGACATTTCAATGACTTTATAAAAGGATTTTTAACTGCCACACATTTTTTTCAAGTTTCAATTTGAAATAAAAACATTTTTAAACCAATATACTAATGACATCATGAAAAATTTTTAATAGAAAACAGCCAACACAATCAGCTTTTTGAACCCATAATTATGACCTAATGACATTTCAATGACTTTATAGAAAATTAAACATTGTAGGCTGAGCTCCAGTTAAGGTGCATAATTTTATCAATTTGGGGTGAAATTTTGTCATTTATTCTCCAAAAATGGCAAGTTGCGAGTCCTTTAGAATCGTCTCATTGAGACGATTCTAAAGCACTCACAACCTGCCATTTTTGATGGAGAAATAAGAAAGTTACCCCCAAATTACGCACCTTAACTTGAGCTCTGATTATAGGGCCAGATCAGACTACAAGTATGTTGAGTTGTACGTGTAGATGATTTATTTGTTGGTGTTTTACGTCCCATCAACAACAAGGTCACCATGTGGCTGTGACTGGAGAAATTGGGATTATAGGTTTTGCGACCAGTGTAGATCCAGATCAGCCTGTGCTGTTGTGACTGGAGAAATGGGGCTTATGGGAGTTGTGACCAGTGTAGCTCCTGATCAAATACCACAATAGTGCTTGTTAGAAGCATGACGGGTGTTTCATTGATGGAATAACAAACATCCTGTGAGGATGCATTATGCTGATCTGGATGTGTAATGGTCGCAAAACCCATAAGCCCCATTTCTCCAGTCAAATGCCACAATGTGATACGGTTGTAATACCGATACATATCTGGTATTTTCCGGTTTCATAATGCTGGGTTATTGATGTTTTAATTGCAACCGATTCAGACCCCGTGCCCACCTGAGTATTATTACATCAATTAATTACAGAACAGTTACAGCGAAACCTCTCGAAAAACCGGGCTCCGTGGGAGTTTGTTCAACCCTTTCACCATTAAGTAACTAAAATGGACTCTTCCATGAACATTTTTCAGACAATTCCATTGTCAGGAAGGGTTTTCTTCTAAAAAATATGAAAATTACCTGGAAAAAGTGTAGATCCTGATGAGACGGCTCGTTACGAGCCGTCTCATCTGGATCTACACTGCTTGCGAACACTTAGAAGCGTGACAGGTGTTTCATTCATGGAATGGCGAACAGTGCAGATCCTGATCAGACTGTGCGGATGCACAGGCTGATCTGGATCTACACTGGTCGCAAAGGCCCCATTTCTCCAGTCACAGCCACATATATATATGGCGCCCTTGTCGCGATCATGTAAATGACAGTTAATGAATGATGCCACAACTGCGAGATCAATGATAGAATCGCAAAGCCCCAGCAACAGCAAAAATCAATGCTACTTTCACAAATTAAACAGAATTATCTCGGTAACGACATCCGCTGTCTGTCACATCCTGCATATTGTTTTCCGTACGAATCCAGAACCACTCACTTTTTTTGTGAAAAAAAAGGGTCTGGGCCTTCTGATTTTGCGAGAGAAAAAGGCGCGATTTCCGCCAAAATTGTGAAAAAAAAAAGGTTTTCACCAAAATTGTGAAAATGTGCAACCCGTAAAAAATCAAATAATTAATATGTTAACCCTTAGACCGCTACTCATAACAATTGTCGTCTGCTGTTGCTTTTATATCTTGCCTTATTTCTCAATAAAAACATGGTTTGACAGCACTTCAGAATCATTTCCAATGATTCTAAAGTGCTGTCAAAGCATGTTGTAAATTATTCTAAAGTGCTGTCAAAGCATGATAAAAATGGAATATAGAAAATAAACAGCAAACGACAAAAAAATTAAGATAGCGGTCTAAGGGTTAAGGAGACAAAAATACACATTTTTTTCACTATTTCTGGAGAGATGGTGATTCTAATTGATTGACGTACTTTTCGTTTGTCCAAAATCAGTGGACAAAACCGTATCAAGAGTATCACCATGTTTGACCAGATAGATAGCAAAGTTGAGATATTAACCAGAAGATGGCCACATTTCAAAGTTTGCTTGACCCTTCAGCTCAAGTATCATATATGATAAAAACATTGAATTCCTTTTATCGGCTTATCACACCCATCAAGGTTATATGGTACAATAGGCAGGTCAAGTGCACTGTTATTATTCCCTGGCCTGTAGAGTTTGGAATGCGGACAGCATAGACAGGGTATGGACGAATGTCAGAGCCTGTAGGAACATATATGTAAACATGCCGTTAGCTAAATCGGCAATTAGTGTCGTGCAAATAATTGCACAGCAATTACTGTTCTATGTATAACTACCAACATTGCACCAGACAGGGGACTGTTTCACTAAACTTCATAGGATAAAATGTTTGTAAGTGCAAATTTAGGATCGTCTGGAAATTTCAATTGATGGATTTACATTTATTGGGCATAGGCTGCATATGCAGCCTATGCTCAATACATGTAAATCCAATAATTGTTTACAAGAAAACATTGTTAATGTGAAATTTACAGACTATCATAATGTTGCACTTACGAACATTTTAGTCGTACAAAGTTTCATGAAACAGGCCCCAGATACAAGGTGTATGAACGGCAAACATTTACGAGCATTTTACTACCTTTCGCAGGCCTCATGTGTAAGCGACATAGCCATTTAATACCGAGGCGTTCTATACATAGCACACTACATATATGGTCAGTCACGAGATAGAATACCTACATACCACTGGACAGAGACAGTTGTCGAAAAACATCGCACAAATTCTTGTCGATGACGAAGAAAGTTGGCAGATAATTTAGAGCAAATGCGGAATTTAATTCCGCATTTTCTCTGAACTGAATTATTTCCCATATATTGATGCCATTTACAGAATAATTATAATACTCAACTTTTCGTCATCTCAGCAAATATCGGCCGTGTCATATACAACGACTATTCCATCATCGTGAAGAGGACAAGAGGTGTAGTATACTTGTTGACATTAGTCTGTCCTTCCGTAGGAAACACCATCTTGACAATTTCAAATTTTATACTCGACTATTTCACGATTTGAACCGACACAACAGCAGAACCTCTTTAAACTGGACACCCGGTCGATTTAGTGTTCTCCAGATATCTGCCCACATACGAAAAGTACGTGCCTTAGCACTTTTGCGACAAGCATTAGCCCCAGTAGCCGATTTCACCAACTTTGCAAAGTATACTTTTCTAGCAAAGTATACTTTGAGGGAGAAATCATTTATTTTCCCCAAAATGCATTTTTTCATATAGAACTAGCGACTGCATATATTTGATGATTAAAAGTATGCAGAATTATAGAAAATAAACAGCAGACGACAAAAAAAATAAGATAGCGGTCTAAGGGTTAAATATATTTCAGGAGATATCACACATGTTCTCTAAGGTACAAAATCACATGGCATGTCTCGTATGTGTTTGTGTATTATACACAGACACTTGTATCTACCAGGGGAAATTGATAATAAGGAGTTACCCAGTGCGGATCAATTGTATGGAAATTCATCTGACCAGAATGGGTTTATATCAGGCAAGATAAATAAGTTACATAACTTGGTATCCTGTACCTGTAAGGTATTTCTGAGCATATTTGAAGCTTGATTAATCTTTTCACCCCAAAGTAACGGGAATGGATTTTGATATGTTAATTTTGCAACCAAATCAATCGTCACAAAATGATTTTCAGACTAGTCCATTTATGTAAAGGGGGTGTGTAACGGGAATGGATTTTGATATGTTAATTTTGCAACCAAATCAATTGTCACAAAATGATTTTCAGACTAGTCCATTTATGTAAAGGGGGTGTTTTTGTTCTTAAAAATATGAAAACTACTTGCAAAATGTGCAGATCCTTATGAGCCGGTTCGTGACGAGCCGTCTTATCTGGATCTACACTATTTGCCAATACCACTGTACAGGCCTGTGGTGTTGAAACGGTTAAGAAATTAACTAAAAACATTATTTTGCAAAGAACTGACTTAGAAAGTATTGTTATTAAAATCTGTAAATGTGAGACAATATTGTATTGACAACATACACCGCGATGATGATGATGATGATGATGATGATGATGATGATGATGATGATGCATGAGTAAAATATTGTCGGAAAGTTGGCTATACCCAATCTGTCTGCATTAGGCTACAAAAAATTAATGTTTAGATTCTCATCCCCGCCCGCCCCTAATAAAACGGCCCGCCTAAGGGTTTTTTATTTAAAAAATTTACGAGAATGATGCGGCCCGCGTATTATACCGCTGCCACAGCTTTTTATCTGAGTGCTTTACGTAGCGCAATACAGCAACCCCGGAACCCGCCCCCTCGAGATTAGCAATACTTCAATATGAACATGTTATTACAAAACACTATTGCACGCAACTGCGCATTGCCATTCAACACCTCGTTTTAGTATTGCCTGAAAATAAAAAATAAAAGTGTCCCACCCGCCCCATTTTTCCCCAAAATTTGGATGAGAATCTAAACATTAATTTTTTGTAGCCTTAATATCAGGTGTTTATTACGTGCACCTGTCGGATGTATTAATAATACATCATAGGCTATTAACTCATCAAAGCAGGTGATTAATGCAAGTGCAGAAGTGTGAAGTATTAATTTAATATTTCACAATTTCACACAGCTATATTGTTATTTTTATGCGAACTGCTGACTTTTGCAAAAATAATATGAAATGCAAAATATATTTAAATTATTAATACACTGTATTATTGATAATTACACTGTGAAAAGTCTATTTTATGCAATAAATAAAGTTAATTATTCTTGACTGGCAAATTTCAGAGGCTATTTTGACGAGCTGGCAAAATGACTGTTTTAATATGGAAATGAATGTAGTCTCGCCGTTATTACAGAACACAATTTGCACAAAGCAGTTGTCAAACTGGTCGGTTGTTTCGTGCCACGTCTATTGTTGACGGTCATGTAATTGGGCAAAAAAAAAAACACCCAGTGAAGAGGAACAGCCCATCAAAGGCAAAGAAATGCTTTATTACAATACAATTGTCCTAATGACATACGAGACGAGCCACATGGGTTTGTACCTAAGAAGATTTTCATGAAAATATTTAGAGAAACTGTGATAATTTCTGTAAATCATGTTGAAAATTGACAAAATTTTCATAGCAAATGCGGAATTCTATTCCGCATTTGCTATGAACATTTCGTCAACTTTCGACATCATATACGAAAAATGTCGCAAATATAATTATATTCATAAGATATCTCGCATATACAAGATATTAGGTACAAAATCACATGGCTTGTCTCATTTTATGAGCCAAAATCTAACAAACTGGGCTTGTTGCCTTACGAGTATTGTAGACGCAGCAATCTGATCAAGTTGATTTATTATGGTTTCACGTCCATTTCAATATTAGAAATCATTTGATAAGTGATGCCAGGGATTCCGCTGGGGAAAATAAAAAAATCGGGGAAAATAAAAAAATCGCCACTTCAAAAAAAATAAAACAATTATCGCCAATTGTTTATTTTTAGCCAATTGTTTATTTTTATCGCCAATTGCGAAAGTGGCGATCGCCAGAGGAATCCCTGCTGCTAAAAGACAGCAAAAACCTTTTGCGTGAATTCAGACAAAAAGATTTTTTGTCAACTAAGCATGTTATTCTTTATTGAAATAAATGCAAATTTTCAAAACCATTGAATATTATTACAATGCACACCGTCAGGGTTTTTTGTCACTTCATGCAATGACAATACTCAGACAGATATGTGACTGTGAGTGTGACTGGAGAAATGTTGGGCTTATGGATTTTGTGACCAGTGTAGATCCAGATCAGCCTCTGCATCATGACGGCCGCACAGTCTGTTCAGGACCTGCACTGTTCACCATTCCATCAATAAAACACCTGTTATGCCTCTAACAAGTAAAATAGAGTGTTATCAATCTACAGTCGTGTGCAATTTGATCAGGAGCTACGTTACACTGGTCACAAATCGAATAAGCCCCATTTCTCCAGTCACAGCCAGATACGAGACACGCCATGTGATTTTGTGCCATGTGATTTTGTACTTCGGACATCTGCGTCTACTAATTTCATGAAATACTTTTACAAAATTTACAATAATTTTCATAAATGGCGTCAAAAGTTGGCAAAATTTTCAGAGTACACGCGGAATTATATTCCGTGTGTACTCTTGAAAGTTTTGTCAACTTTTGACGCCATTTACGGAAAACATTATAAATTTTGCAAACGTATTTCATGAAATTACGCAGATGTCCGAAGGTACAAAATCACATGGCGTGTCTCATATAGGTCGACAGACAATGTTCGCCCAAGGTGACAGTGCACAACACATAATACGAACAACTAAAACCCGATCCTGCATAATATGAATATATTATTGTGTGTGTGTACCAAACGCTATCACGGTATACCAAACTGGCTGGGTCAATAGGCTTAGAATGTTTTACAATGAAATCACAACATATAGTTTGCCAACTTTGCAGACATGGGAAAGTAGCGATAGCAGTTAAGTGGTTTTTGGTATGCGAACTTACAGTTTAAAATGATTGATTGATTGGTGTTTAATGGCCTATCAACAGCTAATGTCATTTAAGGCTGGGCCTACAGGTTTGATCCTGTATTTAACCTGCTGCATTGGAGGAAAATCTCAAAATCAGAATGGAATATATCATCGAAAAAGAAAAAACATTCAATTTAAAATGAATGTGTTTAATGTCCCAGCAACAACTAAGGGATGGGAAGGTGGTCTAGTCTCATATGAGAGACTAGTGAAACAGAAATGCTATGGAAGTGTTATTCATGATTAAAACAGGGATTTAGCCTCTAGTATTGAAGCCCAATGTTCTACCATTAGACTATCACCCATCCCAACTTCCAGTATAAATACACATACAACAGTACTGATGGTGCACTAAGAAGTACAGAAAAAAAAACAGGAATCTAAAGTAACCAAAAACAAGAAATGCGTCTGTCGAACGCGGATGCCACGCCACCTGCAGCATATTTGAGAAACTGTGACAAATTGGTTAACCGAAAAGTGTGACGGACGGACAGACGGTCCGAACACTATATGCCACCTGTTTCTTCGAAACCCGGTGGCATAAAAAGTGATACATTTATGTACATGTACCATAAATAAAACTGCCAGTTGCATGAATGTCAAAATATTGCTTAGTGCAAACAGTTTGTTGTCTATTATTTGTAGAATTACACCTGCCATCTCTTGAAGAGAACCAGATACTTGAACCCATATCCTGTGGGATACTGTTTGACAGGTATCAAAATTTACAGACATATTTTTCTGTGAACATTTTTTCTCCATGAAAGTATATGTTGTTACCACTGAGTGGTAACAACATATACTTCTGATGAGCAATAAGCAAAATAATCAATAATAATGAAAAAAAAGTTATGAACCTGTACTTCTTCAGCATAAAGTTGGACAAACAAGGAAATAAGACACGGCCTTTACTGATCAGCTGTTTTCTACGCTTCACAATGACAACCCGCTCAATTGACAAATCTGTTCCTTTTGATCAAACTCTACACTGTTCAAAAACAACGATGGTCAAGCTAGACACAACACATATTCACTCATCCAATGCAATCTCGTTAATAGTGTCAATACTAGCTTGCCGCCAGATACTGAAACTGTTTTAATCTGTAATGCCCATCTAAGAATTGCAAAATTGCAAATAATATTACGAAAGTAGGCAGATAAGAGGATATTTCACATCAGCTAGATCTATAATCAGCACATTCAGAAATGCGAGATCATCGGGGCCTCTCGGTAAATTGAGTCGAAACACTGGTTTCCATTAGCTTGAAGCGAAAATGATGCATGATGGGTAATACAACTGAAGGATTGTGCAATAGAACGCACAACGGCGTGATTCAAACCAGCGAAGAACCCAAATCTGTTGACACCAAATTAAAATTCTGCAAGATCGGAGTATACTAAGCATAATTCCGACACACGCAACAACTTCAAGCTTTCATATATATGCCAACCAGCGTTCTGTGCAGTCTGATCACAGTGTAAGATGGTTGGAGATTCGAAGATGTGGCAATTTCTGCGAGACATTGCCATTATGGAATTATGGGATAATACAGCATATAAGTGAGGTCGGTATTATAATTAACTGCAAGTTTACGACCTACCTGAAGCTATGTGACCTTCTGCTCAGAGCCAGTAAATTGAAAGCAGGTTTTATGCATGGTATATACATACAGTGAGGACTCCATTCTAATGAAATTTCAAGACATATTTACAGAGAGAAATAAAACATATATTCGTTTAGCGGATATATTTGCCGCTAGCATGCAAATAGTTAAAACACAAACGGTAAATAATAAGGCACTTTCTTAAACGACGTGACAATTACAATATCTACACTTGAAAGGCAATAACCCACTGATATGCTGGACGTTTTCTGCTTCATCAGTTTTACTCCAATAGTAAACAACTATGACAATCACAAACGATTTTCTAGCAGCCACAGAACATGTGATAAAACGCCAATGGAAATATGTCACAAAGTACAAGTTATATTTGCAACCAGCACAGGTTTATGCAGTCGGGATTTTTGGCATTTGCAAAGTACATCATTAACCCACTTCAGGCAGAGTAATTACACCTACCGCACCTAAAAGGTGTATGAACAAAATGAAATATTTTTGCTATTTTTCTTGCTTTCGAAAAATAAAAATAATTCTCTTAATTATGCACCGAAAGTATATCTTCTCACCACTCATTTGAACCGTCTCGACAAGACGGTTCCAATGAGTGGTAACAACATATATCTCTGTGCATAATTAAGAGAATTATTTTTATTTTTCAAAAATTGTGTCGCTTCAGCATATATAATGGGCTCCATGAAAACACATCTTGGTATTTCATTAGAATTGTCTCCAAGGAGACAATTCTAATGAAATGCCAAGATACGTTTTCATGTATTTAATACCAGTATACAAGTGGTTGTAGGCAGAATTACCATTCCGCCGGAAATTACCGTACATGACATTTTGTACCAGCTGATTAGCTCGATGTTCCCAGGACGAAAATGGACAGCTGCGGGATTGTCCTACATCAGTCCACCATACCGCCTGGCTCAAACTTGTATTTCCCTATAAAAAACCTGATTCAATTCTGACACACAATGTCTTTTGTTATCGCGAAGGTCGGGGAACAATCATTAAATATTTAATTTCAGTTTAAACATTTTTCGCAAATATTTCAGCCTGGGAAACACACTAGCGATTCATGAATGAAAAGGCAACTCTGTTCTATGTTTCACTGTATATACAACTGAGGGAAATTAATATACCGGTACTGCATCATTGTAACGTATATGGTTTAAATAATACACATTTTAGGACAATTTTTTGCTGTGTGTGCAATTAATTTGTCATAGTTTGTTTATCTGGACAGATTCTGGGATTGCAAGCAAGTTTAGCGGACTTGTTTTCGAGAGGGATATTTTTATTCACAAGTTCTGAGAGGCTCTTTAGAGAAATGCAGCCCCCCCCCCCTCCCACACGACTCCCTTGGTATTAAATATATATCACAGTAACATTTTAAAGATGGGAATTAGAATTTGCTTATGATCTAATAACCCACAGGAACCCTAGCCTCATGCAGTGTGCAAACCAATGCCCCATTTCTCCAGTAACAGCAATATTAACCCATTTCATGATAATGATACGCTATTTCGCTTGTGGAAAATCCTAAATACTTTCTTGATTTGCGCTTTGAAGTATATGTTGTGACCACCATTTGAACCGTCTCATTGAGACGGTTCAAATGAGTGGTCACAACATATACTTTCATAGAGAAATAAGAAAAATAAAATATTTAATAAAAAAAAATAACACCCATAACGGTGTATTCTGAATGTAGTGGGTTAACAATCGTCAACATCATATTATACTTATTACCAGTATGTACCTGGAAGTGGGTGGAGTAAAATCGGTCACTACTTGTATATATTTACAAGAGCAGAGTACCTGAGTTTACTGATATGAATGCCACTGATATCTCTGTCAGACCTTCTCTGATCTATTTAGCACCTGTCGGAATTTTATTATGGAGAACCACTCAGTCCCAGTGTGGGTGGGTTGGCAGCCAACAGAAAGGCTGCCAAACCGTTGTGAACAGTCTGCCTGCAGATCCTGATCAACCATGGCATACCACTACACCATTATCAGGGATTCCACTGGCGATCGCCACTTTCGCAATTGGCGATAAAAATAAACAATTGGCGATAAAAAATTACAATTTTCGAGAAAAAAAAAATTGATCTTAATGGTTATTACTTTTTCTTTTTGATTTTTTTTTTGGAAGCGGCGATTTTTTTATTTTCCCCAGCGGAATCCCTGCATTATATACTCCGGAGAGCTCAACATCAGAGTTTTAGTACCTATAAACTATGAACAGGCAGAGGTGGGGCGAGGAACAGATGACTTGGGCGAGCTCACGCGGATTAGGGTATACCGCCGGCGTTAATCTTTCCAATAGCTGTCAATTTCTTTAGTTCAATATACTGGTACTTGAATATTGAGCTTGAAATAAAGCAGCTTGATTGGCTGAGCCTGAGCTGTGCTACAGCTCAAGTTCAGACAATCAACTTGTGAATTGGCAGTGCACTGTGCCAATTGCAATAATGTTCAGAAATGTTGATAATCTGGCCAAGATTAACGCAGGCGGTTGTGTACATGCGTTTGTTGGTGGCTGATTTCATATTAAAGGTACATCTGTACGCTGGTAAACATATGTGGCCTTGAATAAACGCAGCAAAATTATGTTCACATCTGGCATTTTGTGCGATATTAACATAATTATCCGGCAATATATATGTGTAAACATACTGTTATATGAAATATTATGTGACAGACTGGCAAAGAGTCAACTCGGCAGATCAAACTGCTTATGACCCCATCACTGCTAAACGTTTTCCCATTGTGTATATATATATATATACATGTGTGTGGCTATGACTGGAGAAATGGGGCTTATGGATTTTGTGACCAGTGTAGCTCCAAGTCAGCCTGTGCATCTGCAAGCCAGTCTGATCAGGATCTGCACTGTTCGCCATTCCATCAATGACACACCTGTCATGCTTCTTAAAGAAGCAATATAGATTTGTATAATAGCCTACATGAGTGTGCTATTTGATCATGAGCTACACTGGTCATAAATCCCATAAGCCCCATTTCTCCAGTCACAGCCACATATGACTGAGTTTGTAGAAATGGGGATTCTGGCATTTGTGGTCAGTGTGGCTCCAGATGCGCTAGCAGACTCCTGCAGTCTCATTAGGATCTGGACACCCTGCGAGAAGCAGAACAGATGTTTCAATGGCAGAATGTCAGCAGTGCAGACGCTGATCAGACTGCGCGAATGCGCAGTCTGATCTGCGTCTACACTGTTCGAAAATGCCATAAGCACCATTTCTCCGGTCACAGCCGCAAAGATGTATTTGCGGAGGTGTAATAACGGACCGAAACTTGGCACGTGTATGTCACTCGTAGATATATTAGTCAGATCTGGCTTTTTTCCCCCCCAAGTTTTTCCCACTCCATGCTCAAACATGTACAGGCAAACCTACCTTTTGACACCTGTCAGCTCGCTGGTATATTGCAACCTATATATAGTGGAACCTCTCTATACCGGACAAATAACACACCGAATGTTCAATTGTGATGGTATTAATCATGTCGAGTGATAATCCATTTTCATAATTGCAAAGCACGGGCATGTCTTGTATTGCTTAACTCAAAAATATCCGCCAAACGAATTAGGAGCATATGTTTTATTTCTCTCTGTAAATATGTCTTGGAATTTCATTAGAAACGAGTCCTCAGGACTCGATTCTAATGAAATTTCAAGACATATTCATGATATTTACAAGGAGAAATAAATGAAAATATGATGAATTGTCGCCTGTTTTTTTTTTTTTGAAGTGGCAATTTTTTTTATTTTCCCCAGCGGAATCCCTGCAAAGATGTTGACTTCGGAAGTACAGCATCATTTTATCAGACCCAGTACTCTATAAATGCAAATATTATATTACCAGAACTGGAATCATTGTGGCCAGTGTGGCTCCTGATCCATTAGCACACTCCTGCAGCCTATTAAGAATCTACACACCTTGCTACAAGGATTTAGACAGATGTTTCACCGACGGAATGGCAACCACTGCAGGCGCTGATCAGTCTTTGTGCAGAATTGGCACATTTTTCCTAAGAGATATAAAGTGACTTACAGCACTGATACTAAAGAACAATCTCTGGAAGCCTGTGTATCAGCTTCACAGATCTCTCTCTCCCTCCCTCTCTCTTATCTGCCATTCATAGCATATTAAACTACTCAAAGGAATAGATGGGCAGTAGATCCATCCAGGCTGCCGTAGTATCAAGGTGTATGATCACTTGGTACTAACAACAACAACAAGTACCGATTCAAAGCACGTATTATTTTATGGTGTGCTTATTACATAACGGATTTTGATGAAATATGGCACATCAAGCGCGTCTTGTTAAGCTGCATTTGGTGGTCTTTGTATTTTCGCAAAAACGACATAAGTCTGTGCCAAACTCCCTAGACCACCAAATGCAGCTCATGAAGATGCATTTGCTGCGCCATGTTTCATCAAAAGCCGTTGCATATTAACGAAAATATCAAATAATACTTAATTTGGAGTGGGCGGCGTTGTTGTAACCGCGTGATAATGCACCTTGAGTATCAACCGTATCTGGCTACAAGCGTGTGATACACAACATGAATATTGTCTGAATCATCACGACCATGCGTAGCCTCTGATCAGTAGCCTATTTCACCAACATTGCAAAGTATACTTTAGTAGCAAAGTATACTTTGAGGGAGAAATTTTCAATTTTAGGATAAATTTATTAATTTTTATTATACTGAATTTATTACATTATCACAGCCATTATGGCCGTGATAATGTAATAAATTCAGTATAATAATTCTGCATACTTTTAATCATGAAATATATGCATTTGTTAGTTCTATATGAAATAATGCACGAACCCGCAGTAGCGCCTACCGACCCTCCAGTGGGAAGGGTTTATCTAACAGCTGATTCAGTGTATGGAAACATTACCGTATATACCACAACTGCTGCAGCCAGCAATAGAGAATTGTTTCCAATTATGTAAATCTCAGCACTTTAGGGGAGAAAGAAAACTTTTTCGCAATATTTAGTATCAAAGATATTGCCTAATTGCATGTGGCGGCTATATAGCTGTAGTTACATTTTTGAAACCCTTTCAATGCTAGAAACAAAAATTGTCGTCTGCTAGTTTTAAATGTTCTTTTAAAACATGTTTTAGAACACAGTAGAATCATTTCCATTGAAGAAAATAATACTTTGCTACCAAAAAATGTTTATATAAACAATAAATAAATATACATATATGGTACATGTACGTGTCACATGCTGCTTTTTTTCAGAACATCTTTTTGCAACACAATAACATCGTCTCCATTAGAGACAATTATACTTTGCAACCAAGATGGGTTTTAGAAACTAAATATATATATCAGATATCATTATACAGCTGGTTTTAAATAATATTCTCTTTTTTTTTTCTTAAAAGAACATGAGTTGGCAGCAAAATAGAATCATCTCCATTGGAGACAATATAATCGTCTCCATTGGAGACGATTCTACATGTATTTCGATTCTACATGTTATTTTTTATTTTATTTCCCTACTTAAGTATGTATTGGCAGCTATTAGAATGATCTCCTGAGACGAATCTAATGTACTGTCTAAGTATATTTTGGAGAAAATAAAGAACTGCACATTAAAATGTAGATGTGAAAAAGTTGTGCAACATGTACTAGTGTCTAGTATGTATGTAAAGTGTTATTTGTATTGTCTTACAGTTGCATATACACGCTCAGCAGTGGTATGTTGTTGATACAGCCACCTGACTGGGGGTCAGAGGTTACAAACAGTTTGAATTTTGAATTGTTTATATTAAATACTGCTTTTTCTAGATTTTTGTTTCTGCAAATATATTGCTCTATAAATGCACTATATGACTATCAACTTAGCATATAAATTTAATATTTTTCTAACAATTAGTTTTTTAATAATCACTGATAATACAGCTGAGAAAGACAAAAAGTCAAAAGTATTGCGGTTTTTAAATACCTCCGCTCACACCTATTTATAGACCTGCCTGGCCTTTAAGGAGCAAGACACTTTATCCACACTGTTCCAGTTCACCCAGCTGTAAATGGGTACCGATAATTTGTAGTTGCTCTGTAAATACGAATTACCGGCTTCTCTCAAAAAATCTCTACCTCCGTTCTTTCTCCCATTCTTGGGAGACGGCATGCAAGGTCCTAGAGCCAGTGCCGCCGTTAAATATAAGCAAAAAAAAAGAAAGAAAAAAAGGAAAAATAAATGATTACTCCCTCAAAGTATACTTTGCTAGTAAAGTATACTTTGCAATGTTGGTGAAATCGGCTACTGACCTGTGTAACCACAAAAAAAAAAAACATCATTCAAAAATAGAATAATCACTGTGAATATGAAGCCCCTCATCTGCAGTCTGATCAGGAGCTGCATTGTTTGCCATTTATTAATTCCCACTCACCGCTAAGAAACTGGATACCAAGATGTGTTTTCATGAAAAATACGAAAAATGTGCTACATTTGTGGTCTGTTTATTGTTTTCTGCAGCACAGTAAAGGTACCACAATTTTTTTTATTGCTTTTTGATACTGGCTACTTCTGATTTCAATTGGGTTTTTGGCAATTTTTATTGGGTATTTAAGCAAATATGCAGCTTATCTGGAGCTCTGGGATCTACAGTTGTAAAAACTTTAATTGGACAGTAATCTTCTCAAAGTATCACACGAGTCTTATCTGGCTTCTCTTTACCAGACAGCTGCCCAGTAATTAGACACAAATCTCGTTAGAAAGTTATAAAATGTCTCTCGGGATTGCTGTTTTTTGGCTTGAAGCTGGGCAGTAACACAGAGACTGGCTCCAATGGCCCCATTTCCCATAAAAAACCCATAATTCTAGGAGGAACGGGATGGGCAAACCATCTATATAGATAGGCATTTAGGTAACTACAGGTATTGCTGGATGCTACAGTGTTAGTTTGAAACATTTCCAAAGTTTAATTGAACAGTCAGAACTGCAGAAGTATTCATGTATGGTATGCATTTATTTTAGATGAAAACACATTTGTAAAAAGGAATAAAAATGCTGTTACAATATAGCTGAAATAAGTGAATTTTCCACTTTCTTCGATTCATTTTTCTCATTTAATCCCCATTTTATTCTTGAAAAAAAAATGTGATAAATTCAGTAATCAAGTTGTATAAACAAAATATGCATTCAGTTCAAAAGCAGGGTGTATAATACGCTGTAGATAAAAAGCTTATATGGAGCAATGCAACAAATAGGAAAAATACTAATAGACAAATTTTGTTGGTTTTAATTACAATACAAACTGGCAAATTCCTTCTGAAATTAAGAACAAAACAAGTGATTTGTTTCATACCAGGAAGATCGGTTCACTATCACCAGGTTTCAGTAAACTGTTCCCATTACAGACGGGATACACTTTTAGTAGTATGAACCTTTTGAGAGAAAAATATCCCTATTTTCTTTATATCCTTTGGAAAGTATATGTTGTTACCACTCATTTGAACCGTCTCGTTGAGACGGTTCAAATGAGTGGTAACAACATATACCTTTATCGATGAATGAACAAAATAATGAGATTTGTTCAACAAAAATCAGAGTATCCTCAGCATGAAATGGGTTAAACAGTCACCCGTTTTAATTATAATTATCTCTATACAATCAGAAATCCCATAATTTACTCAGACTATGCCATGACAACCAAGAAGGTTGCTGATTATGTTTCATAGATATCTACACAAGCTGTCATGTTCAATCAAAAGCTATGACCATATAAGGGACAGTATCAATCACCTAACCGTTCCAACACTTGTAACAGACCTCTATCTATATATAGCGGTGTTTGCAAACAGTGTAGATCCAGGAGCACACAGGTGGAAGACTCGGACCTGTGACACAAACAAAATCCTATTATAGAAGATAGTACTGTATGTGACCAAGTGGGTGGGGTAGTTATTTAGGGGTGAAAGGTTTAATGAGCAATCATAAACTAGTCTTCACTGGTGAAGCCTTTAATATATATGTCCATTTTTGTAAAGCTGTGTAACATATGTTGCATTCATCAACGTTTGGAACACTTAAGGACTTTAAGTTGACAGATATCTGTTTACGTCAACGTTATTCTGTTATTGTCCACCCACACAACCAGCCAACATCTGGGACTAAATGGACTAATTAATACCAATTGGGAACTACTTAAACCATTTGGGCCAAGGGCACAAGAAAGTGAAAAGTGGATGTTTCAATGTCATACTCCTGGGGTCCGTTTCACTAAACAAGTGCAAATATAGGATAGACTGGAAATTTCAATTGATGGATTTACATTTATTGGGCATAGGCTGCATGAGCAGCCTATGCTCAATAAATGTAAATCCAATAATTGTTTACAAGAAAACATTGTTAATGTGAAATATACAGACTAATTTCATTTTGCACTTACAAACATTTTAGTCGTACAAAATTTAGTGAAACGGCGTCCCCCTGTAACTAATATTCACAGATGCTACATTCTGATACCCTATTTAACCGTTTGTTTGTGTTTGTTGCTCCATTTAAGGATCCCAATTGGCTCTTAGGCATTCAGAATACCCTCGGATCAAGCCGCTATATGGCACACCTGGGTAGAACCAGCTAGAAGAGTGGGAAATAAAATGGTATTTCATAAACTCCAGTGTCGGTCATTATCAAACCTGGGCAGCCGAAGTGACAGTCGGAGGTTGTAACCGCTCAGTTACAATTCCACTCTACGTGTCTAGTCCAGTGTAAGCATGCAGACAACTGGCGTACTGTTTAACCCTTTCACCCCTAAGTAACTGGAATGGATTTTGATATGTTGATTTTGCAACCAATCCAATAATCACACAATGATTTTCAGACTAGTCCATTTATGAAAAAGGGGTGTTTTTTATTTCAAAAATATGAAGTACTTTAAAAAAGTGTAGATCCTGATGAGACGGCTAGTGACCTCATCTGGATCTACACTGTTTGCCAATACCACTATACAGGCCTGTGATGTTTAAAGGGTTAAATATCAAACACAATGCAAGTCATGACCAGAGCCAAAAGCTTTCTCACCAAGTTCAGTGATGCAGGATGTAGATATAATATGTTCACAACAAAATGTTCTCAAATCATTTTCAATGACGTACATGTACTTTCTGATTCGCTGTCACTTCCCCAGTTTGGCAAGGATTCAAAATATTTCAGTGTGGCTCCGATGTTTCCTCCCTTGTTGCATGGCCTATTTTTCCCCAATATTGATAAAAAAAACATAGCATATTTTCCATAAATAGTTGTAAGTTGGAACAAAATTCAGAGATCAGTCCACATATATTTTGTGTCAATTTTCAACATCATTTATGGAAAATATGAATGATTTTCGAAATCAATATCGGCGAACTATGTATATGGCAATATGATGGAGCGATCGAAGCAAGTACAAATACGTAACATCAGCTTGGCATACTTTACTGTGGTCTACATACCGTATTTATTCTAATAGTAACCCCCCTCCCATATTTGCATTCTAAATAGGTTATTTTCACATACAAAAGCCATTTAAACATTGTTTTAAATGACTTTTGTATGTGAAAATAACATATTTTGATCCTATTTTCCACGTTTTAATCCCCACGGATTGCATAACACCGGCAGGGATTCCGCTGGCGATCGCCACTTTCGCAATTGGCGATAAAAAATTACAATTTTCGAAAAAAAATCCAAAACCTTTTTTTTTTTCCGAAAATTGTAATTTTTTATCGCCAATTGTTTTTTGAAGTGGCGATTTTTTTATTTTCCCCAGCGGAATCCCTGCACCGGGCGCGTTTATTAGAATAAATATGGTATATGGTACAGTGAACAGTGTAGGCCCTGATCAGACGCACCGGTTGGTCTGGGGCTACACTGAACGCAAATGCATTTGGGGCAGTTTTCGCGTTGTCACAAATTTAAATTATTGATTACGTGAACAATTACGCGAGGAAAACCTCTTTATGGGTATAAAAATCAAGTTTCCGCAATATTTCTTGTTCCTCATCCAAAGTATATGTTGTGACCACTCATTTGAACCGTCTCGTTGAGACGGTTCAAATGGAGGTCACGGCATATACTTCCGACATGAAATAAGAACAATATTTAGAATTTTCATTGGTGTGTCTTCAGCAAAACGGTTTAATAATGCATATAGGGAGTAACAATGATTTTAACATCTGTGACGGATGTCCGGATGTACGTATAATAATTACATCATTCGGGGAAACTCTGTCATGGTACATGTGCAAATGCATTAGTGTAGAATATCGGTACATGCATGTACAAACATGCCTGCATAGAATATCGACAAACTTGTAGGTATGATGCAAGATGATGAAATTTGTTTACCACAAGTTTACATTTCAGTGAAGTATGAAGTACCTACCAATTACATGTACGTGTCTTTCATCATGAGAAATTTTGTATAATGCATTATATTCCGAAGAAACGCATTTTAATGATGTAAAATTTTGAATATTTTCTCTATTTCTTTTCGTATGCATATACATGTATTGTGACCATCATTTGAACCGTCTCATCGAGACGGTTCAAATGAGTGGTCACAACATATGCTTCCGATGAGAAATAAGCAAAATAATGAGAGAAAAAAGCTAACCCGAGGCCCTATACTGGTCTCAAGGAATTATTTATAACATAGCCACATTTTGTAGAGTATCACATTTGTGGTTGTGACTGGAGAAATGGGGCTTATGGGTTTTGCGACCAGTGTAGATCCAGATCAGCCTGTGCATCACATCCGCACATGATCAGGACCTGCACTGTTCGCGATTCCATCAATGAAACAACCATCATGCTTCTAACACGCAATACAGATTGTCAGGCTACAGGAGTGTGCTATAGGATCCGGAGCTTAGTAACACCAGTCACAAATCCCATAATCCCCATTTCTCCAGTCACGGAAAAATTTATTGAAAATCTATATCAGATATTGATTGGGCCCTCAGAGCTCCAGATAAGGTGCGTATTTGCATAAATACCCAATTAAAATTGCCAAAAACCCAATTGAAATCAGAAGTAGTGAGTATCAAAAAGCAATGAACACTTTGAGGTATCTTTATCATGCTACAGAAAACAATAAGCAGACCACAAATATAGCATCCTATTTTTCCATGAAAACACATCTTGGTATTTCATTAGAATTGTCTCCAAGGAGACAATTCTAATGAAATACCAAGATGTGTTTTCATTTAGAAGCAAACTTTTGAATAAGTGCGGTCTGCTAATGTGTAAACACTATAGTGTGATTCTATTTTACACAATTAAAATTTTGAAATACCCAATTGATTCAGAAATGATGGAGTGACAATACTAATCATTACTAATTCCTTATCTGGAGTCCTGGCCCTTGAGAATCCACAATCTTAGGTACAATAGTTATATTCCGGGGGTAAATACTGAAATATACGGAAGTCCATTAGGGTCACTTCACTTTTTTTTTTTATCTTTTCTTGAATTATTTAGATCTTTTCTGGAATTTTCAAGTTCTTTTCTTGAATTTTCAAGATTTTTTCTTGAATTTTCAAGATACTTTCTTGAATTGTCGAGATCTTTTCTTGAATTTTCAAGTTCTTGAAAATTCAAGAAAATATCTTTCAAGATGTTTTCTTGAATTTTCAAGATCTTTTCTTGGAAAACATCTTGAATAAGTGGAAATTAAAAAAAAGTGAAGTGGCCTTAATGGGCTTCCGTAGAAACGGGCTTCATTGATTTTCATAATAACCCAGGAACTTAACAGATTGTATTTGTGTGTGTGAATATGACAAAAACCATCATATCACATTTTGATGTTTTCCGTATTAAAGTCACATTATATTGTCACCCAATACCTTATGCATGTTAACACTGTCCTCTTGACATTTCCCAAATATAGATAGATCTAGTACAGACTAATGAAAAGTGAAACCTCTTTAAACTGAACACTTTGATAAATATAAGACACGTACGTCATGTGATTTTGTACCGTCGGACATCTGTGTAATTTCATGAAATACGCTTACAAAAGTTACAATATTTTCCATAAATGGCTTCAAAAGTTGTGAGTACATGCGCATGTAATTTTGTCAACTTTCGACTTAAATTATGAAAACGTCTCTAAACCGGACACCCTCGGGACCTCACAGGGTGTCTGGTTTTGAGAGGTTCCACTGTGAACTGATGCTGGTGATTTGCAAGCCCAACAGGGTAATAAAGGACAATCATCCGTCCGCTAAAATTGCCAACATTTATAAAGATTTATGTGCATGGCTATATGGACTAGAGCGATTTCATGGTCAACTAACTTATTTCAATACATGTATGTTTTGACTGTTTATGAAAGCGGGGCTTACTGCATTTTCGATCACAGTACAGCAAAATTGGTTTCAATATACATGCTGCACAGGTCTAATCTGATCACCAACATGAAAACTAAGAAATATCACTCGGATTGAATGCTACAGATAGATCATGATTAACCCTTTCAACACCACAGCTAGTACTTTATAGGTATTGGCAAAATGTGTAGATTCAGACGGGCCGGCTCGTGAAGAGCCGTCTCATCAGGATCTGCACTTTTTGCATGTAATTTTCATATTTTTGAGAGCAAAAACACCCTCTTTTCATAAATGGACTAGTCTCAAAATCATTCTGTGATGGTTGCATTGGTCGCAAAATTAACATATCAAAATCCATTCCAGTTATTTAGAGGTGAAAGGGTTAAGAAACTAGAATGAAAGGTAGATGGATCTACACTGGTAACAAAGAAAACGCAACCAGCCTGTTCAAAACATGCAAACACTCACTTACAATCTATTAAAAAGCAAGAAAGTGTACAGTATATGGCTAGCTATGAAAATTGAAAAGGTGCAATAAATTATATGTCCAAGTTAATAATATTTTTTGTGGACTGGCATTTTCATGTGCTACATCGTGTAAACAGGCCAAATAGCAACCAGGATGAAATTAACCCAGTTTTGTCCAATGATGACAAATATGTGATTTTGTGACAGGTGTGCAGGGTCGTATGGGAAATTGCAACGTGCAAACAATAATTAAAGTAATTAACCCAAGCAAAAATGTGTGTCATTCTATAAACTTGTATCAAGTCAGAACTTGATACGCAATATTGTATTTCCAACACCATGTCTACATATTAATAGTTCTTCGCGATTTACAGCAACATTAAGTTTATTTGATCTTGACGACTGACCCGTAAAAAGTGGCCCTATTCAAAATACACTTCATATGAAAATGTCAAGATTTGAGCTGCAACACAATAACAAAACAACAATAGACAAAAATCTGATAAAAACAACCTTATAAACACATATCCACATTTTTTCCTGAAAATCACATTTAAATGATTTAAAAAATAAGGTTGAAAGTCAGTATGAACATAATTATAGAGAAAAACGTGAAGGAAATCATTCACAATATTTGCATTAACTTTTCACACGAATAAGCATAAAGTTGATAACTGCGTTTGTATCACAACTTGGTTCAAACACCATCTGCTACACTAGTAAACAGAACAATCAAAAGATAAACAGCATATATTGACCGAATTTTTGGCTTGTTTGTCAACAATGTATGTTTGAAAATGATTTCACCAACAATCCAAAAGAACTCAACAACATAGCTCACATGTACAGGGATTCCGCTGGCGATCGCCACTTTCGCAATTGGCGATAAAATTGATTTTTGTTTCGAAAATTGTAATTTTTTATCGCCAATTGTTTTATTTTTTTTGAAGTGGCGATTTTTTTATTTTCCCCAGCGGAATCCTTGCATGTACATGTAAATTCAGAAATTAATTGGATCATAATTTGTTTCTGTAATCTTAACCCTTAGACCGCTATCTTAATTTTTGTGTGGTCTGCTGTTTATTTTCTATTTTCCATTTTTATCATCAAACACATGCTTTGACAGCACTTTAGAATAATTTACAACATGCTTTGACAGCACTTCAGAATCATTTCCATTGGAAATGATTCTGAAGTGATGTCAAACCATGTTTTTATTCAGAAATAAGGCAAGATATAAAAGCAACAGCAGACGACAATTGTTGCGAGTAGCGGTCTAAGGGTTAAAGAAGCCACAAAAATGATATAGCAGCTATTTTAGCAGGTATGACCACAGGTGGAAGATTCGGACCGGTGACACAAAAAAATGCCCATTGCAAAAAATCCATTACCCCACCCATTTGGTCCCATACAGTAGTTTCTTCTATTTAAAAAAAATGCCCATTACAAAAAATCCATTACCCCACCCACTTGTACCCCACCTACTTGGTCTCATACCTATCTTCTATTGTAGATAGAAGATAGTACTGTATGAGACCAAGTGGGTAGGGTAATGGATTTTTTGTAATGGGCATTTTTGTTTGTGTCACAGGTTCGAGTCTTCCACCTGTGGGTATGACAGGAATGTTATCAAGTTAAGTTTTAGCATGTTGCCTGGTCCCTTTATTGTAAGATAACTGTACATCTATAGATAATAAATTGCAGCTACATTCAAAACCAATTTAACACTACTTATCCTTTATCATAGACGTTTCATCTTTTACATCAGAAGGTAGCCATAATGTGTGGCTGTGACTGGAGAAATGTGGCTTATGGCATTTGTTGCCATCTCCAATGTGGCTTATGGCATTTGTTGCCATCTCCAATGTGGCTTATGGCATTTGTTGCCAATCTAACTCCTGTAGCCGATTTCATCAACATTGCAAAGTATACTTTAGTAGCAAAGTATACTTTGAGGGAGAAATTTTCAATTTTATGATAAATTTATTAATTTTTATTATACTGAATTTATTACATTATCACAGCCATTTAATGGCTGTGATAATGTAATAAATTCAGTATAATAAAAATTAATAAATTTATCATAAAATTGAAAATTTCTCCCTCAAAGTATACTTTGCTACTAAAGTATACTTTGCAATGTTGATGAAATAGGCTCCTGATAATATGTTAGCACACTCTAGTAGGAACGATGCTGCTAATTAGATACATGCTGGGTGTTTCACTGCCTGAACTGACTAACCAGAGCTCCAGATAAGTTTTGTATCTAAAGAGTATTACACCGCCATATTTCAAATTCAATGCATATTTTACTTTTTACACATGTACACGTATTATTGATTTTCTGCCTTATTAAATAGAGAACAAGCAATAAAAAAACAGTACATTTTTGAAGGAATAAAACCATGTGCTGTTGCGTTTACTGGGGTGAATAATACAATTGGTCCGTTTAAGGGTGTGGAGTCCGAAGTACTCGTCGCAAACAGACCAAATGTATTGTGCACCCCAGTAAACGCAACAACCCATGGTTTTATTACTTATATCAACACTGCATTTTCTGATACATGTGGTTTCAAAAATGTAAATAACCAAATAAAAAATTTATTGGATTTAACATATTTTTGCCGGGTAGAGTTTTTTTTATTGATTTAATATGCGGCACATTTACAATTCAGTAATTTTTCTGACGGTATCTGAGAACCAAAGTTTTTTATGGCCTCAGCAAAATCTTGTTTATTTTTTCCTTTCATTCGTCTCTATGTAATATTAGCGTCAATTTTGGAAAACCAAAAAACAGGAAGCGGTGTTCTTGTCACCACAATGTGTTATCAGATGTAATTATCAAAGTCGATACTGCCTGGTAACCATTGTCTGACATGTGATCTCCATTTGTGGCTGTGACTGGAGAAATGGGGCTAATGGGATTTGTGACCAGTGTAACTCCTTATCAAATATCACACTCCTGTAGCCTGATAACAATCTCTATTGCATGTTAGAAGCATGACGGGTGTTTCATTGATTGAGTGACGAACAGTGCAGATCCTGATCAGACTGTGCGGATGCACAGGCTGATCTGGATCTACACTAGTCGCAAAAGCCACGAGCCCCATTTCCAAAATCACAGCGACATATAAAGTGGACAATGGACTCTCGTTGATATCACATGTTTGTTTCATAAGCTTCCAATGTTGCTTGTAAATATCAAAGAAATATTTCACAACTGTTCGTGACTTGAAATGGTGGCTGACATGTTAAAATTTTCCCTAAAAACTGGTGATTCTGCTGGATAACAAACAATGGAATCACTTGCATGTGTGACATATTTGTTCGCCAGTTTTGACCTTGTATATAGTTTTGTGTGAAAAGTAGCAAACAAATACGATTGTTGTAGGTCCTGATAATTACACGACACTTTCTCATATGTGACTGATAAAATGGGGCTTATCGGATTTATGACCAGTGTAGCTGCTGATCAAATAGCACTCATGTAGTCTGATAATTATTTATATATTCTATTTTGCTTGCATTAGACCATAACCATACCAAGAAAAGTTTGCATTTAGAAGCAAACAATAATTGCTGTCTGCTGATGTGTAAACAGCAGTGTGATTTTATTTTACACAATTACAATTTTGAAATACCCAGTTGTTTCAGAAATGATGGAGTGACAATAGTTAATTACTAATTCCTTATCTGGAGCTTGGATGACTACATGCAATATTATCTGGATACATAATTGTTATGCCCATATTAAATAGAGGATATTATTTTTGCACCACGAGATGAACATATGTCATATTCGTTGCAACAATATGAATATTCTATTTATTATATACCCTCCATGGAAATTAGCAGTTTTTTAGACTGTATACGGTAATGAATGTGTATGTGCAGCCTATTTGCAGTCCGGCACTGCAGGTGCGCGTTATGAATATAGATAGCGGAAGTAGTCGTATTTTCACCGGAAGTTATTTATTTCATCCATCAGAACATACAAATTTTATTTACATCGTATAACTATGTATTTCATGGGTAGGTATATAATAAAAGGGTTTAATGTCCCTGCAACAGCAACAGTCATACAGAGACGAGGCCTTGGTTTCAAGTCTGATCTGAAAGTAGCTTACAGATGAAATAGTAAAACACATCCATAGAGCTGAGATTTTCTAAGCTAATCTGAAAGACAATGGGGCAGGAAGTGATGGACTTTTCAAAGGCTGGAAAAAGAGAGAGAAAAAGACATACCTTAATAAAACCTTTAGCCTTCGTTAAAAGACCTAATGTTGTATGTCTAGAAGAATCTGGTCCCAATGGAACAATGTCTTTTAATTTTTCTAAGCAGTGTCTTAAATTTGCTCTCCTGAAACAAGTAAAGGCAAATATGAAAGGAGTGGTATGGACTACAGTATATATAGTATTTATAGTTTAACCAATTGCATGCCGAGGCTACATAAATATTTTGCACGAAACATAAAAATCATTATTTTAATTATACACAGAAGTAAATGCTGTTACCATTCATTTAAACTTGACGGTTCAAATGAGTGGTCACATCATATACTTTTAAGAAGAAGAAATTAAGTGACAATTATTTCAATTTGTTCATACGTGATATAAGACACGACAGGTATTCAATATGCAATAGGTAAAACAATTCCAATGTCGCTGACTAGTAGAGAAATGGGACTTATGAATTTCTTGGTTGGCCTATTCCTATTCTGCTAGAAGAGGAGGTGTCCAGCCAGATAACAATCTATACAGTTTGTTAGAAGCATGGCAAACATTGTAGACCCTGATCAGAATGGCATATGATATGCACAATAGGATCATTCTATGATGTTAAACCATATTATGGGCGAATACTAAATGTGTGGCTGTGACTGGAGAAATTGCGACCAGTGTAGATCCAGATCAGGCATTCCCGTCATGACCCATAAGCTGCATTTCCCCAGTCACATATATGCACTTTCCAAGACCGGCATGCAGTTCTTCATTTTCTGACCAATAGTCATAGTTCTAAACAAATTTTGATATTCACTGAATGATGGTCCATCTAAATAGTTAGAGCAAGGTATTCCACGGTTTCAATCCGCTTACTGGGTCGCTCCCTTAGCGAAGTAACATCGTACATAGCGGTTAGGGTTAGCGTTGTATTTATTTGACTATATACTCATCATTACTTTGGCAGGAATTGCAAAGAAATCTACATTACAAAACTTAAAATTCCCACAACGAGTGGAATTTGTGTGGCTGATTTAGGGGCAAGTAGTGTAAAGAGAATGGAAAATCAGGCGCATCCTACTTACAATTTAGCAAGCAGAGCTGGGATTTGTGCAAAATTATCTGGTCTACACAGATGGATCATGAATGTTGGAGATAGTCCTACAGTATCTATCTATCTTCCGTTAATCTAGAACCCCTGTTGGGGACTTATAGATGCAAGTATAGACTTATAGTAACAGTAGTTTACGAAAACAAATAAATTAACACATCACGTTCTTCCTCTATACTATGTGCATCTTTATTTCCTGCAATGACTGTCGTAAACGTTGCATTTTGAAATTCCCCTTAAGTTCCCCTTTCATGCAATACACAGTCAGTGTTTTCCTGTCAGTTTCCACCACAAGCGCCGCCCACTAAGCCGATTCAATACACACGATCTGGCAAGGTCACTATCGATCACGTGACGAAAACAGCTCCCGGGACAACCTGTTATATATGTCACGGTGCCAAACCGCCGTGTCAAAATATACGAATCTACAAACAATAACTTTCTACTTACCTATTTTTCTCCAGTTCGTTGTGTGTTGATCTGTAAAATAAAATAAACAAATTGTGTGTGTCAACTTGTTTTGAAATAACCGACTGGATTCATCTTTGGCATTTAGTTTGTTTTCACAAAGTGCGTGCACATATCGATTTGCATGCATTTAATATAAAGATATTTAAACCTCAACAAAAACTATAGCCAGTAATGCACCAGTACGCCTAGCTATATCGGTATGTTCTTTGATCTAAGTCGCCAGGTGCCACCATCTTGGATTAAACACATGGGTTTCCACGTGGATACCTGCACACTCCAAATGTATTCAATTCCTAATTATTCGGTGAGTGAATAATTGTGGAACGCATAACGGTTTCTATTCAACGGGAAATTGGCGGACCACCTGCTAATGAGCAGTTTAAACTTTTACAACACCAGATAAGAGTTGAATGACAAAACAATACACAATTTTGATATCAATGATTAATAGACAATTTCGTTTATACCCACAGAGAAATAGTTGGTAAGAAATAACTTATTGATCAAATGTGCATATTTTACGAATATGCCCACCCACCCCAAAAACATAAGATCATTGAATATATTAAATATGCAAAACTGGAGTATCTGGAGCACTGCCTTTTGTGTACAGTGCGAGTGTTGCAGCTGTTGGGATGCTGGGCTGTCCCGCCAAAATGTTTACACTTCACATTTATAATTATGTTGGTCTACCGAAACATTTTGTTTTTGTAAGACAATGGCTGAACAACTATTAATGATTTGACTTTTCCAGACAAACGGTACCGTTTGACAGGTGCTGTCAGTGTCGGGCAGTGACCATTTGTGTTCCAACATTGTCCGAGTTTTCACACCTGTCGAGTGCAGGCCAAATGCAGTTTGGGCTGTTTTGAAATTAAGTGTGAATTAAATTACAAATAAATAATTATATGTAGAAACGATCATAATATGGTAAATAATCAGAACAATATAGATCAAGACCAAATTTATTTGGAACGTGTGAAAACTGGTTTCATCGACTTGTGGGAAACAATCGTCTGCTGCAAAGTCATGCATTAATATGAAAGCAATTATAATTAGATAATTATTGAAAATGTGTGAAAATCATTCATTTAAAAGGTCACTGTAACATATTTCCCCTTATAAACCGTGAGAAATAGTTCCCCTAAAATAAATTTGCTGATTAAGTTGTTTTTCCAGCCTGCCGGTGAACCGGGTCACAACAAACATGGCGGCCATATTCCCGTCAGCTCCCAGAAAAATTATCCACAACCGTATTAATCCACATTGTAGTTAATAAATAACACTTAAACCCAAACATATGGAAGATAAACTGTAAATATCCAAAATTTCATAAAGATCCATCCATGGAAAATCAAAATATATCCGTTTTATTTTTGACATATCACATGATCACACTCACAGTCGCCTGGTTTCCGAACGCGACAACCAAACTTGTAAGTTACCTGTTTCCCTGAGATTTCTTTGATTTAGATCGTTTTCTTGAATAATCATCTGGCATTGGAAGTGTAGAAGCATAACCATGCTCAGCTTCTACAAAAGACAAGACAATTTACTGAAAACACAACGAAACCGACAGCTGTCAAAATGCCTCCAATGGTTACGTGGCACGCACGAAATTTCGAAAGAACGCTCAAATAAATCCATGTTTCCCGTCAAACTCACCTCTTTCTCGTCGATCTATGAACTCAGCTGCTTGAAGAAGTGTTTGAATGGTAAACATGTTTAAAAAATATTAAATCGCACAACAAAAACTCGAGATATTTCGTTTTAAACACGACCGTCTGAACAGAGCGTTGAATTTGTTTTGACAGGGAAATTTCTTCGCACGTTGAGGCAAGCGGTGTCGGTTTGTTTACCTTCACGTTAAATTTGGGTATGTAACGCTCGTCTTGATTGGCTATGCGCCCTTGCGGCTTCAATATCATTGGTCAACACGCTGAAGGTCGGCTAATCGTATTGAAGGATAGACATCTTGTTCGGCCATCACACTCACAATCACGTGTATTGGTAAGCCCCGCCTCTCATGGAAAAATGATAAACAAAGATCAGCTGTGTATTGCAACTCTACTGGCATGGCTTGCGTGCAGTTTTCCGAGTTTGTTCTTACTGGTCGATAGCAGGGCTCAGTTTGTAATATATCCCACATATTTCGATAACAGATAAAACTACTTTACAGGCAGGACCAACAGGTAAATGTTCCATAAAGGGTTTGCATTTGATGCATGGTAAATGAATTATGAATACGGCTAGGGGAATACACCGCTTACATACGATATGTACTGTTTTCCTATGCTGCTGTGTTCTGTAAATGATTATTTTGTATACCAACATGACCTGACCGAATTTCTAGCGAGAACAGAGGCCCACGGCAGGGAGCGGATACGAGTAGCGTACACAAAAGTACTACTTATATTTGTCCCAACGAAATGTTTTTGCCGATAGCAAGGCCGTGGGTTGTTGAATATACATGTCATTATGCTCCTCCATGCGAAAATGTACTACTGGCGTTTAGGCCAGTGTAGACCCAGATATCATGTACATCATTGCAGTCTGATCAAGGTCTACACAGCTTAAAATAAAACATAATCTCGCAATATCTCGGCAGTATAGCGCTTACTGCAGACCTCCTTTCTAGTAATATTTGCAAATATTTGTGGGTATTTTTTTTTTTATCAAAATAACACAATTTGCATAATGGAATTAACAGTATCGAACTTAACATGAAATAGCCAACGTCGGTTACTTGGTATTGCAAGGGTTAATTTGTGATGATGTGTGGTATGCGCCTATGCTGGGTATGGTTTAATTAGTACACCGTGTCGTTACGTATTGCTGCAAAGGTACAAGCTACCTTTTGCTGGAGTTATCTATAGTCGCACGTTTATGAATAATACCGAAGTTAGGTAAATTATTCAAACAAAATAGACTTTAATTAGAAACATACTTATTTCAAACGTGAACACGGAAACTCAATTAGAACCAATTAACCTAGTTTAAGGCAATAACTGTACTACAGCCACAAGAGACAGAAGTGATTGAATGCATTTTGCTGCCCTGCCGCCAAAGAGACCGCTCAGAGCCTCTGGGCTCTTTCAATGCTCATGTCTTGAATGTTCAGCACTCTATATACTCGTGTAATTCTAGAAAAAAATTATATTTGTTTTCTTTCTCTCTCTGTACTTCTTTCTATTTTAACTTGCCCTTCTGATCTTGTGTCCTCCTTTTTTCACCGCTTTAATATTTTCCGATTCGACTGGTAATAACACTCGAGTGTATTCAAGTACAGTTGTATACATGCCAGGAAAGAAGCATGTTGCGGGAATTAGACAGCCAAGAGATTCCTCCGGTGGGGATACTACTGTCTGTTCCACGTTTTCCTGCCGACGAACTTTGGGCTATTAAACGCATTAAATCTAAACAAAATATTTAAATGCAAGTAATTTTTCATCAATAACTAAAAAGTCACCCTCCCTAATTTTTTTTGTTTCATGAAATTCCATCAAATATTGATTTAATAGCGAAAAAACGATTTTCCTGTGGGAATTTGAACATGGAGGAAAAAGCTGTGGAAGAGGTGGGGGAGGAGTAAAACAAAAAAGGAAAATAAAAAGGAATTTAACTCCGAAACCTGGCTAGATAGCTTGGAAATGATGTATTGAAGAAAACAAGTTAGATTTTGAAAATCGGTTCACAAATAAAAAAATATTTAAAAAAGATTTATTTTTAGACATCATGTTAAATTCCCAGAGTAAAATATTTTTTTCACAATAAATTCAATATTTGACGGAATTTCATCAAATATTTTTTTAGGGAGGGTGACTTTTTTATTATTGATGGCAAAGTACTTACATTTAAATATTTTTTTGATTTAATATGTTTAATGGCCAAAAGATCGTCAGCAGCAAAACGTGGGACAGACAGTAGCGCAGATGTCCACATGTCTGATCATGGGGAACCACTGCTACCATCGTCGGGAATTATCCGCAGATTTAATTCGACCCAACCCCTTCCCCGCATACCACACCCTCTTCTGACGGGCGGATATGAAGTTAATAACTACTCTTGTGCTGAACTCTGCACCGACGTAAAACGGTTCATGTCGAAAAATGCACCGATTTCCTGACGAGATGCTGCCACTCAGTTCTACTTAGAGCTATCACATAAATATATTTTCATCTAGTAACAGGAGCAGGTTACTAGACGAAAATGTGTTTATGAGTATCTTCTACATGTAGCTGAATGGGAATTCATCAGGAATCCTGCGCCTATTTCGACGTGAAACATTTTACCCTGGCGCGGAGTACAACACCAGTGAGTTATATATACGTGGTACCTACCATAACGATCAAGGTGCATGATCACGTTGTTACAACAACAACAACGTCGCCCACTCCAAGTAAGTATTATTTCATATTTTCCTTAATATGCAACGGATTTTGATGAAATATGGCGCAGCAAACGCGTCTTCATGAGCTGAATGTGGTGGTCTAGCGGGTTTGGCACATACTTACGTCGTTTTTGCGAAGAATCGATTTCGTGTCTCCAACATGGAAATCGATTCTTCGCAAAAACGATAGAAGTTTGGGCGAAAATACAGAGGCCACCAAACTTGAATGCAGCTTAACAAGACGCGTTTGATGCGCCATATTAATATCAAAATCCGTTACGTAATAAGGAATACTTACAAGAATACTACTTTGAATCGGTACTTGTTGCTGTTGTTAGTACCACGTGATCATACATGTACACCTGGACTATGTACATGCTTACATAGTCATTGAGCTACAGCTGTCTGGTGTTTCGTGACATCAATTTGTCAACTAGACATTTTTAGATCAATACATCTTCATATATTTGCTGTGATCAACGTATTTGTCATAATAATTTACACTACCACACACGACTCGGGCCATCCATAATTATATCTCTGTTCTGTAACCCGACCGACCCGCTAAAAACGGTGCGACCCTGTTTTTTTTTATTGCAATTTCGTTTACAATTTTTGTTATTTTTTTTTTTTTTTTTATTCAATTTAGTGCTACAGTGGGTTAATATAATCTTTGACCCTAAATGGCATACACGTTCATACAGCAACACATACAGCAATTGACATACTTTTATTGCAAGACTTGCAATATTGAATTTAAAAATTATTAAGATTAAAAAGGTAGGATATTTTAACACTTGCAAGTGTTAAAATATTGTACCTTTTTAATATTAATAATTTTTAAATTCAATATGTCATGTGACAGAAAAAAAAAGAAATTGCCTACCGACCGACCCACTTCTAAAATTCTGGGTCGGGTTACAGGAAACAAACAATTTTTTAAGGACGGCCTCATGGGGAAATGGTAGGATCACCATCCGGGGCTGTGACTGAAGAAAGTTAGCCTATGCAATTTCCTACCAGTTTAAGACCTAACCCGAATGTTCTCGCTGTGTTACAGACATACAGTTACATGTAGTTTAGACTTATTAAAATACTAAGTATGCATGTTTTACCATAAAGCTGCAGATGTGGAAGACTCGGACCTAGGACCCAATGCTAGGCTCATTTGGAAAACGTTACCCCACCCACCCATTTTCATACACTATACCTTACCCCCGAAAAGGCTGTAAGGTATAGTGTATGGGATTTTCTAGATAAGTCAAGTATTGGGTCCTAGGTCCGAGTATTCCACCTGTGTAAAGCTGTAGTAGCTGCATATAGGCGAGTACGTAAGAAATTACGGAAGGGGTCGAGATAGGAGACAGTATAGTCTGTTGTCATGTGTGTATGTGACACATTACTGTACAGGCAGGGGTCACTATGGAAACGTCCTGGTGCCAATGCTAAAATATTTTATATCTCCTAATTATAGTATCTCCTAATTAGGAGTTAGTATATCCTATGGACTTAGTATCTCCTAATTATGAGATACAAAATATATGTCAATGTGTCAATGCTAAAAAATGTTTAATCTCCTAATTGGAGATACGAACTCCTAAGTAGGAGATACTAAGTCCTAATTAGGAGATAGTAAGTCGTATACTAACTCCTAATTATGAGATAATATCTCCTAATGAGGTAGGAGATAATATCTCCTAATGAGTAGTTACTATCTCATAATTCTCACGAATTTAACGATCGGGGTTCATCCTTACCGGAATCCCGACTGTAGACCTGGTTTGGCCCTCACGTGTGACAGTTGAATCTGGTTATACCCCTTATGTGAGGATTACGATATTCTTAATCCTATTTTAGGGGAAGGGGCCAAGTGACTTGGTGTGGTATGTACCTGGCACAAGGTCAGGGTTATACTAATTTCAGGGCTGAATATATTTATTCTCGATGTAAATATTCCGTTCTGATTTTGGGATTTTCTCCCCAATGTAGCAGGTTAAAATGGGATCGAACCCGTTTGCCCGGCCTTACATGACCTTAGCTGTTGATAGGCCGTTAAACACTAATAAACAAACATCTAATGAAATTGCAAGACATATTTACAGAGAAACATGTTCATAAGTTGTTGGATGTTATTTACTATGGAAGGTAATATCCGCCATAATGCTATGTGACTTGATGCTTGCGTGCTGATGACATTACAACTTATATTCATGTTATTTCATTTGTCATTTGTATTTATTACATTTGAAATCTGCTTCTTGTAATTGTATGTGTCTTTCTTACATGTCCATTCTGCTGATTGCTTTGTTCATTCGTCTTATTTACATTACAATTATTGATACGTCCTTAGAAAGTAGGAACAAGCACTTAGCACTTTAAATAAGGCCGAGAGCAGAAAGGACAAATCCGCAGGAAGTAAGCATCACGCCACAGTCAGAAAGCGGAAACCCGCAAGCAGACAGCATCAAGCCACAAGCAGAATGATGCAAGCAATATATTGGTTACTAGTGCCTCATTATGACGCCAGATGGCACTGCTGTCAATGTTAGGAATCCTCCGACTAATAAATAATAGTACGAGATGTGATTGGCTGTTTGAGGCACACCTCCAATGCCGGTGTTGATGTAAGATTTCACCTACAAATGATCACAGCATAGGTTAGAAGACACCAAATAGTTTTAATATACACTTTAACCGAATCCCATCCAATAAGGTCAGTCTCTCCTACTTTCACTATTCGTATGGATGTTGTGGGACCTACCTGTACATGACCTGCAGCCGGTCAGTACTGGTTCTGCATGAATTAAATAATAACTTCACTTACTCCTAAGACAGAAATATCCAACGTCGTCATGTTCCCCAATATTGTTTACATTTTTTTTTGGCCACGGAAACTCTGTTTACATCACATGACCATCATGTTCCTCAAGTGAAACTGGGTAGTAATGGATCAATATTTGCAAGCAAACTGTGTCAGTGACCTCAAAACACCCGCACGATTTTGTTCATACCGGACTACTTTTACCGTCTCGACGCGTACGATTTCGCACCATTTGTTATTCTCTAACCTATATTAACTAAATTGCATATGTATGTATGGTGTTTGACTTACTAATGTGTTTTATACATACATGTATCCTCATAATTAAATTACATTGAAAACAATCACATTTTTATAGTAAGTTATTTATATGGTAACTTACACAGGTTGACTGTCAAACTGGCCCGTTACCGATGCAAACCAATAACCGTCCGGGATCAGACTAAGGTGGGTCACCACCATTGATTTTCCCATCTAGTAGGTACACACTTTTCTTTATGTAACTTAAATAAGTTTATAATTGCAACTAGACCACCACTTTTAAAAATTACGAGTGCCAGCTACACAGATATAATTATTTAGTAATATTTAATATACTCATAGAGACTCGCGGTGGTATCAAGCTAGTTCCATATGCAAGTGATGCAGTATTTTTAAATTATTTATATCAACCAAATGCTGAATAAATATTTTTATCGACATATCATATAGTATGATATTGCACATCAAATAATAAATAAATGGAATAAATAGTTGCTTCCGTTATCATTTTAAGGAACCACGGTTATCGCCCTTGATATCAAACTGGCATTTCGCGTTTGATATACAAAGTATAATAATGTCAATAGTACGTCTGGTAATGGTAATCATGTTGCCAGAAAAATGTCAGATTGAAAGAATAAAGAAAAACATGTCCTATATTATAACCTGGCATGTACACTCTAGGTTTAAGATTAGAAAAGGGGTGTTTTAAACACCAGTTTTCAGCATATTTGAAGCATTTAAAAGAAAACACTCAGCCTGTTTGTCGCGTGATGTAAACAGAGTTTCCGTGGCCAAATAATGTAAACACTATTGGGGGACATGACGAGGTTGGTCCCACAACATCCATACGAATAGTGAAAGTAGGAAAGACTGGCTGGGATTCGGTTAAATTATACAGTAAAACTATTTGGTGTATTTTAACCTAAACATGGCGCAACCGAAAAGGCTGCATCAATCTACATCAACACCGTTAGGGACATGGAACCAATTTAGAGAGCAACGCATTGTAGGACGGGTACCGCATATTAAATCATTTTAGGGAGAACTATTTTAAGTTTTAGCAGCGCACCTGGCGTCATAATTGTCGTTCCCAAATTACTGTTGCAATTGTTGTTGTCAAGGGGCGTGGCTTATCCAGGTAACAAAACGCATGGCAAAACAGCGATGCAATAATGGAACTCCGGATGTCACTTAGAAAATGTAATCAACACAAACGCATTGAAACAGTGCGAATGAATAAAGCATCAAGCCAAATGCACATGCAATTTAGACAACAACCAAGAAGATTTCAAATGTCACAAACACGAATGACGAATACAATAACATGAAAGTAAGTTGTAATGGCACCAGTCAGCAAGCATCAAGCCACATATAATTGTAATAAGACGGATAGAACTTAGAATGTCATCAACAAGCAAGCATCAAGCCTAATATAATTATGGCGGATATTACCTTCCATAATTTTCACCGCTAGCATGCGCAGAGTTGAGAAGCGTATTTCTGGGAATTAGCATATTGCAATACGTTTGGCGTCGCTTGACTGTATTTTGTTAGTTGGGCATTTGAATACTATAATGTCTGCTCATTCACGCACTGAAAATAGCTATCGCAGGCCTAATATACTAATATATAATTTATATAAATAAAATACTGCTGGCTCCAATAAAGGGGGGTTCGTACGAACCCATCGAACCTCTTATGACGACGCCCTTGGATGTTATCATTATGAAAGCGATTGACATACAACAATAGTGTTGTAACATTGTGCAACTGAACCCGTCGGGAACTAAAACCATCATACTTCCTGATGGCGTCTAAGATGTCGCTTGAAATTACGTTTCTTGCCGTTATGAAACAACAACACACAAAGCACAAACGTGTCTGTGACTGGATAAATGTGACTTATTGGATTTGTGACCAGTGTAGCTCCTGATCAAATAGCAGACTGGTATAGCCTGATAACGAGCTATATTCCTTGTTACAAGCATGCTGGGTGTTGCACTGATCGAATGGCACAGGCTGATCTGGATCTACGCTGGTCGCAAAGACCATTAGCCCCATTTATCCAGTCACAGCCATACATTTGTTGGGCGGAGTTGTTGGACGACCGTATATTGGGCTGACAGACGGGGAAATGTATCTTACGACGTATACAACCAGCATAGTCCCCGATCAGCAGCCTATTTCATCAACATTGCAAAGTATACTTTTCTAGCAAAGTATACTTTGAGGGAGAAATTTTCAATTTTAGGATAAATTTATTAATTTTTATTATACTGAATTTATTACATTATCACAGCCATTTTGGCTGTGATAATGTAATAAATTCAGTATAATAATTCTGCATACTTTTAATCATCAAATATATGCAGTCGTTAGTTCTATATGAAATAATGCATTTCAGGAAAAATAAATGATTGCTCCCTCAAAGTGTACTTTGCTAGAAAAATATACTTTGCAATGTTGGTGAAATCCGCTACAGACGACGCGACGCGTTGATATGTCAACATGCATTAATTTATTGCGCTTTGAAAACAGCTAAATACAATGGAACCTCTCTAAACCGGTCACCCTGTGAGGTCATCAGGGTGTCCGGTTTAGAGAGGTTCCATTGCAATTAAGCATTCCAGGAGCGGTTTTTGTCATTTTCGGTCGCGAACGGACATGGTAATGAAATATATTGCAGTGAAAGCTACCTATATCACACTTTGTTAGGTAAGTTATTGGTAATAGTTTTGTGTCATCTTGTAGAATTGTCTCTCAATAACAACGTAGCGACGGATGAACGTCAATGCCCTGCAGGGTTTTTTCTATATTTTAGTGCGCGAAGTATAAATGCTATTACGCACATTTTACTGTGTATCGTGGTGTAGCGATATAGTGCAGCCTGTTGCATATAAAGCGGAAAACATGCAGCTATATTATATGAAAATGAACTAGTATCTACATATTTATCGGTGTAAGATATATAATCTTACGAATTTGTGAAATTCTCCGTTTTTACGTCCCAATCTTAATTTACGAAACTCTTAGATTGGCACGCAAAAACTGCGAATTTCGCACATTTATAACAGCACAGGTGTTTTAGTATCCATCTTTGTTGCGGTATGGTTGGTTTTTAATCGGAACAGAGTATTCAATCTGTCATTCTGTTGTGCCACCTGTCTAGATAATGCAGCCCATTTGAATGCAATGATTATCAAAAGCACAGAAATAGCCGCCGAATTGAGTGACCAGGTTGTGTAAACAGAATTGACCATCTGATGAGAATTGGGGCCTAATGGGTGATGATGACCAACGTTGTCACAGCTCGGCATGTGTGCGTCGGTCTATATACAAGGTGTATGATCACGTGGTACTAACAACAACAATAAGTACCGATTCAAAGTACGTATTCTTTTATAGTGTCCTTATTACGTAACGGATTTTAATGTAATATGGCGCATCAAACGCGTCTTGTTAAGCTGCATTTGGTGGTCTCTTTATTTTCGCCCAAACTTCTGTCGTTATGTTGTTTTTGCGAAGAATCGATTTCCGTGTCTGAGAGGAAATCGATTCTTCGCAAAAAACGACATAAGTCTGTGCCAAGCTCCCTAGACCACCAAATGCAGCTCATGAAGACGCGTTTGCTGTGCCATATATCAAATAATACTTACTTTGGAGTGGGCGACGTTGTTGTTGTTGTAACCACGTGATCATGCACATTGTATATAGCCATTCAGTCACTGAAGTTGCCTTACTGCCAAATGCATTGACACCTATAAGTACCAGCATAATTCAGAGTTCCAGATAAGATGCGTATTGGCGTATTTTACCCACTTGTTTTAGCAGAATACCCATTGATTATCAAAGGTGGGAGTACAAAATACTCACTGCAATGTGACAATACGCATTGATTTTCAAAATGAGTAGTGAAATTGTTGTAATAAAGTTGAAGATTTACTTAGGTTAGTTGCAAAAAGCAAACGGTTGCAGCTCAAATAAGTGATTTTTTTTGTTTTATCATTTGTTCCCTATTTAATGAGGAAGAAACTCAATAATACATTTGTAAAAGTAAATTATTGATGTTTAATATGAAATCTAGGGGTATAATATATAAGGTTTGATCATGTCTCCAGTCGTGTGCAAACGTTTGCTGTGGCCTTCGGGAACTGACCGCTCCAACCCCCCTGGCTACGGGCTGTTGTTACATTTCCAACAAAAAACTGATGTAATTTGAGCATTATATTCAGTATTTTCAGTACTTTTATAAATCGTCCCATTCACGTAGATAATTTTCGGTATTCATATTCCGGGGCCGCGTCATGAACGTCATGAAGTAGTGAAGTCATGAAGGCACTTCCGCTTAGTGACGTCATGAAGGCACTTCCATTACGCGCGGCCCCGGAATGAGCATTGCCTAAAGCCATATGCAAACAGCACGCGCTATATGTTTGCACATATTTGCACATATGTGCAAACACTGGAAACCATGTAACACTACTCTTTAGATATTAAACTTATTTGGAGCTCTGCAGCATGTACAGATCGTGCAATTGTCGACAGGCCCTTTATTTATAAGATTTCATCTATGCAGGCCGTTCATTGTACATTGTCGGCATATTATAGTCATGAATTGATAGTATGTACAGTGGGGTCAGCGTGTAAGTGCACACACGAACGAACACGACAGGTTGGAACGCTGACCCCACTGTATTTCATGTATACAAACAAAATCTAAATATTTTTCTGCATTTTTTCCTCATTTCGCATCAAAAGTGTATGTTGTTTAAACAGTTACCACTCAGTTGAACCGTCTCGGCGAGACGGTTCAACTGAGTGGTAACAACATACACTTTGGGTGGGTAGCGAACCAACCTGTCGTGTTCGTTCGTGTGTGCACTTACACGCTGACTCCACTGTAGTTACATTGACGTTATCGGCTCAAGCCCTCCCATAATAAAGGAGATCGATTTGTACGCAAAATATAGAAAACCAATCCGGAGGTTGTGGGTTCAGACCTCGTCAAAAATACTTCCATAGTATTTCCATCCCACTGGTCTGTCGGATGAGACTTTAAACTGTGGCACCGCCTCTATATGACCGTAACTGTTGCTGGGACGTAAAACCCATTCACTTTCACTTTATAGACAAATCACTAACTGAACTCGGGTCGGAAACGGTAGGAATTCCTCGGCGAGTCTCGGCGAGCCAGGGGGCCGTTTCACTAAACTTCGTACAACTAAAATGTTCGTAAGTGCAAAATTATGATAGTCTGTAAATTTCACATTAACAATGTTTTCTTGTAAACAATTGTTGGATTTACATTTATTGAGCATAGGTTATGCTCAATAAATGTAAATCCATCAATTGAAATTGCACAACGATCCTAAATTTGCGCTTAAAACGGGCCCCTGGTTTCCTAGCCTCGGCGAACCTGGTTTCCTATAGCCTCGGTGAGCCTGGTTTCCCAGTGTCGGCGAGCCTGGTTTGATAGCCTCGGCACGCCTGGTTTCCTAGTCTCGGCGAGCCTGGTTTATAATCTGTCGAATTTTTTATGTTTCAGGTGACGCATTTAATTATTATAAATAATTAAAAAATACCATGCCTTATTTGCATATGAAAATAGCCTGATACCACCGCGAGTCACTATCAGTAAAACAAATATTACTAAATTATTTTATCTGTAGAGCGGACATTTGTAATTTTTAGAACTGGTGGACTAGTGACACGATTATACACTTTTTAATTCCAATAAAGAACTTTATGTGCCTACTGAGTGGGCATGTACTTTTAAGAATGCACTAATAAATTACTAGCTGGCTATACACGTCTACAGTACTGCAGCTGGTACAGCATGCATGCATACGTACAATTGAACCACCACATGAGCAAATGGGCCTTACGACATCTGTGACCAGCATAGCCCCAAATCAGACTGCGCGAACATCTGCGGCTATGCTGGTCGCCATTCCGTCGATTGAACATTACACGTGTCGTTGAATAGCAGTTTCACCCACGATTTATGCTGGCTCGTAAATGCCATGTGGTCCGTTCTCTCAACAGGCGGTTCACGTGTATTGAATGTGCTTCCTTAGCCCTGACAGCGCTGAATTACATTTTGTCGTCTGCCGGAAATGTTTTATTTTCAATATTTCTCGACAAAAACCTGTTTTGACAGCGCATGAGAATCGTCTCCACTGGAGACGATTCTCATGCGCTGTCAAAACGGGTTTTTTTTGTTAAGAATTAAAGCAAAACTGAAAAACAGCAGACGACAATTTCCGTCTCCAGCGTGGTGAGGGTTAGTAACGTTGTGAGGCTTAGTAACGGACAAACTGTTATCTTGGCTGCTTCCTCATTTTCCAACAGCTGTTATCTCCTGTTGTGCGACGGGTCATGGGAAAACGGGACTAGAAGGACATAGCTAGCCCAGTGTGCTTCTAGCTACAATAATTCGCCTCCGATATGATATCTACGACCCATTCAAAAATGTGAGCAACCGAAGTGCATACCGAAACCTGTTGATGTTATGTCAACATTTAGTAAACTGTATAGTTGACACGTAAAATAACCAATTTATGCATGTGTTGTTCTTTATTAATACTGTATTGATACATCTTTGGCAGTTTTATATCGCTAACACATCAAACACGCCGGATAACCGATTGCAAAAATCACTCTTCCATGCGTTACATTAAAGAGATGGGGTTAAATTGCTACTTGTTTCTACTGTCTGTTCCACGTGTTGCTGCCGACGAACATTTGATTATCAAACACATTAAATCTAAAAAATATTTAAAAGTAAGTACTTTTTTATCAATAACAAAAAAGTCACCCTCCCCCCAAAAAAATAGTTGATGAAATTCAATCAAATATTGATTTTATTGCGAAATATTTTTTTTATTTGTGGACCGAGCCCCATGTAGTGGCGCGAGTACGCTAGGGGGTACGGGGGTGCGTCAGGGGCGAGCCCCATGTAGTGGCGCGAGTACGCTGGGGGCTACCCCCCTAGCGTACTCGCGTCACTACATGGGGCTCGCCCCTGACGCATCCTCCTGACGCACCCACCCCCAATAGAAAATCCTGCGTACGGGCCTGAAACGCCTTGCTTGAATAGAAGGTATGTGAATTTAAGTTTGGCAAACAGTGTAGAATATTGCCAAGCTGTGCCGGTGGCTGGCTTGGGGGTTACATGATTGACAGGGGTTTTACACCATGTCGTTGTATTCAATGTCTATAGACAACCCTCTGAGAAAGGGACCTTAGAACGTTAGTCGCCAGTGTAGATCTTGATCATTACGTGCGTTCATACAAGGCGAGATTGATCAACATTGCTACACGTTCTAGTCACGGAATGGCGACTCGCGTATACCTTGATCAGACTGCGCGGATGCGCAGACTGATCTGGGTCTACGCTAGTCGCAAACGTCGTAAGGTATGTTTTATCATGTCGCCCATATCTGACCCAGTGTCACATCTCGGGAAGTTCACATGTTACATTTCTGACAACATTTGATGTCGTCTACTATTTATTGCGCCCAGCCAGCAAGGGCGACTGTTTTCTGGGTTTGATGTTATCTGTATAAAGACCAGACACAGGAAGCATGTAAGTTACATACATGTGATGTAGATTTCCTCAGATGTATTTTAGTTGGAGTAAAAATAGAATTTATGTAGATAATAATATTACATTCACCGGTATCTGGATAATAACGCGTATTGCCTTTCGAAACCAGTATAGATCTACACGTGCATGCTTTTTGTTGTTTATTCTGGACTGTTGTTAGAGTGAACGGTCTCTGAGGTCATTATATTTGGCGAATACAGGTACCCGCGATTAATAGAGACGCATGTACATCATGATCGGAGTCTACACAGGTTACACACATCACGGCACACTTGTTACTCGGGAAATGAGGTATTATTTTCTTTGTTGCCAGTCTGTTTAATATATATCTAGATCCAAGGCATATACTGTTTATCATTTATTTGACGAAATAAGATTCGCCCAAGTTCCAACATACAGTAGATACTATTGTGTTAGTAGAACTCGCAAGCGCTTGCAGATCAGTAGCTGGAATTGACACACATGCTATAAGCACGATTTGTGGAGTCACAATAATGAATGATTATAATATATGCCCTTTCATGTGTCGGTACGCGGAATCCCAGCACACGTCACTCACATGCTGAATAGACAATATTGTAGGTAAACACTATATATAATTATGTATATATATACACCATGTTCAGATAAAACTGGGTGTTGTAGTGTTTGTGAACAGTGCATATATATACATACCGTGTTTATCTTGCCAATATGTCGACGTTTCTGAACATCTATACTATGTACATGATGTATATATCGCGTCGAAATCAAGCAGCTTGATTGGCTGAGCCTGAGCTGTAGCACAGCTCAGGCTCAGCCAATCAAGCTGTTTGATTTTAAGCACAATATTCAAGTATTTTGAATTGAAGAGACCTGACAAATATTGGCCAGATTAGCGCAGGCGGTGGTATAAAGGTGTGCAAATTATAACATTTACATTTCAACTGGTGTAACAATTACTGATTTCATAAGAAACGAGACTATGCCGAGTTTCTTATGCAATTAGTGAACGAGTTTAATAAATACAATATTAAATCATCACAAATTGTTAGATTATATTTAGTATTTATTGCATAAGCACAATACCATAATTTGAAGCTGTACTGGTCACCAAACATGTTTTCTGAACGAGCTAGTTAGCATATTTAGTACACTAGTGTAATATGATGTTTACTCTCGGAAGGAGTACTTATGGCATACTCCATCCCAACCCCCCCCCCCCCAACCCCCCCCGGTGTCGTAGTAAGCGTCTATCCTTCCGTCTGTCCGTCCGTCCGTCCGTTCGTAATTGGAAAACTTAACGTTGGGGGAAATGTGTTATAATTTCGGTTTTCTTTCACCAAACGTCTAGATATTTCACACATGACCTCTAATGATTCTCTATTATGCTGTGACAAATCCACGACCGTCATATCCCCCTTCACCCCGAGGCCAATGTCTCAAACTTAATGCGTTCATAAACTTAAAGTTGAGGGAAATGTGCTTTGCGTGTACTTTCTGTTTTCTTTCACCCCACTGCTTGATAATTCACACATGCCTTTCTCATGCACCACCGTCATACCCCCGCAAACCCCAAGGTCACAATCCTAGTGCATTCATAAACTTAACGTTGAGGGAAATTTGTTATAATTTCTGTTTCTTTTCACCACTTTGCTTGCAAATTCACACATGACCCCCCCCCCATCCCCAATGACCCCCCCCCCCCCCCCCGCTGACTCCAAGGTCAAGGTCACAATCTTAGTGCATTCACAAACTTAACGTTGAGGACAATTTCTGTTTCCTTTTACATCACTTCTTGATAATTCACACATGCCTTTCTCTGATGATTCTCTATCATGCTGTGACAAATCCACGACCGTCATACCTTCGCTAACCCCTAGTTCAAGGTCACAATCTTAGTGCTTTCGCAAACGTAACATTGGGGGAATATTTGTAAAAAAAATATGTTTCCTTTCACCCCACTTCTTGATATATCATACATGCCTTCCTCTAATGGGTCTCTATCACACCATTTCAAATCCATGACCTTCGGACCCCCCGCTAACCCCAAGGTCAATGTCAAAATCTTAGCACTTTCACAAAATTAACATTGTTGGAAATTTCTTTTAATTTATGTTTCCTTTCCCACGGCTTCTTGATATTCATTAAAGGCCCTGAACGGCTCAGTATTACAATTTTCCGATTTTTTCAAACCCAAAAACATGTTTGGCAACTGATTTAGTACACAAAACTAACACATACTGCCTAATAGATACATCTCAAGTCTTGAGATTTACATCTTAATCGAAATGTGAAGACAACAACAACTTGTTTTGTGTACCACTCAGTGCAAAATGTCAATATTGACAATTTCATTTCCGTAACCCAACGGCTTCGGCTCGGAAGCGAGTCGATAAACTCCGGCTATCGGAATTCATCGGCCGCGAATCGGGCAGTTGAGGAGTTGACCCGAGCGTCTATCGGAAAATCGATCGGGCTTTGAAACACGCACCTGCTGTTTGCTGTTTGTTTATCAACAAACATTGCTATTTTCATTGACGACAAACTCATTTTTGTACCAAAATGAATGCAAACAATTTCAAAGTGTGTGTAAATAGAAACCTGTTGGATTTATTTGTGGGAAAAGCCAATAGGAGGCCAAATTCGGCAACTTGAGCCGTATAGGGGCTTTAAACGAAAGCACCACCAGGCGCGCATCGTTGTCTTCTGATAACTCTTGTTATTACACGGTGTTAATACACTGCGATCACCCGTTTTATATTACATTGAAAACATCACATGTTCTTAGATACAAAACCACATGACGTGTCTCTTATGTGATTGTGAATACCTAACATACTCGTGCTGTTGGGGAAGGGACTAGCAATAGCCACAGGTTGAAGTAACGTCCTAAGGTCTATAAATACATTACATATACCTAAAAGTATATCAATAAGTGGGAAAAAATCAGTTGAAACAAAAAGTTTACTCCTTTTTTCCCCACTTATTGATACTTTTAGGTATTTTTAATGTATTTATAGACCTTCGTACGTTACTTCAACATGTGGCAATAACCTGTTCATCGTCAGCAGCAGGAATACTGTTTCGCTCGTACCTTACTTAACCCATTACACGCGGAATACACCTTTACCGGTATGATTTTTTTTTAAATGATTTATTTTTAGTTTTGTTATTTCTCAGTGAAAGTATATGTTGTGATCACTCATTTGAACCGTCTCGACGAGACGGTTCAAATGGTGGTCACGACATATACTTCTAAGTACACATTTCAAGAAGATATTTATGATTTTCCCTAATAAAAATGGCATATCCTCGGCATGAAATGGGTTAATTTCGGCCAGTGTATACCCCGTTTAGACGCCGGGGCTTATTTGCGTCTATACGGAGATCTTGTCATTAATGAGACGAGTCACGTGATTTCGTATATACCCGAGAAGATGTGGGATGTTTCATGAAAACTATTTTCATAAACGGTCATATTTTCTGTTGTGGTTGGCAGGTGGGAGCATGCGATGGGTAATTTAAGGATCGGGGTTCATCCTTACCGGAATTTCGACTGGATACCTGGTTTGGCCCTCACATACGTCTTTGACATTTTGTATGTGACTGTTGAATCTGGTTATACCCATATGCGAGTATTACGATTTATTCATAATCCTATTTTAGCAGAAGTGACTTAGTGTGGTATGGACCTGGAATCAGGTCTGGTTATTCCATGTAAATAGTTCGTTCTGATTTTGGGACCCAACCAAACAAACAAACATATTTTCTGTAAATGATGTCAAAGTTTACGAAATTTTCATAGGAAATGCGGAATTCAATCCGAACATTTCGTCAACTGTCGACGTCATTTACGGAAAATGTTGTGAATTTTTTCATGAGATATCGCCTATTTTCTAAGGTACAAAATCACATGGCATGTCTTATGTTTGGTTTGCACTAAACTCATGAACGTAATTTCGAGGCAGTATGGGGATCCCAGTTCCTCTATTAGTCATTATTTGTGGCTGTGACTGTGACTGGAGAAATGGGGCTTATCGGATTTGTGACCAGTGTAACTCCTGATCAAACAGCACACTCCTGTAGCATGATAACGATCTATTTTGCTTGTTAGAAGCATTACGTGTTCATTGATGGAATAGCGAACAGTGCAGATCCTGATCAGACTGTGCGGATGCCAGCCTTATCTGGATCTACACTGGTCGCAAAGCCTTTTGGCCCATTTCTCCAGTAACGGCCACAATTGATCAGATAAAGTCATACATATTCACTAGTAATTATATCCATATTTAATTACATAAAATGGTATTACGCAGTGCAATAAACATGATAAAGCAGTGTCTTAAACTCATAATACACTACTGTATGTTCCAGGTTTTTCTGCCGACGAACTTTTGGCTATTAAACACATTAAATCTTAATAATATATAAATGTAAGTAGTTTTTCATAAATAACAAAAACAGATATTTGAAGATTCCTCGCATATTGATTTTATTGCGAATTTTTTGTTTTATTATTTGTGGACCGATTTTCAAATTCTAACTTTTGTTTTCTCATTTACATCATTTCCAAGCTATCTATCTAGCCAGGTTTCGGAGTCTATTATAAATTGAGTCGTTACAAAATCAATATTTGATGGAATTTTATCAAACAAAAAGAATTGGGGAGGGTGACATTTTTAGCTCACCTGAGCAAAGCTCATGTGAGCTATTCTTATGGCAAAGTGTCCGTCGTCCGTCGTCCATCGTCCGTGAACATTTTCAATCATCTTCTTATCCCGAACTGCTGAGCCGATGTTGGTCAAACTTTACAGGGATGATATATGGGTGATGCCATTTCAGATTTGTTATAATGAAGGTCATCGATAATCCAAGATGGTCGTCGTGGAAAAGTAGGTCAAATTCTTAAAAAATCTTCTTCTCACGAACCGCCAGGCCAATTTTGACGAAACTTTGTATGAATGATTAATGTTAATGCTGATTCAGATTTGTTTATATGGTGGCCCCTGGGTCAAAAATGGGCGTGGCCCGAGGGGTCAAATATGGGTCAAATTTTATTTTTGACCGAATATGGTCATATAATATATCAAATCGAAGGTATCGACTAGTCGATCACTCTGGAGCATTTTTTTGTCTAAATCAGATGATTTTGTCATCCAAGATGGCCACCGAAAGGTAACAAAGTTGTTCTTTTACTAAAGATTTCAAACGTATTCTTCTTGTGAACTGCTTGGCCGATATTGGCCAAACTTAACTGTTATGGTCTGTGGGTGAAGCCTGTCCATTTTTCTTAAAATGGAGGTCATCACCAAATCCAAGATGTCCGCCGTTGAAAAGTAGGTCAAATTGTCAAAAAATCTTCTTCTCACAAACCTCCAGGCCGATTTCGACGAAACTTGGTGTGAATGATTGATAGTTAACGCTGTTTAAGATTTGTTCATATGGTGGCCCCTGGGTCAAAAATGGGCGTGGCCCGAGGGGTCAACTAGGGGTCAAATTATATTTTTGCCCGAATATGGTCATATAATATATCAAATCGAAGGTATCGACTAGTCGATCACTCTGGAGCATTTTTTGTCTAAATCAGATGATTTTGTCATCCAAGATAGCCACCGAAAGGTAAAAAAGTTGTTCTTTTACTAAAGATTTCAAACGTATTCTTCTTGTGAACTGCTTGGCCGATATTGGCCAAACTTAATGGTCTGTGGGTGCAGCCTGTCCATTTTTGTTAAAATTGAGGTCATCACCAAATCCAAGATGTCCGCCGTTGAAAAGTAGGTCAAATTGTCAAAACAATCTTCTTCTCACAAACCTCCAGGCCGATTTCGACGAAACTTGGTGTGAATGATTGATATTTAACGCTGTTTCAGATTTGTTCATATGGTGGCACCTGGGTCAAAAATGGGCGTGGCCCGAGGGGTCAACTAGGGGTCAAATTATATTTTTGCCCGAATATGGTCATATAATATATCCAATCCAAGGTATCGACGAGACGATCACTCTGGAACATGTTTTGCCAAAATCAAATGATTACGTCATCCAAGATGGCCACCGACAGGTCAAAAGGTTGTTCTTTTACTAAAGATTTCAAAGGACTTCTTCTTGTGAACTGCTTGGCCGATATTGACCAAACTTAACTGAAATGGTTTGTTGGTGAAGCCTGTTCATTTTTGTCAAAATGGAGGTCATCACCAAATCCAAGATGTCCGCCGTTGAAAAGTAGGTCAAATTGTCAAAAAATCTTCTTCTCACAAACCGCCAGGCCGATTTCGACGAAACTTTGTATGAATGATCGATAGTTAACGCTGATTGAGATTTGTTCATATGGTGGCCTCTGGGTCAACAATGGTCATGGCCCGAGGGGTCAAATAGGGGTCAAATTTTATTTTTGACCGAATATGGTCATTTTATATATCAAATCGAAGGTATAGCAGTAAATCACATGCACATTCGCAATATATGTTAGATCAGAAGGTACCAACAAATTCTGTGGAACATTTGAAGTTGTAAGTGAAGAGTCTTTGGGCCTCTTGTTTTGTTATTGGTTAAAAAGTACATGTACTTGCATGTAAATATTTTTTAGATTTAATGTGTTTAATAGCCAAAAGTTCGTGGCAGAAAAACGTGGAACAGATAGTATATAGTGACATACATATGCAAGTGAGACGCTAATAGAAAACGTACGTGCTATGTGATCAGTGCACTCAATGTATGTTTATATTATGCAATAAATAGCATCTAACATTCGTGATGAATTAACCCTTAGACCGCTATCTTATGTTTTTTGTCGTCTGTTGTTTATTTTTTATTTTCAATTTTTATCATCACAGCACTTTATAATAATTTACAACATCCTTTGACAGCACTTCAGAATCATTTCCATTCGAAATGATTCTGAAGTGCTGTCAAACCATGTTTTCATTGAGAAATAAGGCAAGATATAAAAGCAACAGCAGACGACAATTGTTGTGAGTAGCGGTCTAAGGGTTAATAGGATATTTATTAAACTCGTTTATTGATTTCATAAGAAACTCGGCCTGTTCTGGGCATAGCCTCGTTTCTTATGAAATCAGTAACCTCGTTTAAGAAATATCATTCTAGATCATCACTTGAGTTGTATCCGCTATGTATGAATTAATATGACGTACGCACTACCAGGTGTACATGTACATAATCACGTATTGCAGAAATCGGCCATACAATGTCGTCATCTGTTTCTCGGGAAATATCTATATCATGCACTAGACATTGATTACTTGTCGGTTTCGTACGGTGGCACAGAGGGGACATGGAACTATTTTTACTTCGAAGACTATCACGTGCGCGCAGACTATCGCGTGCGCACGCGATAGTCTTTGCGCGCACGCGTTAGTCTTCGAGTATGGCATGTCATGAGTACGCCAGTATGTAATGTTACCAGTATGTAGACACAATAGTATGGCCTCTCACCAGTATGTATACACGGCAGTATGGCCAGTTACCAGTATGAATACACACCAGTATGGCCAGTCACCAGTATGTATACACAGCAGTATGACATGTAACTAGTACGGATACATACCAGTATGACCTGTCACCAATATCGATACACATGTCGTACCGCTGTGTATACACACTGGTGATTGGCCACACTGGTTTGTATACATACTGCTGACATGCCATTCTAGTGTGTATACATACTGGTAACTGGCCATACTTGCAAAGCTTATCGTGTGCGCACGCAGATACTATCGTGTACGCACTCGAAAGTACAAAATATGTCTATGTCCCCGCTGTGCCACCGTAGTTTATCGAGTGCGGGGGTTTAGTTATTATATTATCTGAATTGTGTGCTATTGCGACGCGGTTTAAATAAAGCTGACATCAGAACCACTTTTTACAATGACATTCACTAGGAAGTACATACGTATGTATACTATTATTATACATACACACATACACCACACCACCGCCTCCGTTAATCTTGCCCGAATGTCTGAGTCAACGCTTCCGAACATCTTTTGGCAATATTCACCTGCGATCAAGCAGTTTGATTGGCTGTGCCTGAGCTGTAGCACAGCTCAGGCTCAGCCAATCAAGCTGCTTGCCTTCAGGCACCATATTCAAGTACCTATACTGTGTAGCTATACTGATCAAATAGCACACTGCTGTAGCCTGATAACGATCTACATTGCTTGTTAGAAGCACGACTGCTGCTTCATTGACGTAATGGCGAACAGTGCAGATCCTGGTTAGACATGCACATGCTGATCTGGATATACACTGGTTGCAAAACCCATAAACCCCATTTCTCCAGTCATAGCCACAATTATGTTGGACAACTAGAAGTTTCGTAGTTGTAAATTGTAATTTCAAATTGTAAATTCAAGCTGGCCACCATACGCCATCTTGAAAGCAGAAAACCCAATATTTTAAATGGGGCATATAGGCGCATCCGTACAGTCTGATCTTTTGGCAATATTAACTAGCAATCAAGCAGTTTGGTTGGCTGTACCTGAGCTGTAGCACAGTTTAGACTCAGCCAATCAAGCTGCTTGGCTTCACGCACACTATTCAAGTATTTCGGAAGAAAGAAAGTTACACATTTGGTAAGATTAGCGCAGGCGGTGGTGCATGTTTGGTGATAAAAGTAGTTATGATATTCGGTGTCAGTCTAAACCAATAGTCGAAAAACGGCTACTACTGGTCGCAAAACCCATAAGCCCCATTTATCCAGTCACAGCCACAATTACATATGTATGTTGAAAAACTAGCAGATTCGTAATTGTAAATTGTAATTTTAAAATCATAAAGACGGTTTAACTGAGTGGTAACAGCATACATTTTGGGTGAGCAATAAGGCAATAATGAGATATTTTCACGTATTTAAGGGGTTAAAATAAAAACTCGACGAATTTTACGGGGGGGGGGGGGGGGTGGGGGCGTACGCTGGACACTCACCCGCCTAGATCCGCACCTGCATACTACAATCTAATTTCATATTTCGGATTTCAACATGTGTCTAATTACTAGAATGGAAATAGCGTTTTCCGGTAGATATGACAATATGGGCAGACGTGTGTGCCTCTAATATACCGACCCTATGGCGTGTTTGGTAATGCCTAAACAATTGTGTTTTGTGGTGCTGACAACCCGACACTGTCTGTTTCACGAAACCTGCCCAATCTTTACGGCTGTATATAACAATACTAACACAATATATTTATTTCGATAATATAACATTTTATCAAAATTTAAGAATATGCCTTCTTTTTATTTAGTAAAATTTGGTAAAATATTGATTTTATCGCGAAAAAAAAATGTCCCCATGTTAAATCCCCATAGATGGGGTATCCCCATAGATGGGGTTTTAACATGGGGAATTTTTTTTACAATTTCAGTAATCCTGGACCGATTTTCAAAATTTAACTTTTGTTTTCTTAGTTAGATCATTTCCAAGCTATCTAGCCAGGTTTCGGAGTCAATTTCCCAAATATTTCGTTTTTTGACTCCTCCCACACTCCTCTACCTCTTTTCCCCCCATGTTAAATTCCCATAGAGAAATCAATTTTTCGTAATAAAATCAATATTTGACCAAATTTCACGAAACAAAAAGAAGGCTCATTCTTCAATTTTCCTTTAATTTAATATTATCAAAAAAAAAATTGTTTTTTAAGTGTTTATATGGCCGCAAAATTTGGGCAGCTTTCGTGAAACAGACAGTAATTTAGACGTTTCTGAAGAAAAAAATAGACAAGAAATCGTTTCAATTTCGGTCGACATGACAATAAGTTTAAATGTGTTTACTATTTGTTATATCCCTCAAATAAAGTTGACAAGCAAGAAGTATGCCATGTTGACACATACACATATCTAACTACTAGTAGTACTAACAATAAGGCCATAGCAATTTCTTTCGTCCGCGTAGGTTTTGAAATCGATTCTGTGTGTGAACAAACAAACACAATGTGTAAGCTATTTTACACTATTTGCTGGTGAAGTAATATGAAAACTGATTAGGGGGATTTGTCATGAATGTCCACTTAATAAGTTTAATTAAAGTATTTTTTTTTTTTTTTTTTTCTAAAGTTTGCTGGCTGAAATTTAAATTCATGCTAAATTTACGTTCGTTGTTTCAAGGCGTTATTTGTTTTTTACCGGATACGTCCGTAGGTTTTGGTCAACTGGGTGGACGCTTAACATAGAAAATATATTGTATGGCATAACATATAAAAAAAGCCGACCCTATACCTAGTATATTCTGTACTCATGTTCGAACCATGCTATTTTAGGCCTAATAAAATTTCCGCCTCTGACGATGTGTTGCTACCTGATCTAAAATTAGATGTGGGTAGGCGTCCCCATTCCCACCATTTCACCCTATCTAACGCCCATCCCAATTTCGAAGAAAATACATTTGTAATTACATGTTTTTGTCTTTTGACATTATATATGTGTTTATCGTAAATGCTTCCGACGGATAACAAGATAGAATTACAAAGCACTATAATGTAGACTGAGGGCTTATACTTCATACATCAGGCCCGTACGCAGAGGGGGTGCGACAGGTGCGTACGCACACCCCTTAACCCTTTCAACACCACATGCCTGTGTAGTGGTATTGGCAAACAGTTTAGATCCTGATGAGCCGGCTCGTGACGAGCCGTCTCATCAGGATCTGCACTTTTTGAAAGTAATTTTCATCATTTTGAGAACAACAACACCTCATGTTCATAAATGGACTGGTCTGAAAATCATTTTGTGATGATTGGAATGGGTTGCAAAATTAACATCAAAATCCATTCCAGTTATTTAGGGGTGAAATGGTTAATCTGCCGAGGTCTGTCCGTGAATTTGCAAAAAAACAATGTTTAGCCCTTCGGGCCGTCGATAACGCACCCCCCTAAATTGATTCCTGCGTACAGGCCTGTACATATGAGACAAGCCATGCGATTTTGTACTTACGGACATCTGCGATATTTCATGAAAATATGTTTACAGAACATTGGATATTTTCCGTAAATGACTTCAGAAGTTGACACAAATTTCAGCGTACAATTCCGCATGTATACTCTGAAATTTTTGTCAACTTCTGACGCCATTTACGGGAAATATTGTAAATGTTGTATACGTATTTCATGACATTACGCAAGTGTCCAAAAGTACACAATCACATGATGTGTGTCATATTATTATGTACTAACTATGTCTTAATTGACTTGCATACCTTTTGTCAAGCATGATTCGACAAATACACTTCCTCCGCTCGTATTGGTAATTTGAACAATGCGGCATAAGCATTAAAACATTTAGGAACATGGAAAAGTCGCGGGAATACTGGACGAAGGCCGGAAGGCCTCGTCCAGTATTCCCGCGACTTTTCCAATATGAGTTGACGTCCAATCTGGATGGGTAAAACATTACGAATTTGTCGAGGCCTGCAAAGCTCATCGTTTGAATGTTAAGTTGCAATGTAACTGTACACGCATATTACTTGGGTACAATAAGGTAGACATGACGATGGAGTTTGTCATTATAATGTTTACTCGTCTATATGCTGAACCTTCACAGGTATAGATTACATCAGCTGTAGTATTAGTTGTAGTAACTAAATAGTAATACGCCTACTTACTACGTGACACACGATCTAACAAAACCGACATTGTATGTGGACGTGACAGGAGAAATTGGGCTTATGACATATGCGACCAGTGTAGCCCTTGATCAGCCTGCTCATGATCTATACCATGTAGTGTACCGTATTTCACAAGTATAGGTTACATCAGCTATACTATTGGTTGTAGTAGAATAGTAGGTCAGTGCCGTGAATGGGAAAATATCTGGCAAGGCTTAGGAAACGGGATGGGCGAGGCTCTGGCGAGCACATCCCGTTTCCGTGCCGCGCCAGAGATGTTTTCCCATTCCCGGCACTAACCTACTATTCTATTTAACCCGTCAACACCTACAGATGGCTATAAAATGCAAAAATATAACCCCAGCCACCGCACATATTCATACGCAGTGATTAGGTCGTATTGACAGGATATCAAAAATGTTCACGGTACCGTGTTTCACGGCACATACGCACTGTGTTGACGGGATCAAAATTGTAACACACCTACTCTGTATGTGGCTCGCGATCTGACAAAACCGAGCTTATATATGATTATATATATATATATATATATATAACATATGCGACCAGTGTAGCCCCAGATCAGCCTGCGCATCCGCGCAGTCTGATCAGGGACTTCACTGGTCGCTATTTAGTCGTTGAAACAGACATCCTGCTTCTATACTAAGAAACAGTATAGATTACAAGGACGTCGTCAGGAGACTTTCGATGGGTTCGTGCGAAGCCCCTTTTTTGGAGCCAGCAGGATCTTTTTTTATGTAAATGGGATCCGCGACAGCCATTGTCAGTGCATGAATGAGCTGACGTCATAGTATTCAAATGCCGTACTAACAAAACAAAGGCAAGTGACACCAAACATAATGCAATATGCCAATTAGTTCTTGGAAAATTCGCTTCTTAAATTAACCCAAAACTATTTTCCCAGAAGCTAGTTGTTATATATACAAACATACCCGAATGCAGCATTTGACTTATTGAAATCAAAAAGTTTCAGGGGATGTGAAGCAACCGAAATCTGTAAGGGGTACATATTTCGGTAGCTTCACAACCAAGTGTCGAACCCCCTTTTCAAAAATGCTGGCGACGCCCATGGATTCTTATCAGGCTGCAGGAGTCCGCTAGTAGATCAGAAGCCACACTGGCCGCACAGTCTGATCAGGATCTGCACATCTCGTCATTCCATTAACAAAACCACCGCCATGTTTCGAACACGCAATACATATCGCTATCAGGGTCCAGGAGTGTCATATTTGATCAGGAGATACACAGGTCACACATACCATAAGCCCCATTGTTCCAATCGCGTTCTGACAGGACAGTTATTCGGTGATATAGTATTAGGGCAACGTGGTGAGAAATTGTACCTTATGGCAGCTGTAGCAAATGTGAGTCTTGGTTCACTTGCATATTCGAATGTCGAACACCATAGACATCAGGGGCCCGTTTCACTAAACTTCGTACGACTAAAATGTTCGTCAGTGCAACATTATGATAGTCTGTAAATTTCACATTAACAGTGTTTTCTTGTATACAATTACTGGAGTTCCATTTATTGAGCATAGGCTGCAGCCTATGCTCAATAAATATAAAGCAATCAATTGAAATTTCCAGACGATCGTAATTTGCACTTACGATCTTAGTCGTACGAGGTTTAGTGAAACGCCCGTAAAACTTTCCGTAAATGACGTCGAAAGTTGACAAAATTACTTTGCAAATGCAGAATTCCATTCCATAGTATTTGCTATGAAAATTTCGACAACTTTGCACGTCATTTAAAGAAATGATCACAGTTTCTTTAATATATTTCATGAAATTTCGCACATGTTCTTACTGTCTGTTCCACGTTTTCCTGTCGACAAACTTTTGGCTATTAAAGGCCCTGAACGGCTCAGTATTACAATTTTCCGATTTGTTCAAACACAAAAACATGTTTGGCAACTGATTTAGTACACAAAACTAACATATACTGCCTAATAGATACATCTCAAGTCTTGAGATTTACATCTTAATCGCAATGTGAAAACAACAAAAACTTGTTTTGTGTACCACTCAGTGCAAAATGTCAATATTGACAATTTAATTTCCGTAACCCAACGGCTTCGGCTCGGAAGCGAGTCGATAAACTCCGGCCATCGGCCGCGAATCGAGGAGTTGAGGAGTTGACCCGAGCGTCTATCGGAAAATCGATCGGGCTTTGAAACACGCACCTGCTGTTTGTTTATCAACAAATATTGATATTTTCATCGACTACAAACTCATTTTTGTACCAAAATGAATGCAACCAGTTTCAAAGTGTGTGTAAATAGAAACCTGTTGGATTTATGTGTGGGAAAACCCAATAGGAGGCCAAATTCTTTTGTTTTCTTAGTTACATCATTTTCAAGCTATCTCGCCAGGTTTCGGAGTCAATTTCCATTTGTTTTCGTTTTTTGATCCTCAAAAAACGGAAACAATTTGAAATTGACTCCTCATGTTAAATTCCCATAGAAAAATCATTTTTTCGCAATAAAATCCATATTTGATGGAATTTCGTCAAACAAAATTTGGGGAGGGTTACTTTTTTGTTATTGATAAAAAAGTAGTTACTTTTAAATATTTTTTAGATTTAATGTGTTTAATAGCCAAAAGTTCGTCGGCAGCAAAACGTGGAACAGACAGTAGGTATAAAATCACGTGGCGTTTGTATGAGCAATATTACAAGCTAGCGTGATTCGACACATATAGACTCTTTGTTATATTGCATACGAGACAGAAATACAACGTCACGAGTTTCGGTTTCGGGTTATCTGACATCAGCCCTAATTTAAAGGCTACCACAAACGTGCAAACTTACATACTTTATAAATATGAGACACGCCATGTGATTTTGTACATTCGAACATCAGCGTAAATTTATGAAATACGTTTTTACTAACTTTACACGTATTTAATGAAATTATGGTGAGGTACCAAATCGCATGGCGTATTTCGTATGTGACATGGTTGTGGTTAACAGTGTGACTGGATAAATGGGGCTTTTGGGGTATGTGGCCAGAGTAGCTCCTGGTCACATAGCATATTCCTGTCGCCTGGTAACGATTTATATTGCTCATTAGTAAGCATGGCATGTATTGCGACCAATGGAATTGCGACCAGTGCAGATCCAGATCAGACTGTGCGGATGCACAGTCTGATCTGGATCTACACTGGTCGTAAAACCATAAGCCCTATTTCTCCAGCCACAGTTTGACTTTATAAATACCACCATTTGTGGGAGTCGAATAGCATGTGAGGACAAACGGTTCGAATGTAGGTCCATATGTACCGAACCTTAGAATGCGGGAAACGCAAATTATCGTCTGCTGTTGTTTTATATTTTGTACTTTTTCCCCCCAATAAAATATTGTTTGGCAGCTCTTTAAAATCATTTACATTGGAAATGATTCTAACGTGCTGCCAGATCATAATTTTGCTGAGAAAAATGGAAATTAAAAAATAAACAGCAGACGTAATTCAGCATTGTATTGCAGAGTAGTATGGTTATTTCCACGAAATCCGTGACTAATTGTCGCCCCTGCTTTATCAGAAGGCACGACTATAGTCGTAACTTTAAATTACTTGACGGATAGCTTCAATATTTGTGCACTTTATACGTGTGAGCATTTGGAACACACTCATGCCGCCAGTAACATGCATGACCTTGACCTTTTTTACCTTCACATTTTTTCGGAAACACTCAGCCATTTGTTTTGCGTCAACAAAATTGTACAACTTTCTTCATCATGATTTTACTTTAATATCACTTAACGGATTGCTCCAATATTTGGACACTTGATACATGTTTGCCGAAACAGTTAGCCATTTTTTTGCGTCAAAAAGTTTGTACACGTTTCTTCATCATGATATAACTTTAATATTACTTAACACTTGATACATGTAAGTATTTGGAACACACTCATGCCGCCATTAACATGCCCTTGGCATTTTCGATCTTCACATTGGATTTACATTTATTGAGCATAGGCTGCATATGCAGCCTATGCTCAATAAATGTAAATCCATCAAATGGTTGTGGAAACTCTTAGCGATTCTTTGATGTCAAAAGATTTCTTCAACCTTGGCCTTTTTCGTGTTTTAACCCTTTCAACCCTAAGGAACTGGAATGGACTGTGCAATGCTAATGTTCCGACCAATCCAATGGTCACAAAATGATTTTCAGATTCGTCCATTTATGAAAAGGGGGTATTTTTGTTCTCAAAAATATTAAAATTACTTTCAAAAAGTGCAGATCCTGATGAGACGGCTCGTTTTCTCCTGGTAGGAGAAAAAAAGAAAAACACGCGCAGGACAAAGTTCAGAACTTCGGCAAAACATCTCGTCAAACCAATTGTTAGTCTTCACCGCTATTCTAATTGAATTCCCTTTTCATTCACGGAATGACTGACGGAAGTTCAGAGAGGTCGGGCAATTATATTGCTAATGCAAGGCCAAATGCAACAACAGGTTGCTAGGCATTTCGGGGTTCACGTTTCCACCATAGAACGTCATGCCAGACGCCTGAGAGACATTGGACGGGTTGGCGACCGCGACCTGTGCGTCCACTCGTGACTTGCGTAATCGTCACCTTACTGCCACTGAAACCGCTCTTAACCCTTTAAACACCTCATACCTCTATAGTGGTATTGGCAAACATTATATCCAGATGAACCGGCTCGTTACGAACCGTCTCATCAGGATCTGCCCTTTTTGAAAGTAATTATTATCTATTTGAGAACAAAAAATACCCACTTTTCATAAATGGACTAGTCTGAAAACCATGTTTGGATTTGGATTGGTTGGATTTGTTGCAACATTAACATATCAAAATCCATTCCAGTTACTTAGGGGTGAAAGGGTTAATACGGTAGGTACTCATTATCGTCGTATTGACGCCAAAACTGTGAGGAATCGTTCGCGCGAGGTTGATCTGCGGGTACAGTGGGGTCAGCGTGTAAGTGCACACACGAACGAACACGGCAGGTTGGTTCCAACCTGTCGTGTTCGTTCGTGTGTGCACTTACACGCTGACCCCACTGTATGTCGTCCTCTTGTCGGTCTGCCCTCACCCGTCTACGGCCTCGGGTTGAAGATTCGGACATAGGATACAATACATGGCTCATTTGAAAAACATTACGCCACCCACCCACCCATTCGAAAAGGTTGTACTATGATAGTGTATGAAAATGTGTGGGCTGTGTAACGTTTTTAGCTCACCTGAGCGAAGCTCATGTGAGCTATTGTTACCGCAATGTGTCCGTCGTCGTCGTGTCGTCCGTCGTCCGTGAACATTTTCAAACGTCTTCTCCTCGGTAACCATTGGGCCTATATTCACCAAACTTCATGGTCATGGTCCTTAGGTAGGGGGATTACAAAATTGTTAAAATGACGTCATTACGTAATCCAAGATGGCCGCCGTCTAAAAATAACACAAATTCTTCAAAAATCTTCTTCTCAAGAACCGCCAACCGGATTTCGACAAAACTTGGTAGGAATGATCGATGTACAATGCTCTTTCAAAGTTGTTAAAATAGTGACCCCGGGGTCAAAAATGGGCGTGGCCCGTGGGGTCAAATTGGGGTCAAATTTTATTTTTGACCGAATATGATCATATTATATAACACATTGAAGGTATCAACGAGGCGATCACTCTGGTGCATTTCTTGTCGAAATCGGATGGTTATGTCATCCAAGATGACCGTCGAAAGGTCAAAAGGTCGTTCTTTTATTAGAGATTCCAAAATTCTTCTTCACATGAACCGCTTGGCCCATGCTAGCCAAACTTAAAAGTTATGGTCCATGTGTGAAGCCTTTTCAGATTTGTTAAAATGAAGGTCATCGATAATCCAAGATGGCCGCCGTCTAAAAATAGCACAAATTCTTCAAAAATCTTCTTCTCAAGAACCGCCAACCGGATTTCCACAAAACTTGGTAGGAATGATCGATGTACAATGCTCTTTCAAAGTTGTTAAAATGGTTACCCCTGGGTAAAAAATGGGCGTGGCCCGTGGGGTCAAATTAGGGTCAAATTTTATTTTTGACCGAATATGGTCATGTCATATATCAAATTGAATGTATCGATGAGGCGATTGCTCTGGTGCAATATTTGTCGGAATCGGATGATGATGTCATCCATGATGGCCGATGCTGGCCAAACTTTATAGTAAGTTAAGATCCTTAGGTGAAGCAATTTCAGATTTGGTAAAGTGAGAGTCGTCGCTTAATCCAAGATGACCGCCATCTAAAAATAGCACAATTGTTTTAAAATACATATGAACTCGATGTCATATTCTCCTCTGGTGTTCATGGAGTCAGGTGAGCGAATTAGGGCCATCATGGCCCTCTTGTTCAAATCATTTATTGGGTCCTAGGTCCGAGCCTTCCACTCATGTCTACGGCGCGTTCGTCGTATGGCTTGGTTGGCGGCACGTGCTCCCAGAAGATTTCCAATGAGGCAGAGGAGACGGGACCTTTTCACAGATGGATTCGGTTCACTCTCAAGCAGTTAACAGAGCTCCAGATAAGGTGCGTATTGGCGTATTTTACGCACTTTATGAGCTGAATACGCATTGATTAGCAACAGTGGGAGTACAAAATACTCACAGCAATGTGAAAATACGCATTAATTTTAAATTGAGTAGTGGAAATACTGTAATAAAGTTGAAAATTTACTTAGTAAAGTAAATAAACTTTCAACTATATCACAGTAGATGTATAAATAAGTGAATACGTAATAATACAATCAAATAAGTAAATGTTTAAATTTGTTTTATGTTTTGATCATTTGTTCCCTATTTAATAATGAAGAAAATGAATAATCCATTTGTAAAAATAAAATACGCATGGAATATGAAACCAGGGGGTACAATATTTTGTGGAAACAAATCTTATCTGGAGATCTGAGCACCATTTCAATTCCATTTTTTTTTGTGTAGACGGTTGACGTCGTGTATACCGGCGTCGTGTGAGTTCTTGAGAGGGATAGGTATGGGAGTTGGTCAGTTATGGTCTGTGGATGAATCTCTCGTGGGGTAAAAACACCGTCGATTGTGGTAGCCGGAAATTTAACGGCAGTAAGATAATTGGTGAAATCCTCAGCCCTGTCGTAGCCCCCTAACGTCACCTGATTTTCCAACATGATTATGTCCTACCCCATGTAGCCAGAGTTCGCGGAGCATTGTAGAACCGCCTATTGTTCAACAACGCTTCGTGTCCACGTGTTAAAATAAGCCGACAATGCAGGCTCGAATAACTTCGTCATTTCTGGACGTGTTATTACCAGTATCGTTGGTATCCAAAGAACTTACTGTCTGTTTCACGAAACCTGCCCAAATTTTACGGCCATATAAACAATGCAAAAACAGTATTTTTTTCGATAATATTAAATTAAAGGAAAATTTAAGAATGAGCCTTCTTTTTATTTCGTTAAATTCGGTCAAATATTGATTTTATTCGAAAAATTAATTTGTCTATGGGAATTTAACATGGGAGAAAAGGAGGTGGAGGTGTGTGGGAGGAGTCAAAAAACGAAAAAATTTGGAAATTGACTCCGAAACCTGTTTAAATAGCTTGGATATGATCTAACTAAGAAAACAAAAGTTAAATTTTGAAAATCGGTCCAATATTCAGTGCCGTAGCCACGTTGAGGCCAGACGAGGCCATGGCCTCGTCCGTTTTTTCACGATTTTTTTTTTTTTTTTTTTTTATTCCAATATAGGAAAAATGGGAGTCATAGTATGTGCTCAGACTTTGCTGAGAATGCAGGAAATGGCGTTTCAGACCACTTTGATTTCAAAATTTTCAGGGTGGGCATGCCCCCGGACCCGCCTAGCAAACTCGGGCCCTTCGGGCCCTCCACACTTCCACCCCCAATAATTATCGTCTTCCGCCGCTTATGTTGGCCTCGGCTATTTCGAACCTCTGGCTACGGCACTGATATTTCTGAAATTTTAAAATTTTCCCCATGTTAAATCCCCATAGACATCTTCACTCTGTGAAGATGTCTACACTGTATGGGGATTTAACATGGGGAATTTTTTTTTCGCAATAAAATCAATATTTGACAAATTTCACGAAATAAAAAGAAGCATCATTCTTAAATTTTCCTTTAATTGGATATTATCAAAAGAAATATTGTTTTTGAATTGTTTATATGGCCATACAATTTGGGCAGCTTTCGTGAAACAGACAGTAGAAACGTTCATAGACTTTTTAAACTGGTGAACACTAGGGGGTGACATCAACGCTTAGTGTCCACGTTTTAAAAGAAGCCGACAATGCAGGCTCGAATAACATCGTCATTTCTGGACGTGTTATTACCAGTACCGTTGGTATCCGAAGAACTTAGAAAAGTTTCATAGACTTTATAAACTTGTGAACACTAGGGGTTGACATCAACGCTTAGTGTCCACGTGTGAAAAGAAGCCAGAATGGCCGGCTTCTTTTCACACGTGGACAGTAAGCGTTGGTGAACACTATGCTGTTCTACAGAGCATTTCTGGCTAGATTGGCCGGCGTACAGTCCATATTTGTCCCAAATTAAATACATTTGTGGGACGAACTGGACAGGAGGCGACAGCGGCGTCGGAATTCTCGCTACTCTCGACCAATTAAGAAATGCTTTATTGGAAGAATTGGAAGAACATTCCAATGCGGAGCATCAATGCGCTGATAAACTCCATGAACAATTAGAATCAGGACTGTAACGAAACTTTGGGAATTTGCTCATTAAGGATACTTCTTTATGCCCATGTAAATATTATAAACAATATCTAATACATTACGTTAAATCACCACACAAGTTTACCCTTCATTTCTGTTTCCTTTCAGCATACGTATACCTTTTTATCCCGTCAACACGGTGCGTATGTGCCGTGAAACACGGTGCCGTGTAACATTTTTGATATCCAGTCAATACAATTTTTGCATTTTACAGCCATTTGTAGGTGTTGACGGGATAAATAGAATAGTAGGTTAGTGCCGTGAATGGGAAAAAATATCTGGCGCGGCACTGAAACGGGATGTGCTTGGCAAAGCCTCGCCCATCCCGTTTCCTGAGCATTGCCAGATATATTTTTCCCATTCACGGCACTAACCTACTATTCTCTATTTAGCTCACCTGAGCCGAAGGCTTTATACCATCTTGAAAACATAAAATACAATATGTTTTTCGGTGTCATGTAAAGTAAGGTTATCATATCGAATTTTTAGATTATACCTTCTTCATGTATTTCCGCATCATAGTCTGATTGACCCTTTCACCCCTACGTAACTGGAATAGATTTTGATATGTTAATTTTGCAGCCAATCCAATCACCACAACTCGGACTAGTCCATTTATAAAAAGTGGGTCGTTTTTGTTCTCAAAAATATGCAAATTGCTTTCAAAAAATGCAGATCCTAATGAGACGGCTCGTTATGAGCCGGCACATCTGGATCTGCACTGTTTACATAAACTGCTATAGCGGGCTTTCGGGTTCAACGGGTTAAAATAAACTAGATGTGCAAACTAGATTACTTTGTTTATCATCGTACATTTTTGTCGCGCCTTTAGCAGCAGGCCCGACTATAGTATCCGCATTTTTCATCGGCGTCGTCCGCGTCCTCGTCGTCCGTGTCAACAAATGTCAAAACATTTGTACACGTTTCTTTATCATGATATTACTTGACGGATATTTGGAAACTTGATTCATGTGAACATTTTTGGAACACACTCACGCCACCATTAACATGCCCATTGACCTTGCACACATTTACTCATCATGATATAATTTTAATGTTGCGTGACGGATTAATTCAGTTGTTGGACACTTGATACATGCTAGCATCAACATTTGGACACTTGATACATGTGATCATTTCGAACACACTCATTCTGCCATCAACAGAATCATCTACGTAAACGTAAAAACAGTTTTCCCTCGCTTGTTTTAGAATCAACTCCCAGGGTTCCAAATAAGGAATTTGTAATTGAGTATTGTTACTCCATCATTTCTGAAGAAATTGGGTATTTCAACATTTTAATTGGGTAAAATAAAATCACACTACTGTTTGTTTACACATCAACAGACAGCAATTATTGAAATAAAAACATATCTTGGCATTTCATTAGAATTGTCTCCTTGGAGACAATTCTAATGAAATACCAAGATGTGTTTTCATGGAAAAATAAGAAAAATATGATATATTGTGGTATGTTTATTGTTCTGCAGCATGATAAAGGTACCACAATTGTTCTCATTGCTTTTTGATACTCACTACTTCCGATTTTAATTGGGTTTTTGGCAATGTTAATTGGGTATTTACGCAAATACGCAGCTTATCTGGAGCTCTGAACTCCGTACACATGTTACCTACTAGAGGTCAATTTCAGGTTCTATGAAATTGGCTCGGCGACCTTCTAGCTCTGTCATTTTCTGCGATTCAGAAATAAATATATTGGTCATTTTAGCTTGAATTCATTGTCGGACTCATTCATATGCGACCGACCGTTGCCTTGGTTGCCAGCGACGTTGTTATGACGACCACTACTCTACGCTAGTTGTCATAACGAGGAGCAGCTTTCATTACCGCTATAATAGTGTATTCCATGAATAGTAATTGGCAACTCTGTGTCAAAATGGGTCTTAGTTTGCTTTAAGAACAAATCGCATACTTCTGTTGCAATAATCAGACCCGGATCAGTCTGCGTATTCCTTGTCAAAGTCAGTAGTATTTTGGCAATGATATGGACACGAAAACGCATTATTGTGCTTCCATAACCATTGTAGACGCTGATCAGTCTGTTCATCCGCGCATCCTGATTAGGATATACACTGCACTTATATTAGCACCGTGCATTATTAGCACATTTCATGCCAACTATTTTCCAAGTAGAAAAAACACTAGTAATTATTTTTTATTATTTCTCATCCAAAGTATATGTTGTTACCACTCATTCGAACCGTCTCATCGAGACGGTTCGAATGAGTGGTAACATCATATACTTTCATTGAGAAATAAAACAAGTAGGAAAGAAAATGTTGGCAAATTCTTAGACCTGTGAATGGAATCAGTATCCAGCATGAAAGGGTTAATAACAAGTATATTTAACCTTACATGTCGGCTGATCAAGAGTTAGAGAGTGGTCAGATATGTAATAATCCCGGGTTTGGTAGCTGGTTGTCAATGTATGTGTTGATCTTGGCCAATGTGGTGAATATATCGCCCTAAAGAATGGCGACTATTGTGGTTGTTGCGCCTATTGATGTAGATCTCAGTATGGAACGCCATATCTACCATAAACTCAAATAATTAATACTAGCTCTAAATAATTAAAGCTAGCTCCAAATCATTTGAAGAACTCTCTAAATAATTTGGAGCTAGCTGTAAATATTTAATGCTAGCTATAGTTATTTAGAGCTGGCAATAATTATTTGAGTTTATGTAGATTATCAATTATTATACTGTATTGCATTGTATTGCGTTTTATTGATTTCCCACTCACGATAGTGGAAAATGAGACATAACGATCACAACTCCGGCGTCGTCGGCGTCGTCGGTGTCGTCAACGATTTGGAACGTACATTTTGGACGTATGCACATCTCCCATATCTCTTGATCCGTTAGTCGTATCATTACCAACCTTCATCAATAGCTTACTGTGTGACCGTGACCATGGTGACATTGACCTTAATGTCAATTATTTTGGACGTACATCCAAACGTTGAATATCTCTTGATCCTTCAGTCGGACATACGTCCACATATTGAACATCTCTTGATCAGTGACATAACATTATCAGATTTCATAAATAGCTTCCTCAAATTGATATATATCCATCCAATGTCATTCCGGTGACATAGATCGTCACCTTTGTGACCTTGACCTTTGTGTCAATAATTTTGGATGTACATCCAAATGTAGAATATCTCTTTACCCGTTAGTCGGATCATTACCAAACTTCACAAATAGCTTCCTTCCTCACTTTGATGGCTATTCACCCAGTTTCACTTGTGTGAGATTCACCTTGGTGACCTTGACCTTCGTGGAGATCGTCTCGTTTAGTGATTGAGACATTCACCGGCTTGTTTAATTGCGTTGCGTTGCGTTGCGTTGCGTTGTATCGATTATTCAACTACGGATATATTTAGCAGGAACTAATTGAAACAGGGTTCATGTGCCTGACCACCTTACGTCCTAGGCATTGACTGACCAGCGGCCGTTGGCGTGAGCACTCCTCTCAATGGCCGTGTTAATTAACTGACCGATATACAATGGCCATTCACCGCATGTCGCTATTTGTGTTTCGTCATGGTAAAACAGGATTATTGTATTTGCGACCAGTGTAGGTCCAGATCAGACTGCGCATTGGGACATTTAATATGCGATTATTTTACCTAAGAACATGTGCGATATCTCGTGAAAAATATTTACAAAACTTACGATATTTTCCCTATATGACGTCGAAAGATGACAACATTTTCGTAGCAAATGTGGAATACTATTCCACATTTGCTATGTAAATTTCGTCACCTTTCGACGTCCTTTACAGAAACTATCACATTTTCTGTAAATATATTCCATGAAAATCGCACATGTTTTTAGGTACATAATTATGGAAGGTAATATCCGCCATAATTATATTTGGGAACAACCATTATGACGCCAGGTGCGCTGCTAAAACTTAAAATAGTTCTCCCTAAAATGATTTCATATGCTGGTACCAGTCCTGCAATGCGTTACTCTCTAAATTGGTTCCATGTCCCTAACGGTGTTGATGTAGATTGATGCCGCCTTTTCTGTTGCGCCATGTTTAGGTTAAAAGACACCAACTAGTTTTACTGTATAATTTAACCGAATTCCAGCCAGTCTTTCCTACTTTCACTATTCGTATGGATGTTGTGGGACCAACCTCGTCATGTCTCCCACTATTGTTTACATTATTTGGCCACGGAAACTATGTTTACATCACGTGACCAACAGGCTCAGTGTTTTCTTTTAAATGCTTAAAATATGCTGAAAACTGGTGTTAAAAACACCCCTTTTCTAACCTTAAATCTAGAGTGTACATGCCAGGTTATAATATAGGGAGACATGTTTTTCTTTATTCTTTCAATCTGACCTTTTCCATTTCCAGACGTAGTAATTGACATTAATATACTTTTTATATCAAACGCGAAATGCCAGTTTGATATCATGGGCGATAACCGGGGTTCCTTAAAATGATAAGGGGAGCAACTATTTATTCCATTTATTTATTTTTTGGTGTGCAATAGCATACTTTATGATATGTCGATAAAAATATTTATTCAGCATTTAGTTGATATAAATAATTTAAAAATACTGCATCATTTGCTCATGGAGCTAGCTTGATACCACCGCGAGTCTCTATGAGTACATTAAAGATTACTAAATAATTATATCTGTGTAGCTGGCACTCGTAATTTTGAAAAGTGGTGGACTAGTTGCAATTATACACTTATTTATGTTCCATAAAGAAAAGTTTGTACCTACTAGATGGGACCCCAGCTTCAACAATAATTAAATCTCTATTTTAATTAGTCAAGATCCAGAGCAGAATGGGTGCAGGTTATTGGAAATTAGGTCCCACAACATCCATAAGAAAAATGAAAGTAGCAGAGAATAGCAAAATGTGTGGTAACGGGTTCGTGTTTTAGGTAAAATCAATGGTGGTGACCCACCTTAGTCTGATCCCGGACGGTTATTGGTTTGCATCGGTAACGGGCCAGTTTGACAGTCAACCTATGTAAGCTACCATATGTGTAACTTACTATAACAATGTGATTGTTTTCAATTACGTACATATGTAATTTAATTATGAGGATACATGTATGTATAAAACATATTAGTAAGTCAAACACCATACATACATTTGCAATTTAGTTAATATAGGTTAGAGAATAACAAATGGTGCGAAATCGTCAAGACGGTAACAGTTATCCGGTATGCGGGTGTTTTGAGGTCACTGACACAGTTTGCTTGCAAATCTTGATCCATTACTACCCAGTTTCACTTGAGGAACATGTTGGTCATGTGATGTAAAGAGAGTTTTCGTGGCCAAAACAAAATGTAAACACTATTGGGTGGCATGACGATGTTGGATTTTTCTGTCCTAGGAGTAAGTGAAGCAATTGTTTAATTCATGCAGAACCAGTACAGACCAGCTGCAGGTCATGTACAAGTAGGTCCCACAACATCCATGCGAATAGTGAAAGTAGGAGAGACTGACCTTATTGGGTGGGATTCGGTTAAAGGCCCAACAATCGGTGCCCTGGTACCGAATTTAGTAGGAGGGGCATATCCAATTACTGATAGCGTCCCCAGCCTGTCAGTTATACACTGGCTTTATAAATAGAATACATAAACAGCAGCACATGTTTGTCGTCTGCTCCCAATGTAGAACAGTGAGGGGGCTGCTGGATAGCCAGTGTAGGTGTTTCTGTACTGACCCACAGGCGATTCTAGCGTGTCTTGGATGGTCAATTATTGTTTGTATATACATAAAACACCTTTCTAAACAATGTACAAAACAATTCAAAAGTGCCCGGGTGTAAATATAATAATAGAAAGGTACAAAGCGAATTTAGGTTAGTGGGACGCGTTTTTAGTACAGTTTACACTCGAAATCTTTGAGATTTATGTTAATGTATTAGCAACTGTAAAATCTATGCCGAAAACCCACCTCAAGCAGCGGTTTCGACACGCTGTAATGCGTTGTATAGGCGAGTTCCAATTGTCTACATTGTGTGGCTTTTCGTTACAATGGTGGCGAATGGGAGTTTTGTACCTTTCTAAGTATTATTATATTTACACCCGGGCACTTTTGAATTGTTTTGTACATTGTTTAGAAAGGTGTTTTATGTACTATATACAAACAATAATTGACCATCCAAGACACGCTAGAATCGCCTGTGTACTGACCAGTATCTAGATATAAATTATGGTATGTAGGTTTGTTATAGAACGTGTGCTCCCATAAAACAAATAATCATACAGTGTATACCAGTCCCTCTAATTGTATATGTATGTTTTATTTGTGCAGGAAAATGATTGAGAATTTACTAAAAGTGTTAAAACTTATATAGTATTTTGCTGCTAACTATTTCAAAGCAAAGAGTATTTTAATGCTATTATATAAATTATTTGTATAGTAAAACTATTTGGTGTCTTCTAACCTATACTGTGATCATTTGTAGGTGAAATATTACATCAACACCGGCATTGGAGGTGTGCCTCAAACAGCCAATAACATCTCGTACTATTATTTATTAGTCGGAGGATTCCTAACATTAACAGCAGTGCCATCTGGCGTCATAATGAGGCACTACTAACCTATATATTGCTTGCATCATTCTGCTTGCGGTTTGATGCTTTCTGCTCGCGGGTTTCCGCTTTCGGACTCTGGCTTGATGCTTACTTCCTGCGGCTTTGTCCTTACTGCTTTCGGCCTTATTCAAAGTGCTAAATGCTTGTTTTTACTTTCTATTGCAAATCTTAGTGCAATAAAACAGGGACACGAATAAGGACGTATCAATAATTGTAATGTAAATAAGACGAATGAACAAAGCAATCTTCATAATGGACATGTAAGAAAGACAAATACAATTACAACTAGAAAAAGTCGATGGCACGCCATCGCAATATACCCACTTTCCCCAAATGCTAAGTCCGAAAGGGGGAGGTAATCCATGATGGAGGGTCGGATAAAAAATCCGAATTCACTTTGCGCATCAGCACATCAAAACGAAGCTACGAACCAAATATCAGACGCGTAGGTATTAAGGTGAAAAAGTTTTTCGAGTTACAAGGAAAAAATGGGAAATTCTGAGTGCGAAAGGGGGAGATAATCCATGATGGAGGGTCGCATGAAAAATCCAAATTCACTTTGCGCATGTGCACATGATAACGAAGCTACATAGCAAATATGAGGCGCGTAGGTATGAAGGTGAAAAAGTATTTCGAGTTACAAGGAAAAAATGGGAAATTCTGAGTCGGAAAGGGGGAGGTAATCGATGATGGAGGGTCGGATCAAAAATGGGAATTCACTTTGCGCATATGCACATGATAACGAAGCTACATAGCAAATATGAGGCGCGTAGGTATGAAGGTGAAAATGTTTTTCGAGTTACAAGGAAAAAATGGGAAATTCTGAGTCCGAAAGGGGGAGATAATCCATGATGGAGGGTCGGATGAAAAATCCGAATTCACTTTGCGCATCTGCACATGATAACAAGAAGCTACATAGCAAATATGAGGCGCGTAGGTATGAAGGTGAAAAAGTATTTCGAGTTACAAGGAAAAAATTGGAAATTCTGAGTCCGAAAGGGGGAGATAATCCATGATGGAGGGTCGGATGAAAAATCGAATTCACTTTGCGCATCTTGCACATGATAACGAAGCTACATAGCAAATATGAGGCGCGTAGGTATGAAGGTGAAAAAGTTTTTCGAGTTACAAGGAAAAAATGGGAAATTCTGAGTGCGAAAGGGGGAGATAATCCATGATGGAGTCGCGTATGAAAAATCCGAATTCACTTTGCGCATCTGCACATGATAACGAAGCTACATAGCAAATATAGCGCGTAGGTATGAAGGTGAAAAAGTTTTTCGAGTTACAAGGAAAAAATTGGAAATTCTGAGTCCGAAAGGGGGGAGATAATCCATGATGGAGGGTCGGATGAAAAATCCGAATTCACTTTGCGCATCTGCACATGATAACGAAGCTACATAGCAAATATGACGCGTAGGTATGAAGGTGAAAAAGTTTTTCGAGTTACAAGGAAAAAATGGGAAATTCTGAGTCCGAAAGGGGGAGATAATCCATGATGGAGGGGTCGGATGAAAATCGAATTCACTTTGCGCATCTGCACATGATAACGAAGCTACATAGCAAATATGAGGCGCGTAGGTATGAAGGTGAAAAAGTTTTTCGAGTTACAAGGAAAAAATGGGAAATTCTGAGTCCGAAGGGGTGAGATAATCCATGATGGAGTGTCGGATGAAAAATCCGAATTCACTTTGCGCATGTGCACATGATAACGAAGCTACATAGCAAATATGAGGCGCGTAGGTATGAAGGTGAAAAAGTTTTTCGAGTTACAAGGAAAAAATGGGAAATTCTGAGTCCGAAAGGGGGAGATAATCCATGATGGAGGGTCGGATGAAAAATCCGAATTCACTTTGCGCATGTGCACATGATAACGAAGCTACATAGCAAATATGAGGCGTGTAGGTATGAAGGTGAAAAAGTTTTTCGAGTTACAAGGAAAAAAAAAAATAAAATGGGAAATTCTGAGTGCGAAAGGGGGAGATAATCCATGATGGAGGGTCGGATGAAAAATCCGAATTCACTTTGCGCATCTGCACATGATAACGAAGCTACATAGCAAATATGAGGCGCGTAGGTATGAAGGTGAAAAAGTTTTTCGAGTTACAAGGAAAAAATGGTAAATTCTGAGTGCGAAAGGGGGAGATAATCCATGATGGAGGGTCGGATGAAAAATCCGAATTCACTTTGCGCTTCTGCACATGATAACGGAGCTACATAGCACATATGGCGCGTAGGTATGAAGGTGAAAAAGTTTTTCGAGTTACAAGAAACGTGACGGACGGACGGACGGACGGACGGACGGACGGACGTACGGACGGACGGACGAACGGACGGACGTACGGACGGACGGACACCCGTGACGAAAACAATATACCCATTTTTTTTAAAAAAGTGGGTATAACAAGCATATTTCAAATGTAATAAATACAAATGACGAATGAAATAACATGAATATAAGTTGTAATGTCATCAGCACACAAGCATCAAGTCACATAGAATTATGGCGGATATTACCTTCCATACTAAATCATATGATGTTTCTCATAAATTATTGTGTTTGCATACACATAAACAAAGTAAGATGTAAATTCTGCGGATTTTCAGCGCAGAATGGATTCTACGGATAGACGATACAAATCGCGAATTTTGCTCTAGATCATTCTTTTGTTGACTAAATCGCAACTAATTTCATGGGAATTTGGTTTATCTAATTTCTGTGAGTTTAGCTGATATCAAAACAAAATATAATTACAAATACAATGTATGTATATGTTGTATTATATGTTACATCACAGCTTATTAACCCTTTCAACACCACAGGCCTGTATATAGTGGTATTGGCAAAAAGTGTAGATCCAGATGAGCCGGCTCATCGAAACCAAGAAATATCACTCTGATTGAATTCTACGGATAGATCATGATTAACCCTATGAACACCACATGCCTGTATAGAGGTGATTGGCAAAAAGTGTAGATCCAGATGAGCCGGCTCGTGACGAGCCGGCTCATCAGGATCTGCACTTTTTGCAAGTAATTTTCATATTTGTTGACAACAAAAACATAAAAACCAAGAAATATCACTCTGATTGAATTCTACAGATAGATCATGATTAACCCTTTCAACACCACATGCCTGTATAGAGGTGATTGGCAAAAAGTGCAGATCCAGATGAGCCGGCTCGTGACGAGCCGTCTCATCATGATCTGCACTTTTTGCAAGTAATTTTCATATTTTTTGACAACAAAAACACCCCCTTTTCATAAATAAACTAGTCTGAAAGTAATTTTATGAAAGTAATTTTATTCCAGTTACTTAGAGGTGAAAGTGGTAATGCTCGTTTCCTGGTGAGATTGGTTTTGCCCTAAAATTTGGTCAGATGTGTACTGCACGTTAATTTAACTTACATTTTTCTGAGGGATATAGCTACAGTAAATTTGAAAATGATAGCTTTAATATTACTATAATGGAGAAAAGTGAATGCCATTACATCACGTGACAAATGAAGAAAACTGTTAATAATAACTTTGTTAAAAGTGTACGGACCCAAAATTAACCTGCGATCCTAAATTATCATATATCGTTTACAGAAACACCTTTCGTAAATTATCATCTATCGTGGACTGTGCAAATGGCAAGAACAAATATGAGCTTTCTCATTTATCATATTATAGATCATTGTTGTAAGTGTAAAACATGAAACCAAAAGTCGGGGATATAACGACCCTCCATAAAATACCCTGCTCTCGTAATGACCAGCGGCGAGAACTGGAAACCACCGGTAATTGGTTTAAATATTTAGCAACAAAGCTGATTCAGAATTTGTACAAATGGTCTCCATATAGTTGTGTGGTTTGCTTTGCGCTGTAAGCGACACAGGACCCGATTGGGACGTAGATAGGGTAACCCGACCCCGGGGGACGATCACGGTACCAGTCTATAATTGGGTCAGGCTCTGGAATTACCTCCATTGTCGCGTTGTGACGTTTCGCCGATATTGATTTCGAAAATCAGTAATAATGTCTGTAAATAACATTGGATAGTGACATAAAATTCAGAACTCATGCGGAATACAATTCCGCATGAGCTCTGAAATTTGTGTTAACTTTCGACGTCATTTACGGAAAATATTTCATTTTTTGGAAATCAATATCGGCGAAAAACGGCGATACGATGCGGGATGTTATGTCACAGGGCGACAATGTTACTATTCTATTATGTGGACGCTGGGTGACAAATGATTGGACTCGGAGAAAGTAATAGTATATTGGAGACGGTTTGACAAAGCCTGGTTTATTTCAACTATTGACCTATATAGATCCTGATCAGCAATTGGCAGCAATTGCCATTGTTTGTCAGGTGGTTAACGGGTCCTTCTCTGACCACATTGCGACGGACAGTGAATACACGGCGTCGTCTCTGGTCAGTAATGCAATAAGTCCGGTTTTGTCAGAGCGTGGACCAGTAGCCTATATTTCACCAACATTGCAAAGTATGCTTATCTAGCAAAGTATACTTTGAGGGAGTAATCATTTATTTTTTCCGAATTACATGATTTCATATAGAACTAACGATTGCATATATTTGATGATTAAAACTATGCAGAATTATTATACTGAATTTATTACATTATCACAGCCAAAATGGCTGTGATAATGTAATAAATTCAGTATAATAAAAATTAATTAATTTATCATTAAATTGAAAATTTCTTTGCTAAATACGTATACTTAGCAATTTTGGTGAAACAGGTGACATATACTGTTTGTTACTCAGTGAATCAAAATGAGCGGACTTGGTGGTATAAGTGTATATTAGTGTGGCATATAGGCTGGTCTAACTATCGCAATTGTTCCACGGCCGGATGGGAGATACCCTTATGATGGGCGTCACCAGATTATATTTTGAAAAGCGGGTTTGCCTTTTTTTACAGATTTCGGTTGCTTCACAAACTCGGAAAGAATAACGAACCAACTAAGCAAACAACGAATCAATTAACCAACCAACCAACCAATCAATCAACCAGTTGTAATTATTCCATTCCTAGAGAACACATCCGATTGTCCGATTGTACGAGGGAGATTTTCCGGAACCACAATAAAAGTACGATTTTGGCTGTGATAATGTAATACATTCAGTATAATAATTCTGCATACTTTTAATCATCAAATATATGCAGTAGTTACTTCCATATGAAATAATGCATTTCGGGAAAAAATAAATGGTTACACCCTCAAAGTACACTTTGCTTAGATAAGTATACTTTTGCAATTTTGGTGAAATAGGCTACAGCTCTTCGTTACTCCTGCTGTCATCTACCAACACGTCCATGGATAAATATCCCCTCGCCGATAGGCATGCACGAGGGGATACAGGGTTAGTCCATGTACGTACGTACGTTAGAAACACCATTCACTAAATACAATAACTTATGTACTAATTCACCGATTTTGTTAATATTTAGACACAATATGTGTCTAGGGATGGTGCTTTGTTTTACATACGACCCACTTCCGACCGCCCAAAGTCAAGATCACTAAGGACTTATATTCACCTTATTTGTAAGGCCTTGTAAGTAAGGCAAATGCGTTTAAAAATATTGTCAAGGCTGTCAGCAAGGGGATTAGCTGCGTAATAACGATACCCTTGTGACTGGAGAAATGAGCTCATGGGATGTGTCACCAGTGTAGCTTCCGATCAAATACCACACTCCTGTCGACTGATATCGATCTGTATTGCTTGTTACAAGCATATCGGGTGTTTCGTTGATTAAATGGCAACTAGTGCAGATCCTGATCAGCCTGTGCGGAAGCACAGGCTGATCTGGATCTACACTGGTTGTAGAACAAATAAGCCCCATTTCTCCAGTCGCAGCCAAAATTAATTATGTACATTTGATCAGGGTATCACGAAATCACGCATAGAAATAGTGCATGTTTTGCCTTAATTGACGTCACTAATTGGGGATAACGTTCTTTAGTTACTCCATGGATTTTTCTCGACACCGCAACACGCATGGACATACAAGTAAAGTTGGCGTTTGTTCTGAACTTACCCGTCTTAACCCTTTGAACCCGAACGGCCGCTATATCGGTTTATGCAAACAGTGCAGATCCAGATGAGCCGGCTCGTAACGAGCCGTCTCATCAGGATCTGCACTGTTTGGAAGTAATTTTCATATTGTTGAGAACAAAAAATACCCCCTTTCCATAAATGGAATAGTCTGAAAAGCATTGTGTGATGATTGGATTGGCTTAAAAATTAACATAACAAAATCCATTCCAGATATTTAGGGGTGTAAGGGTTAAATTAACCGTCTCATAACCTCCTTAATTTAAAGCAAATTGTGTTGCAACTAATACTAAATCCGGAAAGGTAAACGGGCTAACTGCCATTGTATGACACATTTTCTGGCCTCATACGCCCGTGTCTGTGGGCTAATTCCTACCCTTAAATATAAGATAACTATTTGAACGTACCGAGATCTTCACACGTAATGTCGAACAGATCTGGCGGAGAATTCGTATCCGTATGTCCGTGCATCTGTCACACACGCACATGCTCGTCCTATATTATTTTTCTGTGTTACAGGAGTATGCTTATTCCGTTTAAATGGAGTGGGTGGCAGGTGGGAGCATATGATGGGTAATTTAACGATCGGGATTCATCCTTACCGGTATCCTTGGCGGAATACCGACCAGACACCTGGCTTGGCCCTCAGATACTTTTTTCGCATTATTGTATGTGAGGGGTTAATCTGGTTATAACCCTTGTATGTTTATTCATAATCCTATTACTTTTAGGGGAATGGGGAAGTGACTTTGGTGTGAAATGACATTAACTGTTGATAGGCCGTTAAACAAAATCAAATCAAATCAATCCGTTAAAATGGTTAACATCTATGGGTTGTACTGTAATTGATATTTATGGATAATGAGTGTTGTGCCTGGCCTGATAAATGGAGCTTATGTGCTTTTCGACCAGTGTAGATCCAGATCAGCCTATCCGCACAGTCTGATCAGGATCTGCATTGTTCGCCATTCCACCAATGAAACAGCCGGCATGCTTGTAACACGCACGATAGATCGATATCAGGCTGCAGGTGCCGTCATGCTTCTAACACAGACTATATACATCCATACCGTTATCAGGCCACATAAGTGTGCTGTTTGATCAGGATCTACACAGGTCACAAATATCATAAGCCACTTTTCTCCAGTCACAGCCACTTACTAATACTATAGTCTGTTTCACGAAACCTGCCCAAATTTTGCGGCCATATAGACAATTCAAAAACAATATTATTTTCGATAATATTAAATTAAAGGAAAATTTAAGAATGAGCCTTCTTTTTATTTCGTGAAATTCGGTCAAAAATTGATTTTATTACGAAAAATTGATTTGTCTATGGGAATTTAACATGGGGGAAAAAGTGGTAAGGAAGTGTGGGAGGAGTCAAAATACGATTTTTTTTGGAAATTGACTCCGAAACCTGACTAGATAGCTTGGATATGATCTAACTAAGAAAACAAAAGTTAAATTTTAAAAATCGGTCCAGTATTTCTAAAATTCAAAATAATTTCCCCATGTTAAATCCCCATAGACATCTTCACTCCGTGAAGATGTCTATGGGGATTTAACATGGGGAAATTATTTTTTCGCAATAAAATCAATATTTGACCAAATTTCACGAAATAAAAAGAAGGCTCATTCTTATTTTTTCCTTTAATTTAATATTATCAAAAGAAATCTTGTTTTTGAATTGTGTATATAGCCGTAATATTTGGGCAGCTTTCGTGAAACAGACTATAGTATATGGATTAGTGTCGAGTACCTGATAAGTACGGAGCTCCGCAGGTGACGTAGAATAATTTTGTTTTAATTAATTCGTTCCCACGAAATAACAATTCGTTCCCTCGAAATAAAAATTTAACAATTCGTTCGCACGAAATAGCAATTCGTTCCCACGGGAACGAATTGCTAATTCGTGGGAACGAATTGTTATATCGTGCGAACGAATTGTTAATTCGAGGGAACGAATTGTTAAATTCAGGGAACGAATTGTCATTTCCTGAGAACGAATTGTTATATCGTGGGAATCAATTGTTAATTCGAGGGAAAGAATTGTTAAATTTAGGGAACGAATTGTTAAATTCAGGGAACGAATTGTCATTTCCTGAGAACGAATTGTTATATCGTGGGAATCAATTGTTAATTCGAGGGAACGAATTGTTAAATTGAGGGAACGAATTGTTATTTCGTGGAAACGAATTAATTAAAAAAATCCATGTCCCCTGCGGGGCTCCGTAGATTATAAATGTCCAACTGCAGCAATACATGTTTGTATACCTCGACAACATTGTTCGGTGTACATATAGCCGCCACCATGTCCGTCTGTCCGGTTGTTTGTCTGTCTGTCTATCCGAGATTATGTTACATTATGCCATGATATTTCTAACACGTGTAACGTTCAGGATACATATATCTGAACGACTTGTGACCATATTACTACAGAATTAGTGTTTGGTACCCACACTGATAGCCCGTGTTTGTCAATTTATTTGCATATTTTATGAAATTCCAATAAAATGGCGGCCATCTTGGATATTCATAAGCTCGGTTCAGGATTAAATCGATTATTATATATTCGGTGATGTATTAGCTATTAAATAAAGTAAGATGCACCAAATCGTCCCTTCTAATATTGGTTCCACTATGTAATATATATCCTACGGTAGCCGATGCTTTTTCACTGGCGGCCATCTTGTTTATGCAAATTAGTGGGCTTAAGCTACTACTTTGAAAAATCTGTCATGCAAAACTATTTACAGTATATATGTCTAAACACATTGGTACCAGAAATATTTGGTGCGCCTGGATGGTACCGACAACCCTAACGCGCACAGGGCCTACATTTCTTCCAGCAAATGGCTAGCATTCGTGCATGACGCCTATATTCCGTATCATCCATCTTTATATAGTGTAAGTGCACACACGAACGAACACGACAGGTTGGTTCCAACCTGTCGTGTTGTGCACTTACACGCTAAATGAGCGAATCCTTCCAGCCATGATAATCGTAATCAATTTACGACTTACGTGCTGACGTTTAATCACGTCGGTTCGTGCTTCTGTAGTATAAACCGACCGATGTGTTAGTCATAAAATAGGTGGACGGACAGATGCATTTATTACTGTCACTATCGTTCAGTATCCGCTTTGTTGATGTTCGTCGTCCGGTATCTGGACATATCAGTGCAGCTGACAGAACCACAGACATTCCGATTGCTTATGCTTTCTTGGGTATTTAACATTACGAAAGCAAGCCGAATATATAGCAATACCAAAGACAGCCCATGCAATCCGAATATATTGCAATACCAAAGCTGAAGCAAGCCGAATATATAACAATACGAAAGACAGTCGAAGTAAGCCGAATACATAACAGTACCAAAGACAGCCGAAACAAGCCAAATATATAGCATACGAAAGAACGCCGAGGTAAGCCGAGTATGTAGCAATACGAAAGACAGCCGAAGCAATCCTAATGTATAGAAATACACTAAAATTTAATCTGAAAATGGTTTACAACATGGATTAAATATTTTACATGTATATTGTCAAAGATGGCGTCTGAGCATAAATACTCTAAAAACAAAAATATTAATATTTAGGAAAGGTGGTATGTTGCGAAGAAATATTGTGTTTACCTATGGTGACATAGAGATAGAAATTTATATTGTGACATAGAGATACAAATTTATATATTTAGGTATTGTCTTTTCTACAGGTGGTTCTTTTGCAGAAGCTACAAACACATTGGCTGGGCGAGCAAGCAAAGCGGGTTTTAAGCTTAATAACTATTTATGTATATTTGTAGATGTGCCTGCTAAGCAAATACTAGATCTATTTGATATTTTGATTATACCTGTTTTACATTATGGCTCAGAAGTATGGGGTTTCACACAGGCACACACTATTGAAAGGGTCCAACTTAGCTTCTGCAAACGAATTTCGGGTGTTAAACAGTGTACACAATATGATTTTATATATGGAGAGCTTGGGCGTACACATTTGATAGTACGTAGATATTCAAACATTATGAAATACTGGTTACAATTGTGTTATATCAGTAACTTGAAGTATAACAAGCTTGTATACGAACTACTTGTTAATGACATACAAAGGTATCCAGCTAAAACGAAGTGGGCATCACGTGTCCGTGATTGCATTTTCGCATTAGGTCTTGGCTATGCTTGGATACGCCAAGGTGTTGGCGATATCGATATATTCTTATCACTTGTAAAACAAAGACTGACCGACCAATTCATACAGAACTGGAATGATAGACTTCATAATAGTAACATTACATTATTTTACAATAATGTTGCAACTTGTTCGTTTAAACCTTACTTAAATGATATTAAGGTATCTAAATTTCGTATTGCCATGGCACAGTTACGAACATCATCACATCGTCTAGAAATAGAATCTGGACGATGGACTACACCCAATAGGACACCAATAGGAAACCGTAATTGCTCTTCTTGTTCAATCTTGGAATATGATCAATAAATGTAAATACATCACTTGAAATTTACAGACGATACTAAATTTGCACTTACGAACATTTTAGTCGTACGAAGTTTAATGAAACGGGCCCCAGATGTTCGTCTGCAGCAAAACGTGGAACAGACAGTAGACTGTTCTACACTGGTTACGAATACGAAGATGTTCGTTCTGTTGCCGCGCGCCCTTCGTTTCGCGCCAATTTTCCACCGTTCTCGCCGGTCGGTTGTTTTAATGGCCGTTTTACTGTTACTTCCAATTATACTCACGTGGTAATACATTGACCGAACACACGTATCTGTGTTGTTAATCAAAGCAATTTGCATACAATCGGCCTTATCCTCGGAATATAAATACATTTATCCCGTCAACACAGTGCGTATGTGCCGTGAAACACGGTGCCGTGAAACATTTTTGATATCCAGTCAATACTATTTTTGCATTTTACAGCTATTTGTAGGTGTTGACGAGATAAATAGAATAGTAGGTTAGTGCCGTGAATGGGAAAAAATATCTTGCGCGGCACGGAAACGGGATGTGCTCGGCAGAGCCTCGCCCATCCCGTTTCCTGAGCCTTGCCAGATATTTTTTCCCATTCACGGCACTAACCTACTATTCTCTATGTACTGTTCAAACACGCATTTCGACTTGGTGTTTGCTTCTAATAAAATGATACACGTCCACCACCGCCTGCGTTAAACTTTCCCAAAATGCCAACGTTTCTGAACATAATTATATTGTCGATCGCAACTCGCAAGCAAGCAGCTTCATTGGCTGAGCCTGAGCTGCAGCACAGCTCAGGCTCAACCAATCAAGCTGCTTGATTTTCCAAGCACAGTATTCAAGCATTTTTGAAAGAAACAATTAACAGCTATTGGCACGATTAGCGGAGGTGGTGTTGTAGTAGTTTGGGTATTTTATACGGCCATCCGCACCGGGCTGTGTTTGGCTTCACCTCACAAACAGTTGCAAATTAACAGGTGCGGATTCAGACTGGGGCCTACCCAGTGCACACCTCCAACATTTTCCGAATTCCCATTTTAATTTAACACAAACTACATACCCACTTTGAAATGTATTCAAATTTTCCTGCACATACAGGAAATTTCAATTGTGCATTTTGTGTGAAATTAAAATCGAAACCGTTCAGATACGTAATCTAATTAGAGTATGGGATCACGTGGTTTCCGAACGTTACGGAACCGGAATTTCAGACTTGACGTCATCTGTGAAGTCATTATGCCCCACCACAATAGTGGAGGGGGCATTTAGTGTTACCCTTGTCCGCCCGCGGTTTTTATTTGACCCCCGGGTGATGGATTATCTCCCCCTGTTCGACTTAGAATTTAACAATTTTGCCTTGTAAGTCGTAAAACTTTTAAACCGTACTAGCTACACACCTGAAACTTAGTATGTAGCTTCCTTATGATGATTAGATGTGCAAAGTCTATTTCTTTTTAATTTTCATTCGACCCCGGGGACATGGATTCTCTCTCCCTTTTTGACTTAGAATTTTCCAATTTTGGCTTGTAAGCCGTAACACTTTTAAACCCTAATAGCAACACCCCCGAAACTTGGTATGTAGCTTCCGTATGATGAGTAGTTCATTCATTTCGATTTTTGATTCGACCCCCGGGTCATTGATTATCACCCCTTTTGGACTTGGAATTTTGCCTCATATATTATAAAAGCAGTATGGGGGGCATCCGTGTTCTATGAACACATTTTCTAGTTTTACAATTGCTTTTATTTAAAATCTTTCATTAAGAAGTTTGCCGGAGTTTCACAATTCTGTCACAACTTCCATATTCCTTGAATGGTTACTTTAATATTTCACTACACCATTCTTGTGCAAAAATGACACAAATCCATGCTACCCCTAATGTAAGCATGACCTTTTGAACTTCATAACTGTGCTTATGAACACTTATCACGTTTGGCTAATTAACTTTGTCACAGCTTCTCCAATCTGCCTATTCGTGTGGAATTCGTGTGCCGACGGGCCACAGTTTCTTGTTTTAGTAATCATTATCTGCGTACATCTGAATTACCGTCCCTTTAAAACAGCCCTATTTATCGAGAAAGTATCACATGTACCGACGGCGCGGGACGAGAATTACCAACTACCGATCGGAGACGTCATAAAATTGGAACCCATTAGACTATATACCATTATTCATTGTAAATAGCCATATCCTACATGATTGTTGACATAAAATTGTCCTTGCGTAAAGCAGTAAAATAAATTGAGCGCGAATGTTAAACGATGTCTTGTCGCGTTTCCGGAATTATAGAAAGCCTGTCGGAGTTTGCCGATGTTTTCCGGAAATGTCGCTGAAAATTGTGGCAGTTCTACAGAAGTGCCACAATTTTCGACGATATTTATAGAAATATCGGAATATACGGCGTTGAATAATATAAACGTGTGTTACAACGATAATCGATCATCGGAAAAGTATTGAATTCTTTCTCCTGGCGTGCCTGGCGGTGGGCTCAATTATTAACTGTTTCGATAAGATCCGAGTAGTTGTGCCACCGATTGCCGCAATCTTTTATGGGAGGAGATTTCGTCATGGCATGAGAAAATTGTAATTGCGCATGCTCACTCAAATCTGCTTTAAAGGTACTGGCTCTCAGATATGTGAAAAAATCGGAGCTACAGATTCATAAAACATTTAACCCTTTTCATGCTGAGGATACGCCATTATGTTTGCGGAAAATCCTAAATATATTCCTTCTATACGCTCAGACGTATATGTCGCGACCACCATTTGAACCGTCTCGTCGAGACGGTTCAAATGAGTGGTCACAACATATAATTCCGTTGAGAAATAATAAAAAATAAAATATTTAATAAATTTCATACCCGTAAAGGTAGATTGGTATTATATTTCTGAACCCAATTTTACATAATATGAGTCGCGTGAAGTTGGAATTAGTAAAACATGTTTACTAATACTGAAAAATAACTATCGTTGCAAACGTTAGCTTTTTTATGCAATTAATGGTTAACACTTATAAGTCATAATTTTTAAACTAGTGTCTCTAATGCAAACTTATTTGAGCAGACCGTGGGCCGAGGGGTAACACCGTCGGACTACCACTCTGGCGACCTGGGCTCGATTCAGGGTTCAGTTCCCGGCGTCAGTATTTCTGAGAGTACTTTGTATTTTCTGCTCTACTAGTTCCTTTCAGATGGGGACTTTAAACGGCGGTTCCCGTGTATCAGATTTGAAGGAGAGTCTGGGCACGTTAAAGAACGAGAGGGGACTATTCTAATAAGAGCTAGGCACCCTGGGGCCGTTTTCTCTGTATCCACCATTCTTGGGAGACGACATGCAAGGTCATCGAGCCAGTGCCATCGTTAAATCCAAGCATTTACATTTACTTATTTCTGAATGTGATCTTTTGCCATCCAAACAATAATTTACCAATATTTTACGAAACATGTTTGGATCTATTATTTGGGGATATTTCTAGGCTATATGAGCAGAGCCTCGCCCATCCCGTTTCCTGAGCCTTGCCAGATATTTTTTCCCATTCACGGCACTAACCTACTATTCGCTATGTACTGTTCAAACACGCATTTCGACTTGGTGTTTGCTTCTAATAAAATGATACACGTCCACCACCGCCTGCGTTAAACTTTCCCAAAATGCCAACGTTTCTGAACATAATTATATTGTCGATCGCAACTCGCAAGCAAGCAGCTTCATTGGCTGAGCCTGAGCTGCAGCACAGCTCAGGCTCAACCAATCAAGCTGCTTGATTTTCCAAGCACAGTATTCAAGCATTTTTGAAAGAAACAATTAACAGCTATTGGCACGATTAGCGGAGGTGGTGTTGTAGTAGTTTGGGTATTTTATACGGCCATCCGCACCGGGCTGTGTTTGGCTTCAACCTCACAAAACAGTTGCAAATTAACAGGTGCGGATTCAGACTGGGGCCTACCCAGTGCACCACCTCCAACATTTTCCGAATTCCCATTTTAATTTAATTTTACAAACAAAATACATACCCACTTTGAAATGTATTCAAATTTTCCTGCACACAGGAAAATTTCAATTGTGCATTTTGTGTGTAAATTAAAATCGAAACCGTTCAGATACGTAATCTAATTAGAGTATGGATCACGTGGTTTCCGAACGTTACGGAACCGGAATTTCAGACTTGACGTCATCTGTGAAGTCATTATGCCCCACCACAATAGTGGAGGGGGCATTTAGTGTTACCCTTGTCCGCCCGCGGTTTTTTATTTGCCCCCACCCCCGGGTGATGGATTATCTCCCCCTGTTCGACTTAGAATTTAACAATTTTGCCTTGTAAGTCGTAAAACTTTTAAACCGTACTAGCTACACACCTGAAACTTAGTATGTAGCTTCCTTATGATGATTATATGTGCAAAGTCTATTTCAATTTTTCATTCGACCCGGGGACATGGATTTTCTCTCTCCCTTTTTGACTTAGAATTTTCCAATTTTGGCTTGTAAGCCGTAACACTTTTAAACCCTAATAGCAACACCCCCGAAACTTGGTATGTAGCTTCCGTATGATGAGTAGTTCATTTCGATTTTTGATTCGACCCCCGGGTCATTGATTATCACCCCTTTTGGACTTGGAATTTTGCCTCATATATTATAAAAGCAGTATGGGGGGCATCCGTGTTCTATGAACACATTTTCTAGTTTTACAATTGCTTTTATTTAAAATCTTTCATTAAGAAGTTTGCCGGAGTTTCACAATTCTTTGTCACAACTTCCATATCCCTTGAATGGTTACTTTAATATTTCACTACACCATTCTTGTGCAAAAATGACACAAATCCATGCTACCCCTAATGTAAGCATGACCTTTTGAACTTCATAACTGTGCTTATGAACACTTATCACGTTTGGCTAATTAACTTTGTCACAGCTTCTCCAATCTGCCTATTCGTGTGGAATTCGTGTGCCGACGGGCCACAGTTTCTTGTTTTAGTAATCATTATCTGCGTACATCTGAATTACCGTCCCTTTAAAACAGCCCTATTTATCGAGAAAGTATCACATGTACCGACGGCGCGGGACGAGAATTACCAACTACCGATCGGAGACGTCATAAAATTGGAACCCATTAGACTATATACCATTATTCATTGTAAATAGCCATATCCTACATGATTGTTGACATAAAATTGTCCTTGCGTAAAGCAGTAAAATAAATTGAGCGCGAATGTTAAACGATGTCTTGTCGCGTTTCCGGAATTATAGAAAGCCTGTCGGAGTTTGCCGATGTTTTCCGGAAATGTCGCTGAAAATTGTGGCAGTTCTACAGAAGTGCCACAATTTTCGACGATATTTATAGAAATATCGGAATATACGGCGTTGAATAATATAAACGTGTGTTACAACGATAATCGATCATCGGAAAAGTATTGATTCTTTCTCCTGGCGTGCCTGGCGGTGGGCTCAATTATTAACTGTTCGATAAGATCCGAGTAGTTGTGCCACCGATTGCCGCAATCTTTTATGGGAGGAGATTTCGTCATGGCATGAGAAAATTGTAATTGCGCATGCTCACTCAAATCTGCTTTAAAGGTACTGGCTCTCAGATATGTGAAAAAATCGGAGCTACAGATTCATAAAAACATTTAACCCTTTTCATGCTGAGGATACGCCATTATGTTTGCGGAAAATCCTAAATATATTCCTTCTATACGCTCAGACGTATATGTCGCGACCACCATTTGAACCGTCTCGTCGAGACGGTTCAAATGAGTGGTCACAACATATAATTCCGTTGAGAAATAATAAAAAATAAAATATTTAATAAATTTCATACCGTAAAGGTAGATTGGTATTATATTTCTGAACCCAATTTTACATAATATGAGTCGCGTGAAGTTGGAATTAGTAAAACATGTTTACTAATACTGAAAAAATAACTATCGTTGCAAACGTTAGCTTTTTTATGCAATTAATGGTTAACACTTATAAGTCATAATTTTTAAACTAGTGTCTCTAATGCAAACTTATTTGAGCAGACCGTGGCCGAGGGGTAACACCGTCGGACTACCACTCTGGCGACCTGGGCTCGATTCAGGGTTCAGTTCCCGGCGTCAGTATTTCTGAGATACTTTGTATTTTCTGCTCTACTAGTCCTTTCAGGTGGGGACTTTAAACGGCGGTCCCGTGTATCAGATTTGAAGGAGAGTCTGGGCACGTTAAAGAACGAGAGGGGACTATTCTAATAAGAGCTAGGCACCCTGGGGCCGGTTTTCTCTGTATCCACCCATTCTTGGGAGACGACATGCAAGGTCATCGAGCCAGTGCCATCGTTAAATCCAAGCATTTACATTTACTTATTTCTGAATGTGATCTTTTGCCATCCAAACAATAATTTACCAATATTTTACGAAACATGTTTGGATCTATTATTTGGGGATATTTCTAGGCTATATGAGCAGAGCCTCGCCCATCCCGTTTCCTGAGCCTTGCCAGATATTTTTTCCCATTCACGGCACTAACCTACTATTCTCTATGTACTGTTCAAACACGCATTTCGACTTGGTGTTTGCTTCTAATAAAATGATACACGTCCACCACCGCCTGCGTTAAACTTTCCAAAATGCCAACGTTTCTGAACTAATTATATATTGTCGATCGCAACTCGCAAGCAAGCAGCTTCATTGGCTGAGCCTGAGCTGCAGCACAGCTCAGGCTCAACCAATCAAGCTGCTTGATTTTCCAAGCACAGTATTCAAGCATTTTTGAAAGAAAACAATTAACAGCTATTGGCACGATTAGCGGAGGTGGTGTTGTAGTATTTGTATTTTATACGGCCATCCGCACCGGGCTGTGTTTGGCTTCACCTCACACAGTTCATTGCAAATTAACAGGTGCGGATTCAGACTGGGGCCTACCCAGTGCACACCTCCAACATTTTCCGAATTCCCATTTTAATTTAACACAAACTACATACCCACTTTGAAATGTATTCAAATTTTCCTGCACATACAGGAAATTTCAATTGTGCATTTTGTGTGAAATTAAAATCGAAACCGTTCAGATACGTAATCTAATTAGAGTATGGGATCACGTGGTTTCCGAACGTTACGGAACCGGAATTTCAGACTTGACGTCATCTGTGAAGTCATTATGCCCCACCACAATAGTGGAGGGGGCATTTAGTGTTACCCTTGTCCGCCCGCGGTTTTTATTTGACCCCCGGGTGATGGATTATCTCCCCCTGTTCGACTTAGAATTTAACAATTTTGCCTTGTAAGTCGTAAAACTTTTAAACCGTACTAGCTACACACCTGAAACTTAGTATGTAGCTTCCTTATGATGATTATATGTGCAAAGTCTATTTCAATTTTTCATTCGACCCCGGGGACATGGATTCTCTCTCCCTTTTTGACTTAGAATTTTCCAATTTTGGCTTGTAAGCCGTAACACTTTTAAACCCTAATAGCAACACCCCCGAAACTTGGTATGTAGCTTCCGTATGATGAGTAGTTCATTTCGATTTTTGATTCGACCCCCGGGTCATTGATTATCACCCCTTTTGGACTTGGAATTTTGCCTCATATATTATAAAAGCAGTATGGGGGGCATCCGTGTTCTATGAACACATTTTCTAGTTTTACAATTGCTTTTATTTAAAATCTTTCATTAAGAAGTTTGCCGGAGTTTCACAATTCTGTCACAACTTCCATATCCCTTGAATGGTTACTTTAATATTTCACTACACCATTCTTGTGCAAAAATGACACAAATCCATGCTACCCCTAATGTAAGCATGACCTTTTGAACTTCATAACTGTGCTTATGAACACTTATCACGTTTGGCTAATTAACTTTGTCACAGCTTCTCCAATCTGCCTATTCGTGTGGAATTCGTGTGCCGACGGGCCACAGTTTCTTGTTTTAGTAATCATTATCTGCGTACATCTGAATTACCGTCCCTTTAAAACAGCCCTATTTATCGAGAAAGTATCACATGTACCGACGGCGCGGGACGAGAATTACCAACTACCGATCGGAGACGTCATAAAATTGGAACCCATTAGACTATATACCATTATTCATTGTAAATAGCCATATCCTACATGATTGTTGACATAAAATTGTCCTTGCGTAAAGCAGTAAAATAAATTGAGCGCGAATGTTAAACGATGTCTTGTCGCGTTTCCGGAATTATAGAAAGCCTGTCGGAGTTTGCCGATGTTTTCCGGAAATGTCGCTGAAAATTGTGGCAGTTCTACAGAAGTGCCACAATTTTCGACGATATTTATAGAAATATCGGAATATACGGCGTTGAATAATATAAACGTGTGTTACAACGATAATCGATCATCGGAAAAGTATTGAATTCTTTCTCCTGGCGTGCCTGGCGGTGGGCTCAATTATTAACTGTTCGATAAGATCCGAGTAGTTGTGCCACCGATTGCCGCAATCTTTTATGGGAGGAGATTTCGTCATGGCATGAGAAAATTGTAATTGCGCATGCTCACTCAAATCTGCTTTAAAGGTACTGGCTCTCAGATATGTGAAAAAATCGGAGCTACAGATTCATAAAACATTTAACCCTTTTCATGCTGAGGATACGCCATTATGTTTGCGGAAAATCCTAAATATATTCCTTCTATACGCTCAGACGTATATGTCGCGACCACCATTTGAACCGTCTCGTCGAGACGGTTCAAATGAGTGGTCACAACATATAATTCCGTTGAGAAATAATAAAAAATAAAATATTTAATAAATTTCATACCCGTAAAGGTAGATTGGTATTATATTTCTGAACCCAATTTTACATAATATGAGTCGCGTGAAGTTGGAATTAGTAAAACATGTTTACTAATACTGAAAAATAACTATCGTTGCAAACGTTAGCTTTTTTATGCAATTAATGGTTAACACTTATAAGTCATAATTTTTAAACTAGTGTCTCTAATGCAAACTTATTTGAGCAGACCGTGGCCGAGGGGTAACACCGTCGGACTACCACTCTGGCGACCTGGGCTCGATTCAGGGTTCAGTTCCCGGGCGTCAGTATTTCTGAGATACTTTGTATTTTCTGCTCTACTAGTCCTTTCAGATGGGGACTTTAAACGGCGGTCCCGTGTATCAGATTTGAAGGAGAGTCTGGGCACGTTAAAGAACGAGAGGGGACTATTCTAATAAGAGCTAGGCACCCTGGGGCCGGTTTTCTCTGTATCCACCCATTCTTGGGAGACGACATGCAAGGTCATCGAGCCAGTGCCATCGTTAAATCCAAGCATTTACATTTACTTATTTCTGAATGTGATCTTTTGCCATCCAAACAATAATTTACCAATATTTTACGAAACATGTTTGGATCTATTATTTGGGGATATTTCTAGGCTATATGAATACCACCAGTAGCCGATTTCATCAAAATTGCAAAGTATACTTATCTAGCAAAGTATACTGTGAGGGAGTAATCATTTATTTTTCCCGAAATGCATTATTCCATATAAAACTAACAACTGCATATAATTGATGATTAAAAGTATGCAGAATTATTATACTGAATTTATTACATTATCACAGCCAAAATGGCTGTGATAATGTAATAAATTCAGTATAATAAAAATTAATAAATTTATCCTAAAATTGAAAGTTTCTCCTTCAAAGTATACTTTGCTGGAAAAGTATACTTTGCCATGTTGGTGAAATAGGCTACAGTATAAGAAATTAACATACGTGGGTTTTGTAGTGTTGCACTATAATTACGGCGCGAGGTTGAGTTGCAATAAAATTAAACGTTTAGATATCGGACTCTGCTGATATCATGTAATACTGTTTAGGCATTGTTTGCACACGCCACTTATGGTAATAAAATAAAAACTTTATACGACGACAGACTCGGCGTTTATCAACAACAGTCTGTGGCCTAAAGGGGTGATTATCTGTTGGTGTCTGAAAAAACACGCGTTAACCCATTAGGTTCTGAAAATAGACCATTTTACAGACGGACAATGGCAAATATTTTCTTTCCCTGTCATCGGAAGTTTATATTGTGACCAACATTTGAATCGTCTCGTCGACACGGTTTCAACGAGTGGTCACAATATATACTTTGATTGAGAAATAAGAACAATGAAAAGAACATATTTCAAAATTTACACTCACCTGATATAGTATTCCGATTTTAAAGCATTGCGCTTTATTGATATTGTTTGCTGTTTGGGCAGAGAAATTCAAATATTTTCTTCCTCTTTCGTCGGAAGTATATATTGTGACCACCATTTGAACCGTTTTATCGAGACGGTTCAAATGAGTGGTCACAACATATACTTTCACTGAGAAATAAGAAAAAGTAAAGAAACTATTTCAAAAGTTACATACGCCCGAAACAATAATTGGTTAATAATTTATTGCTAATGTGTGCTGTCTCCTTTGCTGCCCATTGTATGATGGATACGTTTGGACCGGACATGAAATGAACATTCCACATTTTGGTTTCGTATTTACACGTATCCAAGGTGCATGATCACGTGGTTACAACAACTTCGCCCTCTCCAAAGTAAGTATTATTTGATATTTTCCTTAATATGCAATGGATTTTGATGAAATATTGCGCAGCAAACGCGTCTTCATGAGCTGCATTTGGTGGTCTATGGTGTTTGACACAGACGTATGTCGTTTTTGCGAAGAATCGATTTCCGTGTCGGAGACACGGAAATCGATTCTTCGCAAAAACGACATAAGTTTGGGCGAAAATACAGAGACCACCAAATGCAGCTTAACAAGACGCGTTTGATGCGCCATATTTCATCGAAATCCGTTACGTAGTAAAATAATACGTACTTTGAATCGGTACTTCTTGTTGTTGTTAGTACCACGTGATCATACACCTTGATATCTGGCCGGGAGAAATTGATGCGTTGTCTTATTTGTTATCCAATAATACACATCTCATGATTCCGTACACGAAACAAAACGTTCACGAAATCCCCGCGGGACGATAATTGACAAGGAATATATATAGTTGTGCCAGATGCCAATTGTTTCTGTTGGTGTTCCAGACTTTATACGGACATTTCTATGAATTGTATATGTCGATATTCGTGGTGCAGTCATATTTTGTATTGTTAAACCAGCTAAACATATTGTATAATTAGAAAATATGGCAAAAACATTAATGTTAGCGGCCATCTTGGATTTATGTACACACTATGGCAATTCCTAGTTATTAATCTGACTTATTATAATTTCGTTTAAAGTAATATTGTGATCCATTTTCTATCTTAAACAAAGGCCAAGACCCAGTTGAAACTAAGCCTACTTTGACAAATGTCCTGTAAATTATGAAGTTGTATGTGGGCGGCCATCTTGAATTTATGCCAATTATATATCCCCCCTCCCCCATAAGTGGGATTTTGTGGGAATTGTTGTATTAAATGTCTGGCGTGCGGCCATATTTACACCAATTCTTACTGTACTAATTGGTCGAATGCGTACTGAACTGATATTGATAATACGCTGTCGTATCGTGTATTGACTGGATACGCATATCGCGGTCACAACCGATTCGAACCCATATACGTTGATTCACTAACGTTCCATTGGTCGATCAACGTCACATGAATTCCAGAATTATGTACCGTAAACAAGCCCTCGTTCATTTCAACGAAAACCACTTCATGTTTGCTCTGTCTGCAATATAACATACAGCGTTACCTGTAGCCGATTTCACCAACATTGCAAAGAATACTTAAGCTAGGTATCTAGCTAAGTATACTTTGAGGGAGTAATAATTTATTTTTCCCGAAATGCATTATTTCATAAAGAACTAACGACTGCATATATTTGACGATTACAAATAAGCAGAATTAGTATACTGGATTTATTACATTATGACAGCCAAAATGGCTGTCATAATGTAATAAATCCAGTATAATAAATGCCACGGTACTGTTGATCTCAGTTTCTCAAGCTCGGCTCGGAAACGGTAGGAATTCCTCGGCGTGCCTCGGAATTCCAAAGCGTTTCCTACATAGCATTGTTTGATAAACTTGATACGTATAAACACACCCTAGCCAGTTAGTCTATGTCTATGTGTGTCCTGTGGATAGATGTTCTACTGTATTTCAATGGAAAATCTGCAACATTATTTGTATTAGCCGATCTATGTATAGATCGGCTATATGTTGGTTATCCATCGGTTTGTGAAAAAGTTTGTAACCACCCTTTTCTCCTATATTCGGTAATCTACAAACGTGAAATTTGTTGTATCACTTCCAAACTACATCAACCGGAAATTTGTTCATTTTTGGCCATTATCTCTGTTTAAAACTTTAAATATAGCGAAATAACACAATTTGGGAATAAATTAACGTTTTAACTACAAGAGTTCGGCGGTTTGCAAATTGGCTATGAATACAGTGTTGACGTCACAAACCGGAAGCTCCGCCATGTTCAATATCTCGATACACAAATCAAAACACGTCGAAGCTTGACGTAAATTCAGTTAGTTAGTGGTTGTGAAGTGTTCTATATACGGATATAGTCATCGTAAAGATCGCGAAAGGACACTGGAATAGTATAGATTGCCTGCAGTAATCACACAAATCAAGGTGTGGAATGCGAGAAACTGAGTTCGGATCGGAATCGTGAATTTCTGGCTAGAAATTATTGGACAAGAATTTGGGCACAAGAATATCCAAAATGTTCGGGTGTCAATGGTAAGTCCTTGATATTATAAATAATCCGATAGTTCTACTTGTCAGCTGGTGAGACAATGTAAGCTGGTGTAATCATTATATTGTGTGTGAACCCCACCCAGAGTTCCAGATAAGCTGCGTATTTGCGTAAATACCCAATTAAATTTGCCAAAAACCCAATTGAAATCAGAGGTAGTGACTGTGAGTATCAAAAAGCAATGAGAACACTTGTGGCACCTTTATCATGCTGCAGAAAACAATAAACAGGCCATCAATATAGCATATTTTTCTTATTTTTCCATGAAAACACATCTTGGTATTTCATTAGAATTGTCTCCAAGGAGACAATTCTAATGAAATGCCAAGCTATGTTTTCATTTCGAAGCAAACTATTCAATAATTGCTGTCTGTTAATGTGAAAACAGTAGTGTTATTTAAGTTTACCCCATTACAATTTTGAAATACCCAATTGCTTCAGAAATGATGGAGTAACAATCAATGCTCCAGATAAGCTGCGTATTTGCGTAAATACCCAATTAAAATTGCCAAAAACCCAATTGAAATCAGAAGTAGTGAGTATCAAAAAGCAATGAGAACAATTGTGGTACCTTTATCATGCTGCAGAAAACAATAAACAGACCACAATATAGCATATTTTTCTTATTTTCCCATGAAAACACATCCAAGGAGACAATTCTAATGAAATGCCAAGATATGTTTTCATTTCGAAACAAACTATTCAATAATTGCTGTCTGTTGATGTGTAAACAGTAGTGTGATTTAATTTTACCCAATTAAAATTTTGAAATACCCAATTGCTTCAGAACAATACTCAATTACTAATTCCTTATCTGGAGCCCTGACAATACTCAATTACTAATTCCTTATCTGGAGCCCTGTTAGGATACAAATTGTTTTGGGAAGCCCCTATTATTGTCCCAATAGTTCGGGTTATTACAATTCAATACAATTCAATTCGTTTATTGGCATTAAACAGCAAAAAGCACATTTATAGCCATATAAGAAACATGTATGATGGTTTCATGGAAATGTATTCTCACTAGACATATTAGCCAAGAGATATGATTAGGCTAAATCATTTCACAATCAGTTTGTTGCTAGTCCACTGCATTCTAAACTCTTTCTGTCCTCATTAAATTTCATATACTAGTTTCATCTTGCTCACCCAGGCGGTATGCCGCGACAAGCCATTCAAACCGTTATAATAAAACGGTTCAAATGGCGACCACGACCTACACCGAGTGAGAAATATGAACCATATGTAACACTCTCCATGACCAATTTTGGATATACCCAGAAGTTATTGGGGTTCGGTTTCTATTCAAGCAATTATCAGAATGCAGTACTAGCTAGACATTGTTCCGTGTGCATGCCGATGTGCACCCCACAATCCCGCTTGTGGATTGTGGCGCGCCCACAGACATGCATCCAGAACAGTGAGTGGTGACCGATATTATTTATCAACATTCATGGTTTCTATTCAAGCAATTGTCATAATGCAGTACTAGACATTGTTCCGTGTGCATGCCGATGTGCCCACCACAATCCCGCTTGGGGATTCTGGTGTGTCCGCAGACATGCTTCCAAAACAGTGAGTGGTGACCGATGTTATTTATCAGCTTTCACGGTTTCTATTCAAGCAATTATCATTATGCAGTACTAGACATTGTTCCGTGTGCATGCCGATGTGCACACCACAATCAGTAATCCTGGCCAGTCTCAATGTGATGGTTCAAATGAGCAGTATTTCCTGTTTCATCGGTTTCGTCTCTGGAAACCCGCGATTTATCACATTTAATACCATAGTGTTTGTTTGTTTGTTTATTTATTTGCAGCCTATCAACAGCTAAGGTCATGTAAGGCCGGCCAAACGGGTTCGATCCCATTTTAACCTGCTGCATTGGGGGGAAAATACCAAAATCAGAACGTATTTGCTGCGTATTTGTATATAAGCTGCGTATTTGCGTAAATACCCAATTAAAATTGCCAAAAACCCAATTGAAATCAGAAGTAGTGAGTATCAAAAAGCAATGAGCACAATTGTGGTACCTTTATCATGCTGCAGAAAACAATAAACAGACCACAATATAGCATATTTTTCCATGAAAACACATCCAAGGAGACAATTCTAATGAAATGCCAAGATATGTTTTCATTTCGAAACAAATCTATTCAATAATTGCTGTCTGTTGATGTGTAAACAGTAGTGTGATTTACTTTTACCCAATTACAATTTTGAAATACCCAATTGCTTCAGAACTGATGGAGTAACAATACTCAATTACTAATTCCTTATCTGGAGCCCTGCAGCCACCCACTGAATTATAATTTTGACACCCGTGCTGTCACTGTACTTAACATGCTTAAGACGTGCGAGATGGTGTATTTTGATGGACCTCAGACAATAAAAAATTTGTGTGGAATTTCATGAAAAATGTTTACAGATTTTGCGATATTTACTGTAAATCATGCCAAACGTTGATGAAATTCTCAGAGCAAATGCAGAATGTCACCATGTTGTCACCATTCAATGTTATTTATGAAAGATATTGTAAAGTTTGTAAATATTTTTCATCAAAGTGCGCACATGTTTGTACATGCAAAATCACATGGCGCATGTCATATGTATAACATTTCTCATAAATTGTCAATATTTCAGTGATATTTCATATGATTTAGAGTACCCATTTTTTTTTTTATTTCTCCTCAAAAGTGCATGTAAATGTTGTGACCACTCATCTGAACCGTCTCCGTTCATATGGTGTATGCAACATATACTTACAATATCCGACAAGTACACATGTATTTATTTGTTTTTAATATATATCATGTATATGTTTCAGGAAAGAAGGCAGAGTTGTATGACCATCTTAACCCAAACTGGGCATCAGTTAATCTGGGCGGACAAAAGCGAGCACCATCTACATCAAGATATGATCGGCAGCAGGAAAAGAAGGGAAGGAAGCCAGCTGAATCCACAACTATTGTTGGACCTGATCACACTGAGACGGGTATGGATATGGGTGACAGCGTTGATGAAGACGGCGTTCAGTCACAGACTGATGTTGATGGTCCACTCATGGAGGCTATGTCGTTGGAGCTGCAGGAACTGCGTACAGAGAATGGGGAGCTGAAGGAAAATGTGGCACATTTGGAAACTAAATTCACTGCAAGTTATTTTAAGGGTAGTGACGAGAATGTGAAACATTTAACAGGATTACCATCATTCACAGTTCTATGTATATTGTTTAATATTCTGGAGCCTCACCTGCCATCCAGTCTGGTCATGCCCAAATTCAAGGTAATGATATTGACATTAGTGAAATTGCGACTAAATTTGTCAAATCTCTTTCTTACGTATGAATTTGACACTACTCGATCAACAATATATGTACCTTTTTACACGGACAATTTACTGTATGTACAAGCGGCTAAAGAAACTCATAAGATGGCCAGAGCGCGAGACATTGAGAAAAACCATGCCAATGGAATTTAGGAAGTACTTCGGCCACAGGTGTGCAGTGATAATTGATTGTTTTGAGGTATTTATTGAGAAACCAATTGGTTTGAACGCCAGAGCAGAAACCTTGTCTTCATACAAACACCACCACACTGTGAAATTTCTAATTAGAATTACTCCTCAGGGCATGTGTCCTTCATATCGAAAGCATGGGGTGGTCGTGTGAGTGACACGTTTATGACAGAGAACAGTGACTTCCTGTCTGGGGATTTAGTGTTGGCGGACAGAGGATGTGATGTCAAGGACAGTGTTGGCTCGGTAGCTGCAGAAGTGAAGATTCCAGCATTTACGAAAGGTCGTGATCAGCTATCCCATCTGGACGTGGAATCAACGCGTAAACTTGCCCACTCAAGAATACATGTGGAACGGGTTATTGGTTCAGTTCGACAGAAATATACTATATTGAACGGTTGTCTTCCCATTAATTGTCTCATGAACAAGGATAAGTTTGGTAAGACGGTCACTGACAAAATTGTTACCGTTTCGTGTGGACTAGTAAATTTGTGTGACTCAATTGTTGATTTTAACTGAACCAAATTGATCTACACTGGTCCTTGCACTTCTTCGTGTCCGTTTGTAAATACTGAAATCTTCTTTTTCTGATTCACTTATTTCGCCATCAAACATTTACTTTTCTATTGATTGCAAGGAAATAGCGATTCTGCCAGCATGGTACCGGTAAACAGGTTGTCTGTCGGTCGGTATAGTCGACTATACCGACCGACAGCCAACCTGTTTATCTGTACCATGCCAGTAGCCGACCGAAATCGCTGAATTGGTATTCATGGGCCAGGGGTGTGGAATTTCTTCATCAGATTTGCTGGCACCTTTTGAAATTAAAATCATATACATATCCCAATTCAAAACCATTTTTAATAGAAGCTAAACATGTATACTTTAATCATTTATTCCATTATCATGATTATCACATAAAGCATGTAATAATAAAGTATAAACACTCATAGTAAGCATGATATTACTTCCTTTCAATGGTAATATGACCAGTGCAGGCACAGGTCAGCCTGCACATTCACATACAGGAGTGTGTTAGCAAGATTAATATCCAGATTGATCAAACCCCATAAGGCCTTTTTCTCAAGCCACGGTCACATATACTTTTCTATATTTGTGATGCACCGTTAGAGAAACAGTCCACTTACTTCACTGGTGCTGCACTCCGTGCCGATAGAATTCAAGACAATCCACTTGAAAGATACAATAGGCGACATTAATTGTAAAAAAAATGTTTCAAGGCGAGTAGTAATTTTATTGATTTTTTAACACTCATCTAGAAACATTTTATAATGGTGCATATTGTATTTTTCAAGTGGATTGTCTTACATTTTCCACCGGCGCGGAGTGCAGCACCAGTGTAATAATGATAATTAAGATGTGCCATGTGTTTTGTACCTACAAAAATGGGAGTAATTTCATAAAAAAAATACAAAATTTACGATATTTTCCTGGAATGACACCGAAGGTTGTCGAAATTTTCGGAGCAAATGCGGAATTCTATTCCGCATTTGCTTTGTGAATTTCATGAACTTTCAGCATATTTATGAAATTGCACACCTGTTTGTAGGTACAAAATCACATGGTGCGTCTCGATTATACAGACAGTATATCTGCATTGGCAATATATACATTGAAGTTCACATACAGTACTTGCACACCAAATTAATCACCTTTTTACACGCTTGTTATTCTTAAATGCTGGCATCTTTCTACAGTCTGGGCAATAGGTATATATATATAAGATTCCGGCACCTCGTGTTAATTTATGGCACCCGGTGTTTTTATAAACTTGAATGTATAAGGTTTCCAAAAATTGCCAATATATGAGCCAATAGGTAGGTCATGGTCCTTAACTTGGAAATTGGTGTAAGTTGTTCAAAAACATTTCAGATGGATATATTAAAGAATTTAAACTACACTAATATTCAGTATATTATTATCATATTTTCAAGATGCCCGCCAAAAATCTGGTATTTATGAGATTTCGGTTGACTTGCTACATATTTGTGTAATGCTAAGCGCCTTCACCTATATTCAAAGGTTAATTCTTTCAACTGGAATAATATTGCAGTTAATATACTCCATTGTCAGAAAACTCAAAATGGCCGCCTAGTAAATGGCAAATCCATAGTAGTTTGGAGAATTTGGTTGGGGAGGAAATCAACACTTCTCTCACTTTTCCCTGAGATTCTGTAACTACTAAAATGTGGACATATATTGAACCCTGATTTGATCGGCTAATAACATCATGCTCTGCATGACTTTTCATTTATATGTTATCTCCCTTGAGATAGCATATTATGTTACGCATATTGTCGTGCTATGCCTAAATGGCGAGTACGACCACGAAAATAGTGCCTGTGCCAACTTATCCTATGGCGTTTTGGTCTGTCTTGCTTTGTATATAAAACTCTACATATACTATTCTCTATAGTTTTCACAGTTTTGGGCTCAGTTTATCAGTTAAATTCTGGAAAATACGAATTCAGACATTTCGTGCGTATGAATACAGCAGCTAGTATCCTTAGTTCTCACTGTTAGGTAGCAGTGACCAGTTATCCGCCAGTTTCGTACACTTTTTTTCTGGGAGTTTCAAACATACATTTATTCTAGAGCGGAAAACGTATGGATGGGAATGGGTTTGCACCATCACAGTACATTTGCCTCTGGATGATGATTGAGAAAATAAGCAATTTTCAGTGTCTAGTTTCGCAAGTGATCAGTTTTGGTGTTGATAACATATGTCAGTAATTTGATTATATTATAGTCTTGGATATTTTATGACCACCTCTCTATTTGATCTAAGGATCAGCAATCTGTCGACCAATAAACGTCACGACCTTGTACCGCCAGCACTAACGAACGTCGTTACTATGGCTACCTGCACGCCCCGTTATTAAATTACGAGTGTCTGTAAGCGTTTAAACAGCAACGGATTGATACGGGTCTATTGGATCAGCGCATCACGTGCCGATAATAATTACCACTCGTATATGGTCACGATCTGCGATCATTTCCCGCAATCGTTATCATATTTAGTACTTTGCACTCGGAATACACTTTTTGGTGTATTCTTTCCGATGTTTTCAATGAAAGTATATGTTGTTACTACTCATTTGAACCGTCTCGGCGAGACGGTTCAAATTAGTGGTCACAACATATGCTTCCATGTTAAAGAAATTTGTATACCCCATCCAAAGCGAAATTTGCGTGTACGAAAGAATCTCACACAGAATCGGAGGCCGTCCGGCGTGGATTATCGGTCATATTTGACCAATAACTGATCGCCAGCTCAAACTAAAGTCGTGCACCATGACCATATACATTAGAAACTCCAACCACACAAAGTTCGTCCAATTGTGATTGTTCACCGATCTAAAAAACGTCATCACAGTTTAGATTTAGCCAATCAGATATGTTCTTTACATAGACGCTTCCGGTTGTATTATGGAAGATGGTGCATTGACCCGGTTCCAGATAATGCACGAAATTATACAAAAAAGTGTTTTTTAGATCGGTGAACGATCACAATTGGACGAACTTTGTATGGTTGGAGTTTCTAATGTATATGGTCATGGTGCACGTCATTAGTTTGAGCTGGCGATCTGCTATCGGCCAAATATGACCGATAATCCACGCCGGACGACCTCCGATTCTGTGTGAGATTCTTTCGTACACGCAAGTGTCGCTTTGGATGGGATAATCAAAACGCGAATAACTCAATAAATGCTTGAAACAGCGATTTGAAATGAGTATATTCACACACCTAATACCTTTATCGATTGCCAGAGACATATTTCATACATTTAATCGATGTTTATTGTGTTTGTGCGAATCGGAAATGAGAGGGCTCTTTCTATAATAGCCATATTCTTACCCACCTTTCTATAAATAGAAGATGGTAATGTACGAGACCAAGTGGGTGGGGTAATGGGATTTTTTTAATAGGCATTTGTTTGGTGTCATAGGTCCGAGTCTTCCACCTGTGCATATATCCTATCAACATACCGATCACCTATGGGTAATATCACCGGTAACACGCGGACACATCTGTTGGTTTAATGTTGTGGCTTGCGAACGCACGCACGCACGCACGCACGCACGCACGCACGCACGCGCGTCCGGTATAGAGTGGTTCCACTGTACAGTTCACAGTTCGCGACACCAATCAACAAATGCAATGACACAACCTGCCAGGTACATTTTATCCCCTCGCTACTAGGCAAGAGGGAATATAGCGTTATCGTTTTGGTATTACCACATATCTCTCGACTTTTGTCTTGTCTTGGCTAACTCCCTCATCCTTATTCCACTCACCCCTTCAAGCTAGAGAGAACAAAGAGAACGCATTCATGTCAACAGCAAACGCTTTCTTAGTGCATATCGAATTTAATATGACGGGATTTAAGCAGACAGCTTCTTCCCGTTCAAGGAAATGGGAACAGCGTGCTTTTATCGCAAGGTTACCAACCAGAAACGATGTACTTAGAATTTGCTTTTATCCCAAGGTTACGAACCAGTAATGATGGCCGTTGAATGCTATTTTTTTCTTAAGGTTACAATCCAGAAACGATGGCCGTAGACTGTTTTGTTATCAAGGTTACCAACCAGAAAAGATGTCGCTCAAACGGGAACAGCGTGTTTTTATCTCAAGGTTACAAACCAGTAATGATGGCCGTTGAATGTCGCCCAGGGACGCCTTATTATCTGCCATTGATCCTGTCGAATCTTCCTGCTTTTGACGTGAAACAAAACCCAAGGCGGCGCTTTGTCGATAAATTATAGGCGCTGTCCGCAACGCCGTACGTAATTTGTCACTTAGTAACGCTGGTGAATTGCCGCAATTCAAGCACGGATAATTGTCCATATGGCTGTTACTGGAGAAATGGGGCTTATGGCATTTGTAACCAGATAAAATAATACATTTCTGTAGCCTGATAACGATCTGTATTTCTTGTCAGCAGCATGAAAGGTGTTTCATTGACGGAATCGCGAACAGTGCAGATCCTGATCAGACTGTGCGGATGCACAGGCTGATCTGGATCTACGTTGGTCGCAACACGCATAAGCCCCAGTCACCTACATGGTTTAATTGGTTGCGTAGACCTATGGCGTATGCGACCAGAATAGGCTCTGATCAGACTGCGTTTATTTATTTGGGTCAACGCTGTTCACCACTCGGTCTCTCGGCCATGCTTACCATCGTTAGCAATAGCATTCGATAGAGAAGTAGTTGTGTAAGTGTGCGGAATGACTAGGACCTGTCTTTGTTAATAAAACGTTGTAATATATACTTTCTCAATGGGTGGTCCAATTGTGGATGTGCATGGAGATATGTGCATTAAAGGGGCATATCAGGATATTGTTTTTGAAACAAATACGTGTTTTGACCATGGCCCTGTGTAAAGCGGTTTAATTAAAATTATCCCGTCAACACAGTGCGTATGTGCCCTGAAACACGGTGCCGTGAAACATTTTTGATATCCAGTCAATACAATTTTTGCATTTTACAGCTATTTGTAGGTGTTGACGGGATAAATAGAATAGTAGGTTAGTGCCGTGAATGGGAAAAAATATCTGGCGCGGCACGGAAACGGGATGTGCTCGGCAAAGCCTCGCCCATCCCGTTTCCTGAGCCTTGCCAGATATGTTTTCCCATTCACGGCACTAACCTACTATTCTCTATCTATTTTCCTTATTTCTGAACCAAAGTATATGTTGTGACCTCTCATTTGAACCGTCTCGGCGAGACGGTTCAAATGGTGGTCACTACATATACTTCTGATGAGAAATAAAGAAATTCTTGAGCATTGCCAGATATTTTTACACATTCACGGCACTAACCTACTATTCTCTATATTTTCACCCAAAGATGTACATAAATATCGGATTTTCGGATGTTTTTCGTTCAACAAGATAGAACAGCTGACACTTATGTACCGATATAGGTGAAGATTGAAAAACTATGTTGTCCTGGTATCTTTTTGTTTGTTTTCAATTAAACTACACAGGGCCATGATGAAAACACATTTTCTTCTTATTTTTTTTATTAAAAATATCCTGAAAAAAATAATTTAAGCGGTCCAAGTATCATCATATATCTTCAATTAAAATATAATATATAATCAATAATTAGTATTTAAAAAAAAAAATCCTGAAATGCCCCTTTAAAGGTACATGCCCACTCAGTAGGCACAAACTGTTCTTTATAGGAATTAAATAAGCGTATAATTGTGGTGTCACTAGTCCACCAGTTCTAAAAGTTACAAGTGCCCGCTATACAGATATAATCATTTATCAATGTTTATTTTACTGATAGTGACTCGCGGTTGTATCATGCTATTTTCATATGGAAATGAGGCATGATGTTTTGTAATTATTTATAATAAGTAAATGCGTCACCTGAACATATACTATTTTCGACACATTATAAAGTATGATCATTGCACATGAAACAATAAATACAAAGAATACATAGTAATGGCCGTTAACATTTTAAGAAAACACGATTATCGCCCCTGATATCAGTGAGGAAATTTTCATCTGATAAAAATGTATAATAATGCCAATCAATACGTCGGATAATAGTGAATGAATGTTTATTTTGCCAGATTTTATTTGCCAGAAAATGTCATATCTACAGAATATACAAAACTATCTGTCTCCCTAAATAACCTGCTATGTTGTGCCTACTGAGTGGGCATGTCCCTTTAACCCTTAGACGCTACTCACAACAATTGTCGTCTGCTGTTGCTTTTATATCTTGCCTTATTTCTCAATAAAAACATGTTTTGACTGCACTTCAGAATCATTTCCAATGGAAATGATTCTTAAGTGCTGTCAAAGCATTTTGTAAATGATTCTAAAGTGCTGCCAAAGCATGTTTTTCATGATAAACAGCAGACGACAAACAATTAAGATAGCGGTGTATGGATTAAGGCTTTTGAGGCTAAACTATATCCTGATTCACTGACAAACTCCCATAATATAATAATAATCTGATACTGATACACCATTTTCTACAAGCATATCTGGTGTTTTACTGATTGAATGGCGAGAACTGTGCCTACCGAATCTGGGTCTACACTGGTCGCACGTGCAATAAGCCTCGTATCTCCAGCCACAGTCACGTGTATGCACGATCAGCCAATTCACTTAATTAGGGTTCATGATCCTTCGGACGTTGACTCCAGCCAACCAGTATTTATTGCGGACCGATGCTGGTTTACCGTTGTTTCACGTGATGTATACAGTGGAACCTCACCAAACCGGACACCCTGGAAGGTCCACAGGGTGTCCGGTTTGGAGAGGTTTCACTGTAAATCAGGCATTTAATAATTTTGAGCCATAGTTGTGTGATATGCGACCATGAACAGACATTATCACCTCAGATAAATGATCAAGAAACTCATCAATAATAAGATCACATGTGTTTTCTTGGTGTCCGGTTTAGAGGGGTTCCACTTTACCATGTATACTCTTTACCTACCCTGTTTCCGAGACTTCCTCCTTTGATTTACCTCCCGGTGGGTGGCAGCTGGGAGTATGCGATGGCTAATTTAACGATCGGGGTTCATCCTTACCGGAATTCCGACTGGAAACATGGTTTGGCCTTCACATACGTCTTTAGCATTTTGTATGTGACAGTTGAATCTGTTTATTCCCCTTATGTGAGTATAACGATTATTCGTAATCCTATTTCAGGGGAAGGGGCCAAGTGACTTTGGTGTGGTATGGACCTGGCACCAGGTCATGTTATTCTATTTTTGCGATCACGAACAGGCATTATCACCTGAGACAAATGACCAAGATACTTATCAACAATAAGATCAAAGGTGTTTTCCTGGTGTTCGGTTTAGAGGAGAGGTACCACTGTACTATTCTCTGAATATAGATGTTTACTGTCTTGACGGGTAAACGGATAAAAAATCTGCGATGTTTTCCACATTGTATACAAACATAATCAAGGTGTATGATCACGTGGTACTAACAACAACAACAAGTACCGATTCAAAGTACGTATTCTTGTATAGTGTCCTTATTGCGTAACTGAATTTGATGAAATATGGCGCATCAAACGCGTCTTGTTAAGCTGCATTTGGTGGTCTCTGTATTTTCGCACAAACTTCTGTCGTTTTTGCGAAGAATCGATTTCCGTGTCTACGGAAATAGATTCTTCGCAAAAACGACATAAGTCTGTGTCAAACTCCCTAGACCACCAAATGCAGCCCATGAAGATGCGTTTGCTGCATATTTCATCAAAATCCGTTGCATATTAAGGAAAATATCAAATAATACTTACTTTGGAGTGGGCGGCGTTGTTGTTGTTGTAACCACGTGATCATGCACCTTGATAATATGGAAACGGAATGTTCAACATGGCAAAGATATTGCATGTTACCACAACCTCTACTCAAGCCATTTTATTTTAGAAGACCAAATATTTTAAAATTCGCACAGCTATTTGAGAAAAAATCTGGAAAGCAATTAAGAAATTTAGCTGTTTTTATAAGAAATGCTTTATGGTTATAATGACTAGTGAGCTTATACATATGCATTTTGTATTTGTACCCATCGTTGTATTATGTAATCTGTTGTATACCTCGTGTGTCACGCATGTGGCTTAGAGTGAATAAAATGTATTGTATTGTATTATACTAAGCTACTTACAATCAAGAGGTTGTGGTTTCAAACCTAGCCTAGGGCATCTACAGAGCCCCGCAGGGGACATCATAGATTTTTTTATTAATTCGTTCACACGAAATAACAATTCGTTCCCTCAATTTAATACTTCGTTCCCACGATATAACAATTCGTTCCCTCGAATTAACAATTCGTTCCCACGAAACACGAATTGTTAAATTGAGGGAACGAATTGTTAATTCGTGGGAACGAATTGTTAGTTGGTGGGAACGAATTGTTAACTTGAGGGAACGAATTGTTATTTCGTGGGAACGAATTAATAAAAAATATAAAGTATACGTCCCCTGCGGGGATCCGTAGGCATCACATGTAGAGACTTTAAACTGTGGTCCTGTCTTTATATGACCTTCGCTGTGGAACGTTGAACCCTTTCACTTTCACTAAGCTACATGTACATGTATTTCGTATAGGAAAGAATAGCCTTTTGAACGTACAGCTGAGCCGAACATCAAAGCGCCTGACACGTGCGTAATAGTCAACAATCATTTACAACGTCTGACACGTGCTCGTGGTCAATTAGAAATGAATGATTGCAGTATTTGCCGAAATGCATTTTCGGTCTGCTACTAATGTTCTTCCTATACATTTTTTTTTTGTTTTCTGTCTATGGAAATTGCCAACATTGGAAATCCAACATTTTCTGGAAACCATTGCCAACAACACCGGCTACCAAACCCGAATTGTTTTATTTCATCTGTGGTAACGGCCAACAAGTCGAAGAACGTGTAACACCGCTGTCTGCGTTAATCTTGCCCAGATGGCAACGTTTCTGAACATCTATTGGCAATATCAACCCGCAATCAAGTGTTACACCGCCGCCTGCGTTAATCTTGCCCAGATGTCAACGTTTCTGAACATCTATTGGCAACATCAACCCGCAATCAAGTGTTACACCTCCGCCTGCGTTAATCTTGCCCAGATGTCAACGTTTCTGAACATCTATTGGCAATATCAACCCGCAATCAAGTGTTACACCACCGCCTGCGTTAATCTTGCCCAGATGTCAACGTTTCTGAACATCTATTGGGAATATCAACCCGCAATCAAGTGTTACACCACCGCCTGCGTTAATCTTGCCCAGATGTCAACGTTTCTGAACATCTATTGGCAACATCAACCCGCAATCAAGTGTTACACCACCGCCTGCGGAAATCTTGCCCAGATGTCACCGTTTATAAACATTTAATGGCAATAGCAACTCGTAATCAAGCAGTTTGATTGGCTGTGCCTGAGCTGTAGCACATCTCAGGGACAGCCAATCAATCTGCTTGCTTTCAAGCACAATATTCAAGTTATTTGCTCAGGGACAGCCAATCAAGTTGCGTGCTTGTAAGCAATATAGAAATGGAACATATCCATGGGCGGATTCAGGGGGCGGGGTGGGGGGGGGGGGGGGGCGAACGCGGCGCGCACTAAAATTCGCCGAGTAAAGATTTTGTACAAGTTACAAGGCACGTTTCATGCCAAGTGCCATGTATTCCATGCATTTTTCGGTCGTTTTCTTATTGTTTCAAAATTTAAACGTTTTCAATCAAAAATCATGTCTAAACATACTGTGACAGTGTCAATATTTTTGCTCCAAACTGCGCCAGAACGCAGGAAATGCGATGTAGATTTCCAAATTTTTCCGGGTGGGGGAATGCCCCCGGACCCCCCTAGCGCTGGTCGACTATTTTGCAATACTTGACTATATTATCGAACGAACATAGCTCGTTTGATAATATAGTCAAGTATTGCAAAAAATAGTTACGCCCCACCCACCCGAAATCCAAATCCCCTGGATCCGCGCCTGTATACGGCAAGATTATGCAGGCGGTGGTGTAGTATCGAGCCAACAGACAGGCTACGAAACCTGATGTTTTGTTTGTTTCATCTGTTGTGAAGGCCAAGAAGTCATAGAACGTATTAGTATCGAGCCAATGTAAGCAGATGCCGGCAACCTAGTAGCCAGACTCACAAGAAACGATAAACAAGAGCGAATTGGAACGTGTACGAATCGAGTTTTTTTGGCCACGGGCTGATAAATGTGGTAAATGTGGCTTATTGGTTTTGTGACCAGTGTAGATCCAGATCAGCCTGTGCATCCGTCTGATTAGGAATTGCACTGGTCGAAATGCCATCAATGAAACACCGGCATTTTCTAACAAGCAATACCGATCGTTATCAGGCTACCGTAGTGTGCTATTTGATCAGGACCTACACTGGTCAGAAATCACATACGTCCTATTTCTCCAGTCACAGCCAGAAATATTTCATTAGGACATGTGTGACCAGTCTATATCTGCGCTGAGGTTTTGATAGTAGTAGCTAACTCATTCGCGAAAGTCTGTAAATTTCACACTAACATTGTTTTCTTGCAAACAATTATTGGATTTGCATTTATTGAGCATAGGCTGCATATGCAGCCTATGATCAATAAATGTAAATCCATTAATTGAAAATATTTCTAGACGATCCTAAATTTGCACTTACGAACATTTTAGTCGTACGACGTTTAGTAAAACTTCCCTCTGCTTCTGTATTTTCAAACCATAGTTCGGTTTCAAATACTTGAAGATACATAATTTCACTAGCCATCTGTCTGCCGCTAATACCACAGGTTCTTGAAGAACAGTTCATCTTAAATGTTGTATGGGTTGTTTCGGTATACTGGTGGTTAGGGTGCATTGTTACCAACATGCAATTTACCTCCCGCGAATTACGCGTATAACTAGAAGTAAAGTATTTTGACTGTATAAAAGGGATCGGAAAGTTTGGAACGGTGAATGTGTAGATAATTGACAATTTCTGTCGTGTGTGATGAGTGAGCGTTAGTAGTTGCACAAAACTATGTATATTAGCAAAAAAAACAACGAAATCCACCAAAATCTACCCAAAATCCACAAAAATACGCTTATGACACAAACATACTGTTCAAACACCTGTGCGAACGGCTAGTGTCTAAAATCATGTTCACCATATGGGTTGCCCGCTGCGAAAAGGCAAGTTATACAATCGGCAATAAGGAAAATTTACATACTCAAGTTTGGATATACATGTACTATACTGGCGGAAGTTTCACTAAACTTCTTACGACTAAAATGTTCGTAAGTGCAAATTTAGGAGCGTCTGGGAGTTTCAATTGATTGATTTACATTTATTGAACATAGGCATGCAGCATATTCTCAATAAATTTAAATGCAATAATTGTTTACAAGAAAACATTGTCAATGTGAAATTCACAGACTATCATAATATTGCATTTACAACAGTTTAGAAGTTTAGTGAAACGGCACAGAGATATGTACTCGCCTCGGTGATAACGGAGGCTGAATTCCTTGGATAAATGCATCATTGCACACTTACACGTGTGTATGTAATGCATTGGCGTTTTCAAGCAGTCTTAAATTACGTTTACAATTAGGCCAAGCCAACCTTGATACGATCAAACCACGTAGGCCACGTAATTTATACATAATTCATGGAAGTAATGGGGACCATGTCATGAGAAAACGGGCCTTTATTGCCATTCACGCCAGCCCCAGATCATGTAGATATAATACGGGTCAACACTGATCGCTATTGAGTGTAAATATTCTTCGAAATGCACGTAATTCATCAACATATGTGACTGGCTGGGGAGATGTGCGACCAGTGTAGTCCCAGATCAGACTGCGCATCTGCGCAGTCTGATCTGGGTCTACACTGTTCGCAATTAAGTCATTGAATTATAATGTCGTGCTCCAAGAAACAATATATATATAGTGTTGTGAAACTACAGGAGGGACGTAGCGGAACAGGCTCTAGACTGGACACAGATGTCATAGGCCCCGTTTCTATTGTCACAGACGCATACTTACAATGCGGATAATGGCAGTTTAGCCCACTCAATTAGAAATACACATCAAAAGTAAAGTATATGTTGTGACCACTCATTTGAGCCGGCTCGATGCGAGGGTTCAAACGGTGGCCTCACCAGATGCTGTTAGGGATATATAAGAAAATATTTCTTCCATCAGCAGAATGACGAATCCCCAGCATGAAATGGATTAGTAGAAACCAGGGAGCTGTTTCACTTTTTTTGTTCCAGGGCTTCAGATAAGGAATTATTAATTGAGTATTTTCACTCCATCATTTCTGAAGCAATTGGGTATTTCAAATTTTTAATTGGGTAAAATAAAATCACACTACTGTTTACACATCAACAGACAGCAATTATTGAATAGTTTGCTTCGAAATGAAAACATCTCTTGGCATTTCATTAGAATTGTCTCCTTGGATGTGTTTTCATGGAAAATAAGAAAAATATGCTATATTTGTGGTCTATTTGTTGTTTTCTGCAGCATGATAAAGGTACCACAAAATTGTTATTGCTTTTTGATACTCGCAACTTCTGATTTCAATTGGGTTTTTGGTAATTTTAATTGGGTATTTAAGCAAATACGCAGCTTATCTGGAGCTCCGATGTTCGTAAATGCAAAATTAAAGCTAAGTCCACATTAACAATGATGTCTTATAAACAAATATTGGATTTACATTTATTGAGCATAGGCTATTTCAATAAGTCAATCAATTGCAATTTACAGACGATCCTAAATTTGCACTTTCGAACATTTTAGTCGTACGAAGTTTAGGGAATCGGCCCACTGAGCTTCCGTCATTACCCAGCAGTATAAATCTTCACCACTATTCAGGCTACTTCTGAGAAAAAGGACTGCTCTGTTTAAACTGTATTTGTTTTAAAATGATTACAAACAAGCGCGAGGAAACCCACGTCCGATCTGGCGGCCACCATACAAATACGCAATATGGGTCGTTAACAGACTACACGAGAGTGTGCTATTTGATCTGGAGCTAAATTTGTAATAAACTAAATAAGTCACTGCCACATACAGTGGGGTCAGCGTGTAAGTGCACACACGAACGAACACGACAGGTTGGAACCAACCTGTCGTGTTCGTTCGTGTGTGCACTTACACGCTGACCCCACTGTATATATATATCCTCCATTCAACCTCGATGGCGGTAATCCAGATAACCTTGGCTATTCCACTTAAGTAAAGCACATTAGTTTCCCTTTTAGAAATGCACGAGAGTGCTATTTGATCTGCAGTTAAATTTGTAATAAACAAAGTAAGTCCCATTTCTCCAGTCACTTCCACATATATATATATATCCTCCATTCAACCTCGATGACGGTAATGTGGATCACCTTGATTATTCCAATTAAGTAAAGTACATTAGTTTCCCTTTTATTGGCTGGTTTAGTATCTTGTGCCATCAATTATGGCCACCACCCGAGGCAAGTCTGTCACGGACGCGATGTGGTAGTTGAGATGGGAAGGCAAGATATTCGACCTCTCGTTGGGTTAATGTCCGTCGCGGTCAGAACTACGCCTATTTATCCATTTCAACACCATGAATCCTGAGATGACGGCTCGTTACGAAACATCACAAAGTAGGTATGTACATGCCCTGATACCCATCAGGGGGCCGTTTCACTAAACTTCGTACGACTAAAATGTTCGTCAGTGAACATTTAGGATCGTCTGGAAATTTCAATTGATGGATTTACATGTATTGATCATAGGCTGCATATGCAGCCTTTGCTCAATAAATGTAAATACAAAATACACCCCTTTTTTATAAATGGGCTAGTCTGAACTGACAATCATTTATAGCTAGGGGGCCAAATGGGTCCACCTGTCATGGGATGCTGTAAAAGGTTGTGTGGTATCAATGTGTTCAGGAGACCTTCACAAACAACTTCCAGGTGCACAACCCGAAAAATATACTACTGGACAAAATATACAACCGTTTTCAAGATGGCCGCCGTCAAAGTTTCTATATTTATTGAATATCGTGGAAGATATAGTCACACATTTTACTGCAATAGTAAGGTTCTTTATGTTATAGAGTTTATTTGATAAATCGGTGAATGGAAAACATCACTGGTAGATGCGGAATCCAAGATGGCCCCCAAAATACATGCAGTGCATCGTAACATGGCCTGCAAAATGATTGACGACACTTTTTCAATTTATTCATGTGTCAGAGTACACTAATATCATTGTCTTCAATTGGTCTTCTCTAGCATATGTAGTTACTGGTGGTGGTGGTGTTGTGATGTGTCGAACATTATCCGTAAATTCATTTTGCATGAAAGAGAAGGAAACTGGCCCGGCTATTTGGCAGAGGCTGCAAAGATGCTACCGTACCTGACTGCAGCAGGACACTACAAATACGGTCAACAGTCATTGCCGTTGTACCTGCACGAGATGAAACAACTGCCCGAAACGTCACCGGAAGTTCATCGGGTATTTATGCATGGTGCCTTTGTTGGTAGAAGAGCTGAGGGTCACCACAACGGCATCTCTCTAGACATGTTGCTTGAACAGACTTACAATACAAGTGCAAAGGAAACAAGTGGACTAGATGGAATAACGACTAATCCCCAGGCTGGAAGTAAGTGGGTGTATACGAAGGCATTGACTGCAACTGTCTTATCAGAATTAAAGAGTATGCTACATCTAGATACAGAAACAGATAATCCGCATCATGAAAGTGGTCGTGCCAGAGGCGAAAGAGATTGTCATGACGTATTAAAGGTAGTTGCTGCAATCGAAACGAGCCCATTTGCAACACAACAGCATCTCATGCATCAACATAGCTACTGGTCAAAAGGCAGCCCCAAATGTACAACAACAACTCTTGAATATTAAACAAATCGGTACGGACACGTTAAATGATTAAATACAACAGAAGCAGAAGAAAACCAAAGTTGTTAAACTACAAACATTTACTACTCAGAACAAAATGTCAAAGTCGCGTAAAATAAAACCACAAAGTGGAAAAAGTGACGAAAGTGTAGCTCTGCTTCGCATGATCCAGATTGCAGCAAGTGGTGGACAAATTGATATTATCCACTATATTGGCAATCATGAATGCAGCAAATATCCACCATCAATATTCACAGAAGATGGCCAGATGCGATCAGGTAATAAGGCAAACCTTGTCAATGCCATGAAAACAGAGACGAATGTGAGTTCAGTTGCCAAATTGCCAGAAAGCCAGATCAAAACAGCAGTTATTGTTGATGCTATGTTTGCAATTCGTCACTGGTCTTTCATAAAGATGAAATATTTGGGCAGATATCCAGCGATACAAGCACAACTTGCTCTCAGACATACCGGTAATACGGAATCGATTCACTTTTGCTGTGATAGATATAGGACACCAAGCTTGAAGGGAGCTGAACGTCAAAAACGGAGCCTAAACAAACCAACTGAACCCAAAGAATATGCCATACAGGAACAAATTCGTACACCAGAAACACTTGAGTTCTTTTCAGTACCAGCCAACAACGCTGGATTACATAGATTCATATGTGACACTTGGTTGGTATCCGAAACTGAAGCTCCATCTCTGAATCATGTCAGTCTGTATCTTGGAGGTGGATTTAGTGAAGAAACAAAGACTCAGGAGGAAGCAGACACGCGAATTGTGCTGCATGCAATCTACAGTGCTAATCATGAACACACTCAACGCTTGGTCATTCATAGCAACGACACAGGCTTGATTGTCATCTTAGTCTTTTATACAGCATCTTTACTGAAAGATTTGTCAGAAATATGGATTAGAATAGACAGTGATGCATAGCCTGAGTGGACGAATCACCACAAGTTTCTTCTATTATACCAGCATGGCCCTCCATCTGCCAGCGATTCAAGACTTTGCCGAAACTCCTGACGTATTCCAGCTTGATGAAAATGTAGCCAAAGAAGCAAAGCAACTGATGATTGGAGTGTATGCTAAATCAATCGATGCAGGCCAATCTATTGCTGACATTCGAGCTCACAAATAATTTCTGAACAACAAATCAACACTGTTGAAGATTCTACCACCAACTGAAGGCACATTCCGTTCTCATCTAAAGCGTGCAGCATTGGCAACCATAATAGACAAGTCGGCGCACATTCCTAAAACAACTCTACCTTCATTTGAGGAATTCGGATGGAATGCCAAATATGATAGTTATGTTCCCGTAACAACGTCTGAACCACTTTGGCCTCAAGAAATGGCCAGATCGATTGCCTGCAGTTGTACCAAAGGGTGTGGTAATAGATGTTCCTGTGTGAAGAGAGGTGTACCATGCTATATTGCTTGTCGATGCACCGGATCGCAAGAGAAGTGTAGCCACGCACGACTTTTGCCTCAACTTGAGGACTTCAACAGTGACATAAGTGAGAGCAGTGATCATGAATCCTATATATAAACAGTGCACAAGTAGTGAATGTTAAAGCGTATGCATCACATACATCGTGTTATTCTTTATTTGTTATTACTGAATTTAAGAACTATACATATCAGTATATAAAGCAAAGAAACTCAGCAGATGAAAACTACATGTATGCATAAAACATTGGTAAAATATTCTGAATTCAATGACCAAAAATAACAGTTGTTTGATACTTTCATCTAAAATCTTTAATTGCATTACTAATGTATGCGACACACTCGCTTTAACATGAAGTAATGTGTGCCTCATACGATTAGATTTTGACTGAATAATGCGTGCTACAGCAATTGTTGCCAAAGAAATTGCAACTTTTATTAAATGTTCAACTTATTTATTTTTTTCGTGTATTTCTGGCGGCCATTTTGTCTGCCATGTCCATTTTATTTTATAATTAACAACCTGATGTATCACCTAATGGTATGCATGTATTCTGTGACCCATAACACATAGGTTTAGCCACAGGAATTGTGACTCTATTTGCATTTATACCAGAAATTTAGTCATAAGTATATTTTATTACGGAGGCCATTTTATAAATGGCTGCCATTTTTTTCCAATAGCACATTTTTCGGGTTGTGCACCTGGAAATTGTTTGTGAATGGTTCCTGAACACATTGATACCACACAACCTTTTACAGCATCCCATGACAGGTTGACCCCAAAAATGGGCTTTGGCTCCCTAGCTATTAGCGATGATTGGATTGATCGGCAACTTAAGAGAGAGAGAGAGAGAGAGAGAGAAAGAGAGGGTGGGCGGGGTTGGGGGGGGGGGGTTGGGGGGGGGGGGGGGGGGGGGGGGGGGGGAGGGGCTAGGGGAGGGTTAAAGGCGATGTGGTAGGTCGTGATGGCGGACTGTGTAGACCCTGTGCGATATGTGACTACGGTGCTCATAAGGTATACGATGTCAAACACTAGACCATGTTGAGTGTGACAGTGGACGGACGTGATTGTGTTACCGAGTTAATTATGAGGTTGATTGACTCCGCGGTCGCTGACCCTTGTGTATTGTTGGTTGTGCAGTTGTTTGTCTACGTGTAGCCGACCGCTGGAAAACAAAGGCAATGATCCACCACCCACCCCTCACACCACCCATCCCCTCACACCACCAACCCCTCACACACACCCATCACACACACCACCCTCCCATCACACCACCCACCCCTCACATCACCCACCCCTCACACCACCCACTCACTACACGACCCATCATCTCCTAACACCACACATCTCTCACACCACCCACCCCACGCCACCCATCCCATGATCTGTTCATCCAAGTCATTTACATACATTTGCATTTGTACCTACCATATCCGCGTTCATAATTGTCTGTAGGTGATAGGCGTATATTTACGACGAATCTATCATTATCTGGAATCAGATTTGAGTGGTAATGACCTGGGGACCGTTTCACTAAACTTCGTACGACTATGATGTTCGTAAGCGGAAAATGATGATAGTCTGTAAATTAGCATTAACTATGTTTTCTTGTAAACGATTATTAGATTTACATTTATTGAGCATATGCTGCATATGCCGCCTATGCTCAATAAATGAAAATGCATCATTTGAAATTTGAAGATCATAAATGTGCACTTACGAACATCTTACTCGTACGAAGTTTAGTGAAACGGCCCCTTGCTGTTGTAAGGATCTCTGGCTGATCAGGATATTGTGGTGTCCGTGCCAAATGGACATTGTAATTACAGTGCTAGTACGCAATGCTCCTAATGCAGCCTATGCTCAATAAATGTAAATCCAATAATTGTTAACAATAAAACTGTGTTAATGGGAAATTTACAGACTATCATAACTTTGCACTTACGAACATTTTAGTCGTACGAAGTTTAGTGAAACGGGCCCCAGGTACCTGGATATGTGGCTGTGAGTGGATAAATAGGATCTGTGCCCCGTGTAGCTCCTGATTAAATAGCACACCCCTGTAGCTTGATAACGATCTACATTGCTTGCTAGATACATGACTGGTATTTCATTGATGGAATGGCAAACAGCGTGGATCCTGATCAGTAGCCTATTTCACCAACTTGCAAAGTATACTTATCTAGCTAAGTATACTTTGAGGGAGTAATCATTTATGTTTTCAGAAATGCATTATTTCATATAGAACATTTAGTAATATTTATTTTACTGATAGTGACGCGCGGTGGTATCAGGCTATTTTCATGAAAATGAGGCATGCTACTTTTTAATTATTTATACTAATCAAGTGCGTCACTTGAACAAAATAATATGTTCAACAAATTATTAAGTATGATCATTGCACACCAAAAAATAAATACAGAAAATAAATAGTAATGTCCCTTAACGTTTTAAGGAAAGACGGTTGTCGACCCTGATATCAGTTTCGAAATATATGTCTGGTATAAAATGTATAATAATGCCAATCAATACGTGGGGTAATTGTGAATGGATATTTATTTTGCCAGAAAATGTCTCGGATGATATATATGATATAAATAACATTGTGTGCCTACTGAGTGGGCATGTACCTTTAAGAAGGTAAATGTACTTTTAGCGACCCCCGATTTATGCAGTAACTCGATCTGAAAATTGGTAAGACACCCCACAGAATATAGGGATTGGAAACCCACATAACATGGACATTTTCGCAAACTGGTATATATATATAATAGGGAGGTGTATATCTCGATGTCAGACACTATTATCATTGGCAATGTGCTCTCTCTCGCAACAAGACGTAACATGGACAGTTTCACCAGACTATACTGGTATATATATATAATAGGGAGGTGTATATCTCGATGTCAGACACTATTATCATTGGCAATGTGCTCTCTCTCGCAACAAGGTGTAACATGGACAGTTTCGCCAGACTATACTGGTATATAGTGTGTATCTCGATGTCAGACACTATTATCATTGGCAATGTGCTCTCTCTCTCGCAACAAGGTGTAACATGGACAGTTTCGCCAGACTATACTGGTATATATATATAATAGGGAGGTGTATATCTCGATGTCAGACACTATTATCATTGGCAATGTGCTCTCTCTCGCAACAAGGTGTAACATGGACAGTTTCGCCAGACTATACTGGTATAGGAAAGTGTCGCACTCGACGCGAGACTTTTCTTAATGCGCTCTCTGCGAGGTTTCTCTGAAAAATGAGACGCTTTTTATGCTGTCTGTGTGTTTCGTGATGATTATTTAAGTAAGGGGAACCAATGAAAGTAATCGTATATCAACACGTGGCATGATTGGATACATGCTCCTGATAAACAACAAATTTAATCATTTTTATGCAGTTTATTATTATTTCTAGCCATAAATATACATGTAGGTCGTACATTAGAATCGTCTCACCGAGACGATTTTAAAGTTACTACCTACTTGTATATTTTATAACAAGTATATTTTATAACTAATGTGTATATAAATCACGTGAGTGTTATCTGGAGCGTGATTGGCTGTTTCAGAATGACACCCCACATTGGGAGACAGCCTGCTGAGTTAATACGATTTCTACAGCGGACGTGAAAGTAAACATTATCTATGATATGGCTTTTTAATTACCCGTTTTTTTGCGAAACGCAGTAAGGCTGGGAAAGTTTCGCCACCTTTAATGATCGTTGATCGACAATGGATGTCGATAAGAAAGGCAAATTGATAGAAACCATCGACAATTAAAAGTGGGTGCCCTCAAATTAAGTAAAACTAAATATTTACGGAAATTAAGCAGGTACCTAATTAAGCAACTATTCCACATGCTTTTAACATTGAAAGTGTCCGATTTACATAGTATTAACTAATACACGTATTTCAATTTCGTGTCGGCAGTCGTGATCACCAGTGTATGTACATGTGAATACATTGCGATTAGTTTTAATAATTTAATTAAATAATGTGTATAAACTTAATTACGACTGCTGTCGATATTTTATAAAGTATACATATTGTACACCAGAAAATGCAGAGTACGACCAAATATTGATTTCCGTTGAATAAATATTGATTTTTGTTAATATTTTGAGAAAACGTGGTTATCTCCCCTGATCTCAAAATTAGTAAAATTCGTCATTCAAATAATATAAGGCAGAGTAATGCCAATAAATGTACGAGGTAATAGCAATTAAATGCTATTTGTGTATATTAATGACATATATAATGGTAGAAACAGGAAAAGACTAGAAATATGGCCTGTCGGCACACCAATGCCCCCGCTGGCAGCCAAAGAAAACGAGGCATATTTGATTATAAGCCGTTTACCCGAGCGTTAAGGTTTCGAACGCACCAAGTCTGTGACCTTGACCCTGTGCTTAGCGGGGGCATAATCACCCCTATAATCCTCATGTGCCATCTCAGCACGAAAATGCCTACAAAAGTTAAAGATGGGGTCCTCCCATCTTTAACTTATGTAGGCATTTTCGTTTACATGTATTTTGAGTATCTCCAATACACACGTGACACCACCGCCTGCACGAATCTTGCCAATAGTTGGAAAAGCATTTATTTAAAAAAATTGAATATTGTGCTTGAGGGCAAGCAGCTTGATTGACTGAGCCTGCGCTGTGGTACAACTCAGGCTCAGCCAATCAAACTGATCGATTGCGAGTTGAGATTGCTAATATATGTTCGGAAACGTTGGCACCTTGGCAAGATTAAGGCAGTCGGTTGTGTACAAGGGTACATTCTTTACTTGAATATTGTGCCTGAAGGCAAGCAGCTTGATTGGCTGAACCTGTGATGTGCTTGATTGCGAGTCGAGATTGCCGATAGATGTTCGGAAACGTTGACATTTGTGCAAGATTAACGCATACGGTGGTGTATTGCAGTGATGAAGCACTGCTTTTCTCAATAAGAATTGTATGAGACGATGATTGTTATCGATGTAGTTTTATCGCGTCCATGCTCGATCGATTGATCAGGCAATGAAGTGTAGCGCCCCCGTATGGTGTTTACGAGTATCTGCCGCATGACTTGATTGCAACGTCAATCGTTTCGAGGTGAATCCAGTTCGTACCTGTGAATATTTTGGTTTCTAATGCACGTTCTGTAGCCTATTGCACCAACATTGCAAAGTATACTTTTCTTGCAAAGTATACTTTGAGAGAGAAAATTTCAAATGAAGGATAAATTTATTAATTTTTATTATACTGAATTTATTACATTATCACAGCCATTTTGGCTGTGATAATGTAATACATTCAGTATAATAAGTCTGCATACTTTTAATCATCAAATATATACAGTGGTTAGTTCTATATGAAATAATGCATTTCAGGAAAAATAAATGATTACTCCCTCAAAGTATACTGAGAAAATAAAGGCAAAAGATAAAACGAAGCAGACGACAATGTGCCGCCTTCTAATGGTTAGTTAATCCCCGGAGTGAGCATGCAGTGGTTAATGTGACAGATTTGCCGAGTTTCATGTTTTATTAATAACACAGTCGTTATATTGACAAAATCGTTACAAATTCCACATTTGCGTGTTTGTAACAAAACGCACTTGGATATGTATAGGTTCCCATGGCAACATTACTTGTTTCGTTCCTGTCTTCTCGAACCTGTTACAGTGTACCCGTCCACATTCGACGTGTCTCGTCAAAACAAATTCATTCGCAGAGAAGTTATATTACTTTGCATTGTTTTAAAGTCACTCTTTTTATTAAATTTTCGACCACATGGTCTTTATCAAAATAGTATGAAAATGTATGGATACATTTTCATACTATTTTGATAAAGACCATGTGGTCGAAAATTTAATAATAAGAGTGACTTTAAAACAATGTGTATTAAATGTGCTTCCCTTCGGAGGTTATTGGAAATTACTATATTACTTTATATTTCATCATCTTACTAAGGCAGCTTAAAAGGGACATCCGCAATTTCTTTCTATCTCGTTCCCACGACATAGCATCTCGTTCCCACGTGTTAGCATCTCGTTCCTACGATATATGATCTAGAGGGAACGAGTTTGCTAATTCGTTGGTACCAGTTAGATATCTCGAGGGAACGAGATATCTAACTCGTTCGAACGACATTCTATCTCGTGGGAACGAGATGCTATGTCGTGCGAACGATATTTTGTGCCTGGTGCTAGACTGGCCACATATGCCATAAGCCACATAAGTCACAGAGCAGGAACTACGCTGGTCACACCACACATACAATTCGTTTTTTCTATCAAATCCACCAGTTAGCCCTTTCACCCCCAAGTAACAGGAATTGATTTTGATATTTTCATTTTCCGACCAATCCAATCATCACAAAATGATTTTCCAACAAGTCCATTTATAAATAGGGGTGTTTTTGTTCTCAAAAGTATGAAAATTACTTGCAAAAAGTGCAGATCCTGATGAGACGGCTCGTCACGATCTACACTGTTTGTCAATACAACTATACAGACCTGTGGTGTTGAAAGTGTTAAATGACAAGATGCGTTTTAAGATGATATTTTTTTTATTAATTAATTCCCACGAAACAACAATTCGTTCCCTCAAATTAACAATTCGTTCACACGATATAACAATTCGTTCTCTCGAATTAACAATTTGTTCCCACGAAATGACAATTCGTTCCCTCAATTTAACAATTTGTTCCATCGAATTAACAATTCGTTCCCACGATATAACAAATTCGTTCCCACAAATTAACAAGGGAACGAATTGTTATTTCGTGGGAACTAATTAATAAAAAAAGAATATACGTCCCCTGCGGGGCTCCGTACACTAAACCATGTACATGTATCGTATTTATCCCGTCAACACAGTGCGCCGTGAAAGACAGTGCCGCGAAACATTTTTGATATCCTGTCAATACGACCTAATCACTGCGTATGAATATGTGCGGTTGTCATACTAGTAAATTCCCCGATTTTGAGGATGCGGCTGGAGTTATTTTTGCATTTTAAAGCTATTTGTAGGTGTTGACGGGATAAATAGAATAGTAGGTTAGTGCCGTGAATGGGAAAACATATCTGGCGCGGCACGGAAACGGTATGGACTCGCCCATCCCGTTTCCTAAGCCTCGCCAGATATGTTTTCCCATTCACGGCACTAACCTACTATTTTCTATATATTGGCTAAATCCCGGAAGACGGATTGTGTTGAATCCCACAGTTTGTTGATTTTGATGTTTTATTCATAGCATAATCACGAAACTAAAACAAAAACCATTAGTATAATGGCTGACGGCTACATGTTGATTATAATCTTCTCTCCGAGCGCTGAGCTGTCGCTACCCGTGTGGTCAGCGACCGACATGAGACACACCATGCGAGTTTGTACCTAAGAACATGTGTGATTTTTGTCGCGCCGGCTTGCGGACTGCGCGATATAGTCGGTACATTGGCGTACGTACGTACGTGCGTCCGTACGTACGTGCGTCAGGTTAAATATTTGGTTTTTGGTTAATGCTTTTGGTTAAAGTTTGTCGGTATACATGTACTATCAAAGACTCGGCGGGCGCAACTTACGGGCCGCGGTCATCTAGTTCATGAAATATATTTATACAAACTGTGATATTCCGTCAATTACGTTGAAAGATGATTTAAATTCCACATTTGCCATGAAAATCTCGTCAACTTTCGACGTCATTTACGGAAAATATCATCACTTTTATAGATATCTTTTTTATGAGACATCGCACAAGTTCTTAAGAACAAAATCACATGGCTGTGGCAGTGACTGGGTAATTGGGGCTTATGGGATTTGTGACCAGTGTAGCTCCTGGTCAAATAGCACACTCCTGTAGCCTGATACCAATATATACAGTTTGTCAGGAGTATAACGGACGATTCGCTGATGTGCTAGCGAGCAGTGCAGATCCTGATCAGACTGTGCGGATGCACAGGCTGATCTGGATCTACACTGGTCGCAAACCCCGATAAGCTCCATTTCTCCAGTCACAGCCAAATATGTCTCCTGATCAAATAATACTCCTGTAGTCTGGTAACCTTCTATATTGCCTGTTAGAAGCATGGTGGGTGTTTCATTGATGGAATAATGACGAACAGTGCAGATCCTGATGCACAGGCTGATCTGGATCTACACTGGTCGCAAAACCCATAGGCCCCCTTTTCTCTTGTCACAGCCATATATACGGCGGTAATCCGCCAATTGGGTATGAGGTGGGATACATTACTTACAGCACGGTTGTCCACATCTACGATCGATAAGTAATTGAGTAAGCAAGTTTTCTTAACTTTATTGTTGTTTTGTCAATAACATTATTGATTAATAAATAAATCCTTGCTTCGTTTTTTAGGATTAATTTTCATATGCAACGAAAGAAGTCCACACATTTGCTCCGTCTGTAAATTTCGTTCAGCCCATATAGAATTCCACAAAATAGGTGACAATAAGACGAGGGTGTCGTCTGTTTGAAAAGACCCTTTAATTTTCTTGACACCGGATACATGTATATAATTGACACACAAACGGTCCGCGGTTTGGGTAATTGATAGCTTTCACAGGTGTTTTCGATAAAAAATGGACGATTTAATCTGAATTAATGCGGTCGTTGCTAATGTATGCAAGTGATGAAAAACCTTAAAGTACATACACTGTAGTTAATACTATATACCTGGAGCCCGGTTCACTAAACTTCATACGAATAAACTGTTCGTAAGTGCAAATTTAGGATAGTCTGGAAATTTAAATTGATGCATTTACATTTATTGAGCATAGCAGCCTATGCTCAATAAATGTAAATCCAATAATCGTTTACAAGACAACATTGTTAATGTGACATTTACAGACTATCATAAGTTTGCACTTACGAACATTTTAGTCATACGAAGTTTAGTGAACCGCCTCCCAGATTATCAGACTCGTATTTTCAACGTACGAATTCAATATTCGTGTACATGCGATATAATGATGCAATTACGGAGCCCCGCAGGGGACATGGATATTTTTTATTAATTCATTTCCACGAAATAACAATTCGTTCCCTCAATGTAACAAATCGTTCCTCGAATTAACAATTCGTTCCCACGATATAACAATTCGTTCCATCGAATTAACAATTCGTTCCCACGAAATGACAATTCGTTCCCTCAATGTAACAATTCGTTCTCTTGAATTAACAATTCGCTCCCACGATATAACAATTCGTTCCCACGAATTAACAATTCGTTCCCGTGGGAACGAATTGTTAAATTGAGGGAACGAATTGTTAATTCGTGGGAACGAATTGTTAATTCGTGGGAACGAATTGTTAAATTGAGGGAATGAATTGTTATTTATAAAAAAAAGAATTCTACGTTCCATGCGGGGCTCCGTATGGAATAAATAGAGGCGTTTATTATTTTTGCAATCCATATTGCAATGCATACTAATTATACAGTGTGTCCGGTTTAGAGAGAATCGGCTGTAAACTCAGCAGCTGTACAATGGGGTCAGCGTGTAAGTGCACACATGAACGAACACGACAGGTTGGTTCGCTACCCACCCAAAGTGTATGCTGTTACCACTCAGTTGAACCGTCTCGCCGAGACGGTTCAACTGAGTGGTAACAACATACACTTTTGATGCGAAATGAGAAAAATGCAGAAAAATATTTACATTTGTTTTTATGCACGAAATACAGTGGGGTCAGCGTTCCAACTTGTCGTGTTCGTTCGTGTGTGCACTTACACGCTGACCCCACTGTATATGTATAAGTTATAGTTCACATATTGAATTTTGAAGGAATTAAATGCGAGAGAGCTCCAGCGACCGCAGCATTTAGTTCCTTAAAATCCAATATGTGAACAATAACTGACTTATAGTTCAGCCAAGTCTATAATGCAAGTTCCCATCTGAGTATTGATTTTCCATTTCCTGTCGAATTAAATTTGAGAATGTGCAACTTATTTGTGTTAAATCATGCAATATGTGAAATAAGTGGAGCGCGATACGGGCTATCGATTGGTTGAGAAATGAGGGCTAACCATAAGGACATTTATGAGAGTTCAGAGCCCGTATATATGAGTTTTCATGCATGTGCACCATGTCTTATGGATAAATTCCTCGAAGCTGACAATGACATACAACGTGCGCTGGTCTTTTGTTGTTTGTTACCGTTCACTACACCTGTTTCCTTGTGATTTTTGTCAAATTAGGTTTCATGCAAAGTATTGAAACTCAAATGGGCTCGTTGAACCCTTTGCCCGTATCTGTGTCATGGGAATTTACTTAGCGTACATACATTAGCTGTTGTATCTAATTATACAACAAGGTTCATGATCACGTGGTTACAACAACAACAACGTCGCCCACTCCAAAGTAAGTATTATTTGATATTTTCCTTAATATGCAACTGATTTTGATGAAATATGGCGCAGCAAACGCGTCTTCATGAGCTGCATTTGGTGGTCTAGGGAGTTTGGCACAGACTTCTGTCGTTTTTGCGAAGAATCGATTTCCGTATCTTCGCAAAAACGACAGAAGTTTGTGCGAAAATAAAGAGACCACCAAAATGCAGCTTAACAAGACGCGTTTGATGCGCTATATTACATCAAAACCCGTTACGTAATAAGGACACTATAAACGAATACGTACTTTGAATCGGTACTTGTTGGTGTTGTTAGTACCACGTGATCATACACCTTGTGCAAGCATCACGCAAACTTATTTACTACGAATAAATCGCTTCACGCATGTAATAGTATTATAAGGACACAGTGGAACCTCTCCAAAGTGGACACCATGTTATAGCGAACATACGAGTTGGGCTGTTGACGAACATACGAGTCGGGCTGTTGACGAACATACGAGTCGGGCTGTTGACTTGTAGTAGCCAAATATGAAAGTTTGCAATATATATACATCCACAATTAATTTGGAAATTGCATAGTATTGTATATCATTTTCTGGAAAAATCGCAGTTGAAAAAAGAAAAAAATGTTTATCTTAACAGGTACACCACCTATATTCAGTGGTATTACCATGGATATTGGAAGGAGTTGGAAGTTCACATAAGTTACACGGTATATCGTGCACGTACGCCAATATTTTTTGTTTACTATAGCAGTAAGTCAGGGGCGGATCTAGAGGAGGGGGGGGGGGTTACAGTTTACCACCAGTTGGAGTCGTAAATGCCGTAAAACACAGGAAAGTGCATTTCGAAGAGCTCAAAAACAGGACATCCGCCTAGTTGCGAACGGTAACTCTTGCAATTACTCCCGTACCGTCCGTAGCTAGTTACGGACGGTACGGGAGTAGATTGCAAGAGTTACCTTCGCACTAGACAACCCCCGTTCCCAAAATGTTGGATCCGCGTTGCGACTGTAAGTTTAGTTAGACAGAAGCCACGACTCCAGAAGTAACGAGGAGTACTAGTACAGGAACAAAGGCTATGTCGGTGGTCGCAGTGTGGTAAGTAGATTTGATAGGAAATACGGCTCCCGGTGGAATGGAACGTGAGGCTCTTTTAATCCCACTAGAAGAGCGTCTGCCGAAATTATAGCAAAATGGTATACTGGATAAAATAAGTAAATAAAATGGGCCTCGCCGCATCTGTTACCAATACTACGGTGTCCTGTTACGGACACTTTGCAGTCTTGCTGGCATTCTCGACTTATACATGATATCGCGAGATTGCGAGAACGCGAGACGAGATAGCGAGAACGCGAGTCTAGAATGCGATATCAATTTCGCATTCTCGCTTTGCGATCTCACGATCTCGCCTTTGTTCTCGCAGTTTCGCGATCTCGCCACGCGTTCTTGCGATCTAGCGATCTAATGCAAAATAGCCCTAACAGGACACCGTACAATTCAGATCCTGATCATACTGAAAAGTACCAGTGTCTTGACTATAACTTGATTAACTCTCTAAACACAGAAACAGCATGCGCGGCTGAGAAGCGAACAGTGTAGCCCCAGATCAGACTGCGCGGATGCGCAGTCTGATCTGGGTATACGCTGGTCGCAAATGGAACATGGATCCTTTTATCGATTGGCGATTCGAAGTAAGGTCCACCAGGAATTCGGCTCGACTGTTTGTTTATTATTGATGCCACAGTTGGTCATACCATGACGGATAGAGAGATAATGTTGACGTTAATGTTTTAAATAGTTGAGCATGTGGATTGGCAAATTAATCATTACACGTACATTCCTACCCCTTTGGAATATACACTCATATTAGTTGCTGCCATCGTTAAAGGTACATGCCCACTCAGTTGGCACAAACTGTTCTTTATACCAGAGACATCATCTGAGACATTTTCTGGCCAAATAAACATTAATTCACCATTACCCCACGTATTGATTGGCATTGTTGTACATTTTATATCAGAAGTAAATTTCCACACTGATATCAGGGGCGATAACAGTTTTACCTTAAAATTAAACGGACAATACTATTTATTATCTGTATTTATTGTTTGATGTGCAATGATCAAAGTTTATAATCTGTCGAAAAAGTCAGGTTACGAATTTAATTACTATAAATAACAGTTTGTGCCTGCCGAGTGGGCACGTACCTTTAAGGGTTTTGCAACCATCGTAGATTCAGATCAGCCTGTACAGCTGCACAATCAATCAGGATCTGCACCGTTCGCAATTCCAGCAATGAACCACTCGTCATGCTTCTATCAAGCAATATAGATCGTTATCAGGCTACATGAATGTGATATTTTTCTATACCTGTCACATATCCAATAAGCCCCATTTCTCCTGTCACAGCCACCTACAGACTATCTATCCTATTTCATTTGCGAACTATCTGGGTGTGGATATGGGTCATATCGTAACCCAGATACTATTCCGCCAATAAATAACACGTATTCTGATACACGTACGCCATCATATTTAAGGACTGACTTTACAGAATATGACCTTTTGATTCAAATGTATTAGAATCATACATGTGACTGAATATCTATATAAAGTATATCTGACCCTGTTCTTCTTAGAGTATACTATACAGCGCATTGAGTTTCAATCTCCGCCATTTTAGTTTGTACATACTACAGTGGGGTCAGCGTGTGAGTGCACACACGAACGAACACGACAGGTTGGTTTCAACCTGTCGTGTTCGTTCGTGTGTGCACGTACACGCTGACCCCACTGTATCTGACAGTTTCACCACTTGGTTCTTTTGACACATACAGCAAATAGTATGGCAGAAATGCTTTGGTGCAATACGTCCCAGACATATAGGACGACAACGTCATATAAATATTATGACTACACTCAAAGCTAGATATCTGAGCTTGTTTACCAGCACACATAAACTACACAATGGACACTTTTTCAATGTGTAAAATGTTAAACTGATGCATAGTCAATTATTGGAAGTAAATATGTCACAGGTAAAAGTCGTATTTACTCGCATAGTAGGCACGTAAACACTAGTGACAATACACTCATATAACTGCTTACAAGTCACTAGATGTATGTTAATGCAGGTATATAGCTGCAGGTTAGATATCAGACTTTGTATCTAAATGTATCCATGTGTTTGATTTTAATTAGTGGTATGTGTCAAACGCTACAATATGTAAAACTGGCAGATGGCTTGTACACACTGACATTGCGGACATTGCAATGGAGCTGCAATGTCCGCAATGTCAGTGTATAGTAAGGATATAGTAAGGAGAGAATGTGCATATGCATGTTATGATCCCATCACATTTACGAAGCAATTATGTATGCATCATAGGCTGATTCGGGTCCAACGGGTCCTTAACTACAGCCAACGTGTTATGTCTACCGATTGGCAATTCCAATTAAGAACACGATAGTCCGAAGCCTGACATCTGGCGTGTCAACTAGAAACCGTACACACGTTGCAAATCTTCGCCCACAATGTCGATACAATTCCAGGTAAGATAGAAATATGGATACCGCTCGAATTCGCATTGTTTTACGTTATCAAAAGTGGTTTTACTATATAACCTTTAAACGCGAATGTGGCCAGTCTCTCCTACTTTCACTATCCTTGTGGATGCTGTGGAACCGACTTTAAATGACTCGTACAGTGGGGTCAGCGTGTAAGTGCACACACGAACGAACACGACAGGTTGGTTCCTATGGTGGCTGATTAGGGACATTTCGCCTCGTCGCTCCGTCGCTCCGTCGCCACGAAGTTTATCGCTCCTTCGCGGCGACGGAGCGATAATTATCGCTCCTTCGCGGCAAAGGAGCGACGAGACGAAGTTTAGTGTCCTTAAACTTCGCTTCGTCGCTTCGTCGCCCCGTCGCTCCGTCGCTCCGTCGCTTCGTCGCCCCATCGCTCCGTCGCTCCGTCGCCACGACGGAGCGATAATTATCGCTTCTTCGCGACGACGGAGCGATAAACTTCGTGGCGACGGAGCGATAAACTTCGTGGCGACGGAGCGACGGAGCGAAGTTTAAGGACATTAAACTTCGCCTCGTCGCTCCTTCGCCGCGACGGAGCGATAAACTTCGTGGCGACGAAGCGACGGAGCGATAATTATCGCTTCTTCGCGGCGCACGGAGCGATAAACTTCGTGGCGACGGAGCGACGGAGCGACGAGGCGAAGTTTAGTGTCCTTAAACTTCGCTCCGTCGCTCCGTCGCCACGAAGTTTATCGCTCCGTCGCCACGAAGTTTATCGCTCCGTCACCGCGAAGAAGCGATAATTATCGCTCCGTCGTGGCGACGAAGCGACGGAGCGACGAAGCGACGGAGCGACGGGGCGACGAAGCGACGAAGCGACGTTTAAGGATACTAAACTTCGTCTCGTCGCTCCTTCGCCGCGAAGGAGCGATACTTATCGCTCCGTCGCCGCGAAGGAGCGATAAACTTCGTGGCGACGGAGCGACGAGGCGAAATGTCCCTAATCAGCCACCATAGGTTCCAACCTGTCGTGTTCGTTCGTGTGTGCACTTACACGCTGACTCTACTGTAACATGTTTTCACTGGCTCTGCATGAAGGAAACAATAGGTTCGCTTCGTCATATCCTCCAGTATTGTTTATATTATTTGGCCATTGCACCCATGTTGACATCCATTGACGAACTGGTTCATTGTTTTCTTTTAAATGCTACAAATATACTGACAATTGACGTTAAAAACACCCCAATTATGTTTCTCAAGACGAATGAGGGATCGTCGTAGCTAGTTATCTCCCGTTTAATTTATTTATAGAAATCCGGTCCAACTATGGCCTTATTGCTTATAAAAGGGACCACTGTAGCATGATTTGTGATGAAAAGGAGCAATTATAGTGATTTACATTAGAGTTCATCCAGATCATCCGGCATATCTGCACAGTCTGATCAGGGTCTGCATTATTTGCCAGATTCATATTTTCACACTTATTAATGTTATTCCAATCAATGTAGACTCAGATCAGACTGCACATGTGTGCAGTCTCATCTGGATCTACTCTGTTCGCAAAACTTATTTTTGTTTGCTATTCAGTAAGAAATAAACGCTGAAATACAGCAAAGGACCGGATATCTATAAATAGATTTGCAAAGGGAAATAACTTGCTCGGATCCCTCATTGGACAGTAATGGATCAGAATTCGCAAGCAAACCGTGGCTGTGGTCTCAAAACATCGGGATACATTATTTTATACCGGACTATATTTGCACTATTTAGCGTATTCCTATCTCCTGAGTCATGTACAGTGGGATCAGCGTGTAAGTGCACACACGAACGAACACGACAAGTTGGAACGCTGACCCCACTGTATTTCATGTATGCAAAAATGTAAATATCTTTCTGCATTTTTCTCATTTCGCATCAAAAGTGTATGTTGTTACCACTCAGTTGAACCGTCTCGGCGAGACGGTTCAACTGAGTGGTAACAACATACACTTTTGGTGGGTAGCGAACCAACCTGTCGTGTTCGTTCGTGTGTGCACGTACACGCTGACCCCACTGTACTCTATATCCGTGCATAGAATTATGCCACTTTGATTTTCTGGAACGAAACTTTGACTGGGTCAAAAATACAGACGAACACGTATGTGTACATTACGTTTGCCGCCGTTGTTATAGCCACCGTATATATATCAAGGTGCATGATCACGTGGTTACAACAACAACAACGTGGCCCACTCCAAAGTAAGTATTATTTGATATTTTCCTTAATATGCAACTGATTTTGATGAAATATGGCGCAGCAAACGCGTCTTCATGAGCTGCATTTGGTGGTCTAGGGAGTTTGGCACAGACTTATGTCGTTTTGCGAATAATCGATTTCCGTGTCGGAGACACGGACATCGATTCTTCGCAAAAACGACAGAAGTTTGGGCGAAAATAAAGAGACCACCACATGCAGCTTAACAAGACGCGTTTGATGCGCCATATTATATCAAAATCCGTTACTTAATAAGGACACAATACAAGAATACGTACTTTGAATCGGTACTTGATGTTGTTGTTAGTACCACGTGATCATACACCTTGTATATTATATTATCATATTTTTAGCGGAAATTGGCAATTACAAAGGATTGGCGTAGTCATGAACGCCATATCTACTGAATGTCCGCCATTACGTATTATTATTATTGAACGGTGTCTAACAATATCGAAGTTCTGAAATACCTAGCTTGGCAGAATAACCGGATAAACATTTCGACATCCGGGTACTTATCGTCGCCATTGTTGCTATTGTAAACATAGACGGCGATAAATCAACTTCCGTGACAGACTGGTTCCCCGTTGTGGCAGTACAGAGGGCGATTACAACACAATTACGACGGGGTTGTGTGACACAATCCATAAACCAGGTTTAATTCCAACTATCAGCGCTATCTGCACGAAGGAAACATGATTAGGGCATCGATCCTGTGAACTGCCTTTAGCATGTTAGCTACCCGTGTACACAAACGCTCATGCTCAGCCGATCAAGCTGATTGCCCCCAAGCACAATGTTCAAGTATTTTGAAATACAGAAATCTACAAATATTGGCAATATAGCGCAGTGTGGAAATTTACTTCCGATATAAAATCTATAACAATGCCAATCAATACGTGGGGTATTGGTGAATGAATGTTTATTTTGCCAGAAAATGTCTCAGATGATGTCTCTGATATAAAGAGCACTTGTGCCAACTGAGTGGGCATGTACTTCAGTCACAGCCACGTTGATTGGTGGAATATCTGTCTTGCAGGTAAACGTGTCATATCGAGACTCGGCTATTCCACAAATGAAATAGGAGAGAAACTGTACAATATAGTGTGGGGTCAGCGTGTAAGTGCACACACGAACGAACACGACAGCCTGTCGTGTTCGTTCGTGTGTGCACTTACACGCTGACCCCACTTCTTCCGTTCCAATCCTCTTGTACGGATTATCTAACTGAAGTTGATGTACGTATATTAAAGGTACATGCCCACTCAGTAGGCACAACATGTTTTTATATGATTTAAATAAGTGTATTATTGTGTCACTATTCCACCAGTTCTAAAATTTACGAGTGCCCGCTATACAGATATAATCATTTAGTAATATTTATTTTACTGATAGTGACGCGCGGTGGTATCAGGTTATTTTCATATGCAAATGAGGCACGCTATTTTTTCATTATTTATACTAATTAAATGCGTCATCTGAAAAAATAATATTTACGACAGATTATAAAGTATGATCATTGCACATAGAAAAATAAATAAAGATAATAAATAGTAATGTCCCTTAACAATTTAAAGAAACACGGTTATCGCCCCTGATATCAGTGTGGAAATATAAAATGTATAATAATGCCAATCAATACGTAGGGTAATGGTGAATTAATGTTTATTTTGCCAGAAAATGTCTCAGATGATGTCTCTGATATTGAGCATTTTGTGCCTAATGCGTGGGCATGTACCTTTAACATATGTTTATACTAGATAAAATAATGTATTGTTCGTCACTGGCAAAGCAACTATGAAGCGTCCCTAGCATACCATTGGAGTTGGAGCTAAGTGACTCTTGTGTGGAATGGACCTGGCACTAGGTTAGGATATTCTAATTTAAGGGCTGAATATATATTTTTCTGTAAATATTCAGTTCTGATTTTGGCAATTTCCCTCACTGACGGACAAGTTAAATACGATAGTCCAACCCGTTGGCCGGGCCTTAAATGACCTTATGCGTTGATATGCCGTTAAATACCAATACTCAATTCATCAATCCCTCGTATATCTGTTCCACAGGGGTTCGAAGTCGTAATGGGACGAATCACTCTGCCTGAGACAAAACGCCAGCTACATCAACAATATCCTCTGATATATTAATACTCCTCTATGGACCAATGCGATCTGTTCCATGATAAGCCAGCCTTCCATGTCAGTTATTTGCATATCGTCACGTGTTCTACGTAATCAGTATTGTCATCGCATTCTGAATCGTGCACGGCGCGTGTGTTGTCGCCCGAATCGCATTGGTGGCTGTGACTGAAGAAATGGGGCTGATGGGTTTCTGCGACCAGTGTAAATCCAGATCAGCCTGTGCATCCGCACAGTCTGATCAGGATCTGCACTGTTCGCCATTCCATCAATAAAACACACGTCATGCTTCTAATAAGCAATCTAGATCTTTGTCACACATCTAATATGCCACATATTTCTACAGTCACAGCCCCATTATGTATAAGAACATGTATGCAACTACAGTGGGGTCAGCGTGTAAGTGCACACACGAACGAACACGACAGGTTGGAACCAACCTGTCGTGTTCGTTCGTGTGTGCACTGTTTTAACCAGTTTCAACTGATTGTCATGTCCATCATATAGAGAATACCACAGTCTAGAGTATGTTGATATCAAGTTTATCAGGCAAGGAAACGCGTAGGAATTTCGTTGAAAAGAACGGGACTTGTTTTTGTTGCATCATTACACTGACGTCATTCGGTATTGTCATGTGACGCCTTTCGACCAATGAAATGTTAGTTTTTCAATTTGTTGTAACATGGATATTCGTATTAGGTCAATGCCTGATATAGCAATATGTTATCATTCAGTCAATATTCAGCCAATACAAAGCCCGTTACCCGATAAGCTGTTATATCTTCACAAGTGCCATCTGAATTTTACGGAGCCCCGCAGGGAACATTGATTTTTTTTATTTATTCGTTCCAACGAAATAACAATTCGTTCCCTCAATTTAACAATTCGTTCCCTCGAATTAACAATTCGTTCCCACGATATAACAATTCGTTCCCTCGAATTAACAATTCGTTCAAACGAAATGACAATTCGTTCCCTCAATTTAGCAATTCGTTCCCTCGAATTAACAATTCGTTCCCACGATATAACAATTCGTTCCAATTGTTATTTCGTGGGAAAAAATTGTTAAATTTAGGGAAAGAATTGTTAAATTGAGGGAACGAATTGCTAATTCGTGGGAACGAATTGTTAATTCGTAGGAACGAATTGCTAAATTGAGGGAACGAATTGTTATTTCGTGGAAACAAATTAATAAAAAAAAAAATTCTACGTCAACTGCGGGGCTCCGTAGATTTGATGTCCATCATAAACTGTTTCTAGTTGGAAACATAGCGGACTATCTTGTCATGAATAGTATTCGCAGGAGACGCGATGTCGCTGCCTTTTATGGAATTGTATCAGACCGGCTATATTTTATATTGAAGCCTCAATCCCTTTTATATGCTTTGTGAAAGCCAGTATCCCGATGGGACAAGAGCGCTTAGAAACTGGTATTGACAACCGATAGTTTAGACCGTGCTGGTAATAATGTTTGCACAGGGGTGGACCGGGAATAGGCACACAGATAGGATCGTGTTGGAATACACGCGTGTGATGTAATTGTGGCTGTGACTGGAGATTGAGGCGTATGGTATTTATGACCAATGAGGCTCTTGATCAGAAAGCATACTCTGGTAGCATGATAACGATCCTTATTGTTTGCACTAGTTTCTCGACCAATGCATCGTCTCAATTAATCGCATATTGCGACACTTTCGCCAATATCTATTCAATTAGCCATTAAATGTTCAGCCGCTATATTTAGAACTGATTGTACGCCTTGTGTCATCAGTTCACGAGAAGCAAAATTATCGTCCACACACGCACTCACTTCGTGTCACACCGCCAATCACATGCTAGTATAGCGATTCAAAATCACGTTTAGGGGCGGAGCTTCGCGAGTGGGCTGGTAAACAATAAGTACGTTATAGTTCACATATTGAATTTTTAATAAATTAATTTCGTAGTGTAGTTAATTTCACAGCCAACATATGAACTGTGGGAATATTGAATCTGAACATCAGCTACACCAACCCGATTTGTCTGACTAACGCAAGTCGCCCTGCGTTACAGACAGAACATTCGGGTTACAGCCATACCGACCAATGTATATTTTGTAGTTCATCTATCAAAATATTCGCAGCAGATTACACTCTTGTACAACGAATCTCTGTTTCGACGTCTTGCTGGACTGCTTTTGATTGACGTAATGGTGAATGTGGGCCAGTATAGTGGTATTGGCAAATAGTGTAGATCCAGATGAGCAGGCTCGTGACGAGCCGTCTCATCAGGATCTGCACATTTTGCAAATAACTTTCACATTTTTGAGAACAAAAACACCCACTTTTCATAAATGTGCTAGTCTGAAAATCATTTTCGGACGATTAGATTGGTCCGGAAATTATCATATACACATCTATTCCAGTTACTTAGCGGTGAAAGGGTTAAATGACTTTATAACACAATGTGTTAATATCACAATACCCTAAATTAATCTCTTTTTTTTTTGTAAATAAGATCGACACAGAAAACGCGCCGAGTGATCAGTATAGCTTCAATGCATCATTGTACCTGTGCAATTACATTAATGTAACATGTGCTATAATTTAAAGTGCACTATTTATTATATTTGTTTGTTATGAAATCATTAACCTCATTTAATAAATATCGTATTAATTGTGGCTGTTACTGGATTAATGGGGCTTATGGGTTTTTCGACCAGTGTACATCCTGATCAGCCTATGCATCCGCACTGTATGATCACGATATGCACTGTTCGCAACTGCATTGATCAGGAGCTACATTGGTCACAAATCCCATAAGCCCCATTTCTCCAGTCACAGCCACATAATAAGATCCGATGTGAAATGTCATGTTATCTCGCCTGTGATCACCGAGTGTCCGAGTGGCCGACTTATCTGAGGTCCTGTGAGGCCATAAACGTCCAATCCGCCTGTGGAAGACAATCCAATTGTTCTGCCAGTGGATCCTGTCTGTAACTATGTTAGGGCCACCGTAACTACGTTACTCAGTTTCGTGGATCATCTCACGGACGTGACCACGTGCCGCCCCATCGACCACGTGGGCTATTCACGAGGGGAGCAAACCTCTGTAAGTCCACGGATGTTTGGGGGTGTTTCATTTCGTGTGCTGTCTTTCCATGCTTAACGTTTTTAGCGCGCCTTTCGAGGGAAGGAGTGCTTATGACATACCCCACTCGGACCTAGGACCCAATACTTTGCTCATTTGGAAAACGTTACTCCACCCACACATATCCATACACTATACCTTACAGCCTATGCTCAATAAATGTAAATCCATTAATTGTTCACAAGAAAACATTGTTAATGTGAAATTTACAGACTATCATAATTTTGCACTTACGTACATTTTAGTCGTACGAAGTTTAGTGAAATGGCCCCCAGATCTCTACATTCGTGATACTCTCTCATATATTATATTTGATAAGTCAATCGTAACCTCTTTAAACCGGTCATCCTTAGATCATCCAATGTATCCGGTTTAGAGAGGTTCTACTGTAATAAAGGTACATGATGTGATAAATGAGCGTGAACACCATAAAAACTAACCCGAATTGTCTATCTGTAAAATCGTCCATCCCTTTTGACCGCTAGCTCCGCGCTGTCTCATGAGACCTAAGCATTAACAATAACCCATTGGCGATAACCTCGCATCCATTAGGAATAGAGTATAACGGACCATGCGTGCACTACAAGGACCAAGATCACGTGCATATTACAGTGGGGTCAGCGTGTAAGTGCACACGCGAACGAACACGACAGGTTGGAACCAACCTGTCGTGTTCGTTCGTGTGTGCACTTACACGCTGACCCCACTGTAATTCATGTATACAAAAAAAAGTAAATATTTTTCTGCATTTTTTCTCATTTCGCATCAAAAGTGTATGTTGTTACCACTCAGTTGAACCGTCTCGGCGAGACGGTTCAACTGAGTGGTAACAACATACTCTTTGGGTGGCTAGCGAACCAACCTGTCGTGTTCGTTCGTGTGTGCACTTACACGCTGACCTCACTGTATACTGTTCATACAGCGGAAGCACGGCCGTAGTCACCATCCCGGCAGCCACGGCGCGGTACTATTTTGGTACGTAACGCAGTTATAGACAAAACATTCGGGTTACATAAAACACACAATGAGGTATTCTCGATGCCCGGGTTGAGAGACTAAAGGACCTCCGACTAGCAAGATGTACCTTGTATGACGTGTGTGTGAGACCAGCGTTACACAAGTTAATCCGTTTTGTTTTTTAAGTGCATGTAATATTTAATAATACATGCACATGTACAAATTATATAAGTTTTTACTGTATGCAATTCCGTAAAATATTTATTTTATTACGAACAAAAACAGATTTGCATATGTGAATTTAACATGGAATGGAGGAGGACAACAATCAGATGTGAAATTCGACTTTTTTTGTGGAAATTGACTCCAAAATCTGGTTTGATAGGTTGTACATAAAAGGGTTAGATTTTGAAAACATGTTCACAAATGGTGCTACTGAATTTATTTTCCCCGCAATAAAATAGTTAACGGAAATACATTTATTGAAGAGGGTATAAGAGGCTAATATTTTTATTATTTATAACAATAAATGTTCTTACGTGTTGATAATATTGAGATTCAATACGCTTATTCCGCGAATTGTACGTGACTGAGGCTGGTCAATGTGTCACTAAACTAAAGCCCTGATTGCTAACGCACTCACGGATCTAACTGGCGGAGTAATGGACCGCACGGATATTGGACAAACGGCGATGAGAACCCGTGCTGGAGTAATTGTCGTATGCTAGTAAATCACGTTTGTTGTCATGGTGAAATCTGTGATTGCCAGGGGCGAATCCCGCCGTGACCGTAAATACGTCAAGTTCCGTCACTTTATGCAGACATGTATACTACAGTATATGTCAATACGGGACTACTGGAGGCAAATATATACAGGATCTTACATGAGTGATTATTTAATATGATATTTATTAAACGAGTTTACTGATTTCATAAGAAACTCGGTTATGCCGAGTTTCTTATGATATCAGTCAACGAGGTTAATAAATACCATATTAAATCAACACAAATGTTAGAGTATATTTATTGCATAAGCACAACACAATACATTGATGATGTAATGACCACCTAGCCTGTTTTCTGTACCGGCCTCATTTGCATATTTATTACACTAGTGTATTCTGATTTTTATTACACGGTGTTAATAAACTATGAAAGCCCGTTTTATGCGAGAAATACATGTATGCGATAATACGACAAAAATGACGCTCATTTTGTTTCGGTATGCTTCGGACTAATGGCAAACACTGCATGCACGACATACACATTACTATGGCAACAAACCGGATATTCTTCAGAATGACAGGCTCCCGTGGGGAAATGGCCAAATGTATGCTTTTTACTGTCGGATAACAATGGAAATGATTCTAAAGATATAATACAACATATACAAACAACGGCAGAAGAATTATTTTCTTTCCCGCATGTTTCTAAGGGTTAATCTGAGCCGCGTCCCTTGGTACCGACGTGTCTGATCCAATCAACGGATTCCGCTGTATACCGGCCCATAGCGACGACAGGTCAGTACTTTGCATAATTGAAGCGGTCAGCGGAAGAAGGGGGCAAGTTCCGCGAGGGAGTGAACACCTTCCTTCCACTGACCGCTTCAATTACTAATGTTTGTTTCGTTGTCTCGAGGCTGTCGCACTTATTATGTATTATCTTATATAAACAGTGAGTAAACTACGGAGCCCCGCAGGGGAAGTAACATTGTTTTTTTATTAATTCGTTCCCACGAAATAACTATTCGTTCCCACGAAATAACAAATAGTTCTCTCAATTTAACAATTCGTTCCCATGGGAACGAATTGTTAATTCGTGGGAACGAATTTTTATATCGTGGGAACGAATTGTTAATTCGAGGGAACGAATTGTTAATTCGTGGAAACGAATTGTTATATCGTGGGAACGAATTGTTAAACTGAGGGAACGAATTGTTAATTCCTGGGAACGAATTATTAAATTGAGGGAAGGAATTGTTATTTCGTGGGAACGAATTAATACAAAAAAAATAATTATACGTCCCCTGCGGGGCTTCGTACCTTTATCCGTACCTTTTTGCCACTGAACGCTTCAATTACTTATGTTTGTTTCGTTGTCTCGGGCCGTCCCAGTACGGCCCGCACTTGTATTATCTAATATAAACAGGGAGTAAACAGACATTCTTTAACTTTAACTTTTTCACTTAATGATATATTCCTGGTATATTTAATGCATGTATAGACATGCTCCGTTACTGTAACCTGTGTTTGAACCCAGATACAAATATATTGCCATATGATACAACTGATTCGTCCCTATATAACGCAATACACATATGTGTTAGCACTGTATGTCATTATTACCTGTAATAAATTGAAACCAGTTTTAAATAATGCAGAATGTTTCATTATTGTTAAGGGTTGTAAGCTATTTGATTACCGAAATAGTCCAAAATGGACATGGGACATACCATGTTGTATATTTGGTGGTGAAAGGGTTAATCCTTTACATTCGGAATACACCTTTACGGGTATTGACATTTTTAAATATTTTATTTTTGTTATTTCTCAATGAAAGTGTATGTTGTGACTACTCGTTTGAACCGTCTCGACGAGACGGTTCAAATATTGATCACAACATATATTTATGAGCTCATTTAAAGAAAATATTTCGGGTTTTTCACAAATAAAATGGAGTATCCTCAACATGAAATGGGTTAAGCGTGTCCCATGTCCAACTTTACCTACCAGATAATTCTGTTTTTTCTGAGATGGCGGTCCAACGTTACCTACCAGCCGTTTCACTGAACTTCGTAAGAAGTTCGTAAGTGCAAAATTACAATCCACAACAAAGTTGTTAAAGTAAATGTAGCAGGCGATTTTGGGAATTCTTTGGTGGATTTGTTCATATTTAATGAACCCTACATGTGAGTGGAAAATGGTAGCATTAATTAACCACGTTAATGTGTGTGAAGAGACTATGGAAATATTCGTATGATCATTTCAGTCGTACGAAATGTAGTGAAACTTCTGTTTTTTCTGAGCTGGCGGTCCAACGTTACTTACTAGAGACTTCTGTTTTTCTGAGTTTGCGATCTGACATTACCTACCAGAGACACTCTGTTTTTCCGAGCTGGCGGTCCAACGTTACCTACCAGAGACTTCTGTTGTTCTGAGTTGGCGGTCCAACGTTACCTACCACCAGAGACTTCTGTTGTTCTGAGACTTATGTTGTTCTGAGTTGGCGGTCCAACGTTACCTACCAGAGATCTTTGTTTTCTTGTACTGGCGGTCCAACGTTACCTACCAGAGACACTCTGTTTTTCTGAGATGGCGGTCAAACGTTACTTACCCGAGACAATCTGTCTTTCTAAGCTGGCGGTCCAACGTTACCTACCGGAGACTTCTGTTTTTCTGAGCTGGCGGTCCAACGTTACCTACCAGAGACTTATGTTGTCCTGAGCTGGCGGTCCAACGTTACCTACCAGAGACTTATTTTGTTCTGAGCTGGCGGTCCAACGTTACCTACCAGAGACGTCTGTTGTTCTGAGCTGGCGGTCCAACGTTACCTACCAGAGACATCTGTTGTTCTGAGCTGGCGGTCCAACGTTACCTACCAGAGACGTCTGTTGTTCTGAGTTGGCGGTCCAACGTTACCTACCAGAGACGTCTGTTGTTCTGAGATGGCGGTCAAACGTTACTTACCAGAGACACTCTGTTTTTCGGAGCTGGCGATCCAACGTTACCTACCAGAGACGTCTGTTGTTCTGAGATGGCGGTCAAACGTTACTTACCAGAGACACTCTGTTTTTCGGAGCTGGCGGTCCAAAGTTACCTACCGGAGACTTCTGTTGTTCTGAGCTGCCGGTCCAACGTTACCTACCAGAGACTACTTTTGTTCTCAGCTGGCGATCCAACGTTACCTACCAGAGACGTCTGTTGTTTTAAGCTGGCGGTCCAACGTTACCAGAGACGTCTGTTGTTCTGAGCCAGAGACGTCTACCAGCCTACCAGCTGTTTCACTGATCTTCGTACGAAGTTCGTAAGAAGTTCGTAAGTGCAAAATTACAATCCACAACAAAGTTGTTAAAGTAAATGTGGCAGGCGATTTTGGGAATTTTTTGGTGGATTTGTTCATATTTAATGAACCCTGCATGTAAGTGGAAATTGGTAGCATTAATTAACCACGTTAATGTGTGTGAAGAGACTATGGAAATATTCGTATGACCATTTTAGTCGTACGAAGTTTAGTGAAATTCCAAAATTACCTATCAGTGACTTCTGTTTTTCTGAGCTGGCGGTCAAACGTTACTTCCCAGAGACTTCTGTTTTTTCTGAGTTGGCGGTCTGACATTACCTACCAGAGACTTCTGTTTTTCTGCAGCTGGCGGTCCAACATTACCTACCAGAGACTTCTGTTGTTCTGAGTTGGCGGTCCAACGTTACCTACCAGAGACTTCTGTTGTTCTGAGTTGGCGGTCCAACGTTACCTACGAGAGATCTTTGTTTTCCTGTACTGGCGGTCCAACGTTACCTACCAGAGACACTCTGTTTTTTTGAGCTGGCGATCCAACGTTACCTATCGGAGACTTCTGTTGTTCTGAGTTGACGGTCCAACGTTACCTACCACCAGAGACTTCTGTTGTTCTGAGCTGGTGGTCCAACGTTACTTACCAGAGACACTCTGTTTTTTCTGAGCTGCCGGTCCAACGTTACCTACCGGAGACTTCTGTTGTTCTGAGTTGGCGGTCCAACGTTACCTAACACCAGAGACTTCTGTTGTTCTGAGTTGGCGGTCCAACGTTACCTACCAGAGACTTCTGTTGTTCTGAGTTGGTTGTCCAACGTTACCAACCACCAGAGACTTCTGTTGTTCTGAGTTGGCGGTCCAAGGTTACCTACCAGAGACTTCTGTTGTTCTGAGCTGGCGGTCCAACGTTACCTACCAGAGAAGTTTGTTGTTCTGAGCTGGCGGTCCAACGTTACCTACCAGAGACTTCTGTTGTTCTGAGCTGGCGGTCCAACGTTACCTACCAGAGACTTTCTGTTGTTCTGAGCTGGTGGTTCCAACGTTACCTTACCAGAGACTTTCTGTTGTTTTTTTTTCTGGAGCTGGCGGTCCAAACGTTACCTACCAGGAGACTTCTGTTGTTCTTTGAGCTTGGCTTGTCCCAACGTTAGCCTCCACCAGAGATTTCTCTGTTGTCTGAGCTGTGAGGTGGCCGGGTCCAATCGGTTACCGGTTACCAGAGACTACTCTGTTGTTCTGGAGCTGGCGGCCAACGTTACCTACCAGTAGAGTTTACTTCTGTTGTTCTGAGCGGTCCAACGTTACCTACCAGAGACTCGTTGTTCGAGCTGGCGAATTACCTACCAGAGACTTCTGTTGTTCTGAGTGGTTGTCCAACGTTACCTACCACCGTAGATACTTCTGTGTTCTGAGTTGGGCGGTCCAAGGTTAACATACCAGAGACTCTTTGTTCTGAGCTCGCGTTCAACGTTACCTACGAGATTTGTTGTTCTGAGTTGGCGGTCCAACGTTACCTACCAGAGACTTCTGTTGTTCTGAGCTGGCGGTCCAACGTTACCTACCGGAGACTTCTGTTGTTCTGAGTTGGTTGTCCACCGTTACCTACCACCAGATACTTCTGTTGTTCTGAGTTTCTTCCGGCCTTCACAATTACCTACCCGAGATTCTGTGGTGTCTGAGACACTGCGTCAACGTTACTACCGGAGACTTCTGTTGTTCTAGTTGGCGTCCAACGTTACCTACCAGAGACTTCTGTTGTTCTGAGTGGCGGTCCAAGTTATTGGCGGTCCACGTTACCTACCAGAGACTTCTGTTGTACTGAGCTGGCGGTCCAACGTTACCTACCAGAGAAGTTTGTTGTTCTGAGCTGGCGGTCCAACGTTACCTACCACAGACTTCTGTTGTTCTGAGCTGCCGGTCCAACGTTACCTACCATAGACGTATGTTGTTCTGAGCTGGTGGTCCAACGTTACTTACCAGAGACACTCTGTTTTTCTGAGCTGGCTGTCTAACGTTACCTACCGGAGACTTCCGTTGTTCTGAGTTGGCGGTCCAACGTTACATACCACCAGAGACTTCTGTTGTTCTGAGTTGGCGGTCCAACGTTACATACCACCAGAGACTTCTGTTGTTCTGAGTTGGCGGTCCAACGTTACCTACCAGAGACTTCTGTTGTTCTGAGTCGGCGGTCCACCGTTACCTACCACCAGAGACTTCTGTTGTTCTGAGTTGGCGGTCCAACGTTACCTGCCAGAGGCTTCTGTTGTTCTGAGCTAGCGGTCCAACGTTACCTACCAGACTTCTGTTGTTCTGAGTTTGCGGTGCAACGTTACCTACCAGAGATCTTTGTTTTCTTGTACTGGCGGTCCAACGTTACCTACCAGAGACACTTTCTGAGATGGCGGTCAAACGTTACTTACCAGATACTTCTGTTTTTCTGAGCTGGCGGTTCAATGTTACCTACCAGAGACTTATGTTGTTCTGAGCTGGCGGTCCAACGTTACCTACCAGAGACGTCTGTTTTTCTGAGCTGGCGGTCCAACGTTACTTATCAGAGACACTCTGTTTTTCTGAGCTGGTGGTCCAACGTTACCTACCAGATACTTCTGTTTCAGGATTCGTGTCTTATTATTATCGTTTGCCTGAAATATATTAACTAATCTCTCGAACATGTCAATGAAAGCTGTCGCAGATTGATGATAATATGTAGATGTGACTGGAGAAATGGGGCTTATGGGTTTTGCGACCAGTGTAGGTCCAGATCAGCCTGTGCATCCGCTCAGTCTGGTCAGGATCTTCACCGTTCGCCTTTCAATCAATGAAACAGTCGTCATGCTTCTAACACGCAATACATAGCTATCAGGCTACATGAGTGTGCTATTTGATCAGGAGCTACACTGGTCACACATCCCATAAGCCCAATTTCCCCAGTCACGGCCACATATGAGCCGGATGCCTGACAAATGATCGCGTTGCTCATCGGTCTCTTCAAAGAGACAGTCGAAGTGATATGTTATGTTCAATTTAACCTGATTACGCTCGCATGTGCAGCTCCACCGTTATATTAATAATCAATATTTTATCATTTTCCACAAGAGCAAACTACCGTTATCTAAAGACAATGATAATAATTAATGCGAGCACGCATCTGTTTGCATTGTCACGTTGACAGGTCATATTTATTCATTACACTGATTGGATTCCAGCCGCCCGGTGCTACGTGGCGTATATAATTCCCTTTGCTGGGATACAGACAATTCGAACGACATTGGCAGACCAGTCAGGCCCGTACACGGGAATTAAATTAGGGGGAGGGGGGGGGGGGGGTGTGCGTTGTCAACGGCGCGAAGGGCCAAAGGTGTTTTTTGCACATCCACGGACAGACATCGGCAGATTAACCATTTCACCTCTAAGTAACTGGAATGGATTTTGATATGTTAATTTTGTAACCAATCCAATCATCACAAACTGATTTTCAGACCAGTCCATGTATGAACATGGGGTGTTTTTGTTCTCAAACTTATGAAAATTGCTTGCAAAAAATGCAGATCCTGATGAGACGGCTCGTTACGAGTCGGCTCATCTGGATCTATACGTTTTTCCTATACCACTATACATGCATGTGGTGTTGAAATAGTTAAGGGTCGCACCCGTCGCACACCCTCTGCGTACGGGCCTGCAGTTTACGGTTTTCTCGTTTCCATTGCGGATTTAAGTCGCAGGAAAAGCATAGAGTATAGACAGAGAATACCACGATAATGTTGTTTTGATATCAAGTTTATCAGGTTCGGCTAGGAAACGAGTTTCGAGGCTCGCCTCCGAATTCCTACCGTTTCCGAGCCGAGCCTGGTAAACGATATAAACTTACACTAGCCTGGTGGTCTATTTATCAGTAGCCAATTTCATCAACATTGCAAAGTATACTTTAGTAGCAAAGTATACTTTGAGGGAGAAATTTTCAATTTTTTTGAAAAATTTATTAATTTTTATTATACTGAATTTATTACATTATCACAGCCATTATGGCTGTGATAATGTAATACATTCAGTATAATAATTCTGCATACTTTTAATCATGAAATACATGCATTTGTTAGTTCTATATGAAATAATGCATTTCAGGAAAAATAAATGATTACTCCCTCAAAGTATACTTTGCTAGTAAAGTATACTTTGCAATGTTGATGAAATCGGCTACAGGTAACACTGTATGCGACATACGGAGAAAATATGTCGTGGTTTTCGTTGTAAAGAACGTGGACTTATTTACGTTGCGTAATCACATTAGCTTGATTCGGTAATGTCATGTGATGTCGTTTGACCAATGGAAGGTAGTTTTGAATTCGTTGTGACCATGACATCTAGTCAATGTAGGATACGACAATTTGTTTATTAATCAGTATGTAAATGCATTAGGTCAATGCAAATAATACGTTGCAGTCAATACGCTTCTACAGTGGAACATCTCTAAACCGGACACCAAGAAAACACATGTGATCTTATTTTTGATGAGTTTCTTTGTCATTTATCTCAGGTGATCAGGTCTGTTCGTGATCGCATAGCACAACACTATGGGTCAGAATGATAAAATTCACGATTTAATTTACAGTGAAACCTCTCTAAGCCGGACACCCTGGGTGTCCGGTTTAGAGAGGTTTCACTGTAGATACCCGATAACAGAAAACATGAGGGAGTTATATTTGTATATTTGCTTAGACGAGCTCGCAATGTCTTCTTTTTCAACAATGGCTAGCAGTCATTTACGGACTATAATCTGGAATACGACAAGGGCTGTAATTACAGAACCCGGGGGTCAAAATCCCAGTGTTGTTGACCAAGCTATCTGCCTCAATGAGATAAGGCGGACTTGTTTACAAATCCCGCAGCCACGTTGATAAATTGCTGATGTCGCTAAATCGCCTGAGGACGAAGACAAATAAAAAATTAAAACAGATTACTGGAGTAATTCGCTGACGAGGCAGAAAATGAAGAGATATTGGAGGCGATTACCATTCAGTGTTCGCATAATGGAATGATCGATGCAGTCTCGTGTTCGCTAACATGATGATGACACAGGGGGCGCTGCGGTCTTATTTCGACGAATTACGGTTACGAGTACACGCGTAAATGCACACACGAACGAAATAGACACTGGCTAGTGTATTTTGATTTCAAGTTTATCAGGCAATGCTCGAAAACCGAGCGTAGGAATTCCGAGGTTGGCAATGGGATAGGACACTCTATACCAACAACATAGTCCCCCGCCCCTACCGCTGCCCTACCTCCACCCCACCCCGCACACTAGTTGGGGGCGATGAGGGACGTATACACCGTGTTGTCGACACCATATTACATATTATTTTACGTTCGCATGTGCTGCGTCCAGTAGCCGATTTCATCAAAATTGCAAAGTATACTTTTCTAGCAAAGCATACTTTGAGGGAGTAATCATTTATTTTTCCTGAAATTCATAATTTCATATAGAACTTACAAATGCATATATTTCATGATTAAAAGTATGCAGAATTATTATACTGAATTTATTACATTATCACAGCCAAATTGGCTGTGATAATGTAATAAATTCAGTATAATAAAAATTAATAAATTTATCCTAAATTTATACTTGCTGGAAAAGTATACTTTGCAATGTTGGTGAAATCGGCTACTGGTCCACCAATCCCCATCAATACCTGACTGACACTGATCGTTCACCACCCGGGTGTTTCACTTATCAAGGGCCCAACGTTAATATATCAATGTCGGGGGACTTGCCGTCGCCTTTCTACGGAGCCCCGCAGGGGACATATATTTGTTTTTTATTAATTCGTTCTCACGAAATAACAATTCGTTCCATCAATTTAACAATTCGTTCCCACGATATAACAATTCGTTCCCTCGAATTAACAATTCGTTCCCTCGAATTAACAATTCGTTCTCACGATATAACAATTCGTTCCCACGTGAATTTTAATCAACAGAAATTGTAATATTTATAAATTTCACCAGGTGCCATTGTACGAATCTGGCGGCTAACTGGTCACTGCTACCTTAGTTACTTAGTTAGTGCGCGCGCATGGCAATATTACGTACAGTCCACCAACATTTGAGACCTTTTTTGAAAATCTGGGCCGAGTGAGCACTTCCACAATTTATTTTCTAAGATACACTCTTCATATATTCACAGAGGCTGTTTGCTGTATATACTTGCTACAGAAGCTTTAGTAACTACACAAGTCAAATTGACATACTACGGAGCCCCGCAGTGGACATGGGTTTTTATCTTATTAATTCGTTCCTACGAAATAACAATTTGTTCCCTCAATTTAACAATTCGTTCCCTCGAATTAACAATTCATTTCCATGAAATAACAATTCGTTCTCTCAATTTAACAAATCGTTCCCTTGAATTAACAATTCGTTCCCACGATATACAAATCCAGTGGGAACGAATTGTTATTTCGTGAGAACGAATTGTTAAATTGAGGGAGCGAATTGTTATTTCGTGGGAACGAATAAATAAAAAAAAGAATTCTACGTCCCCTGCGGGGCTCCGTATATTTCGCTATTCCACTTAAATTTTTTAGCTCGACTATTAGAAAAATAGTTAGAGCTTATGTTGTCACCCCGGCGTCGGCGTCGGCGTCGGCGTCGGCGTCGGCGTCGGCGTCGGCGTCGGCGTCGGCGTCGGCGTCGGCGTCGGCGTCGGCGTCGGCGTCGGCGTCGGCGTCGGCGTCGGCGTCACCGTCACGCCTTGTTTAAGGTTTTTAGTCAAGCTTGTATATGCAATACTACTGGCCGTACACCCACCATACTTGGACAACTTCATCTCCTAGTGACGCACATCAATAACCCCTGACCTATATCTGACATTGACCTACATTTAGCCTTGAAATACTTACTTAATTTCCCTTGGTTAAGGTTTTTAGTCAACCTTGGTTAAGATTTTTATGCAGGCCGCAGCCACCTTGTTTGTCAAGCTATGTGTACATCGACAACCCTCGTAGTCGAGCTATGCTGTTCTCCTACAGCTCTTGACCAACGTCCCATTACCCAATGACAAGGTCTCTGAGATACTTCATCTGTACATCTTTTTGCAATGCTCTTTTAACCCCATAGTGCAGCATTGCTGTGTTTTGCAAATAAGTAGCATGCCCCATATGCCCAAGGTCAAGGTCACCGATGAGATGACCTACGTTCAAGTTAAGTCTTTTAGTTCGAAATATACGTCACATCCAAGTCACGGGCAGGTTACCCAAAATATAGCTGAGACACCTAATTCCGCGGAATCTTTGTTATTTTTTATTCAGTTTGCAGTTATCTTGTAGCTTGTTATTTAACATGCGAAATGTGTACACTCGAAGTTTATAAATGTTCAACATTATTTAAGGAATAAAACCATGGGCTGTTGCGTTTACTGTATTATGGACAACAGTTGGTCTGTTTAAAGTGCGTGGAGTCCGAATGACTTCTCGCAACCTTTAAACAGAACAAATGGTGTTCATAATACAGTAAACTCAACTGCCCATGGTTTTATTACTTATATTTACATTGCATTTTCGGATAGTTTAAAAAATGAAAGTAACCAAATACGGCGTTAAAATTAGGAATCTGGTTGCTTTACGTCATTTTGTCGCATTCATAGAACAGCGACGTTGCCGGACTAGACGAATCAACAACGTCGCGCGACGTCACGTGTAATGTACTGGGATATAAACGCAAGACGTTGAATGGGCGTTTCCATTATGAATTTAAGGACAGTGTAAATATTCCAGGATATCATGAGTTTGACTGTAATGCATTTGCAATATTAATGTGCATTCATGAATACTTACACCTTCCATAAATTCATAATGGAAACGCCCATTCTACGTATTACCTTTATATCAAAAATGCTTAAATTAGCCCACCTCGTGCAACTTTGTTGATTGGCAAGTTTGTTCGACGTTAACTGTATTGACTATTGTAATTTTGAAATTTGCGGCGTATATCAGAAAATGATAGGTCAGAAAATGTTTTCTGACCTCAGAAAATGTTTTCTGACCTATCATTTTCTGACAGACGCCGCAAATTTCAATATTACAATGCTGTTAATGCATTAATTTATTGTTTTGTAAATGTTATCGAGTCTAGTTGGGAAGTCGTACCGGAGTGCAAGGTGCTTGCGCAGGTCATACCGGGCAGATCACACAAATAACTACGAAGAAAGCAGTTCCAATACAATTACAAGAAATTAGAAATTTTTGAATGGGTGTGTCTACATTTACAATGTATGTTGTTGCTTTCTTTATATATCAATAATAAAAGTAATAAATGCAACATCATAATTATAATTGCACCATTTAATATTTATAAAATTTCCCTCCGGAGCGATCTATAGGAACCAGTCGGCCAATAAATAATGTGACCGTAAATTCTCAGGACAACGGTATTGATTGTTATTATTATGACAGAGAGATAAATAAAATTGATGCTGCAGGAAATGTATGTCTGTGCCAAACATTTTATTGTTAGCCGATATATTTATAGATCGGCTATATATTGGTTATCCATTGGTTTGTGAAAAAGTTTGTAACCACCATTTTCTCCTATATTCGGTAATCTACAAACGCGAAATTTGTTGTATCACTTCCAAACTACATCAACCGGATAATTTTTCATTTGTGCCATCATCTCTGTTTAAAACTTTAAATATAGCAAAATATCACAATTTGGCTATAAATAAACGTTTTAACTACAAGAGTTCGGTAATTTGGCTATAAATAAACGTTTTTAAAATAACGATTAGAGTTCGGTAAACTAAAGTTATGCGGTTTGCCTTCTAGGAAATATGTACGAATAGGAGCTTACGTCTATTTTTAGATGGCACTGTAACCGGTAGCTCCGGTAGCTCCGCCCACTCGTGTGCTGCCACATAATTCGGACAAACACTACAACTTTGTGTATTGCGGAGTGTAATCTGTAGATACATAGAGCATACAGTACAGGTTTTACGCTGGAATATTTCGCAACATAATGGTGACAACAAAACATTGATGCTATGGCGATTCACGAACCCTGAAACCCGGTGAAGACAAATACTTTATTGGATGGATTTGGGAACGGGTTTCCAAAACCTGCACAAAATCGAGAAAAATGTCAACGCTGGGTACAGAACTGTGTTGTGCACGACTTGATGTGGGGGATCAGATAGAGATTTTGAAAGTAAAAGTAGACGGTTCCGTCAAAAAATGGGAAATAACTCATGGAAATCAACCCGCATGACCCCGTGTTTGGCATACATCTAGAACCGGCTTAGATCACGAACTCCAGGAATGGAAGTAACACAATTTATTTTGCCGCAGGTAGCTTGCGATTGTCATGTTTGTGTGAATGTGGGTCTATGGGAAATAAATTGGTTGCCTCTTTTCTATAAGAGCAACATGTCAATGGCGGCTCGCCTGCCAAACTTCCTGATATTGTAATTTGCGTTAACGTGTCTAATCATTCGTGATATACAACCATTTGAGATACAAGACTACCCAGGATATAGACTTTCTGTATGTGTGAACTATCTATTACTGCCAAGACATATGAAACGTGATTAACGGTGAGATATTTTGCAATAACATTTCGCTGGACGTTTAGAACCATGTAACTTTCGTACCAGGGGTCCGTTTCACTAAACATCGTACGACTAAAATATTCGTAAGTGCTAATTTAGGATCGTCTGGAATTTTCAATTGATGTATTTACATGTATTGAGCATAGGCTGCATATGCTCAATAAATGTAAATCCATTAATTGTTCACAAGAAACAATACGAACATTTTAGTCGTACGAAATTTAGTGAAACGGCCCCCTAGTAACCAGGATGTTTCGGACCGGGACGTTTCAGATGCAAGCCAACTGTGTCTTTGACACGATTACCAGTCCTACAGACTCGTCGCACTAAATGTTGTGCAGATAACGGTAATTTCAACCGTCTTTAGGACTCCTTGCAAATCTAAAACATGCCGACACAGTAGGCGCACAATGGTCTTTATATCATATACATCATCTAAGACATTTTCTGGCAACATAAACATTCATTAACCATTACCCCACGTATTGATTGGCATTATTATACATTTTATATCAGACGTAAATCAGGGGCGATAACCGTGTTTCCTTAAAATGTTGACGGACATTACTATTTATTCTATGTGTTTATTTTTTGATGTGCAATGATCATACTTTATAATCTGTCGAAATATCATTTTTGCAGGTTACGCATTTAATTATTATAAATAATTAAATAATAGCATGCTTCATTTGCATATGAAAATAGCCTGATACCAACGCGAGTCACTATCAGTAAAATAAATATTACTAAGTGATTATATCTGTATAGCGGGCACTCGTAATTTTTAGAACTGGTGGAATAGTGACACAATCAAACATTTATTTAATTCCTATAAAGAACAGTGTGTGCCTACTCAGTGGGCATGTACCTTTAAGCAGACTAAATGTTTTGATATTACGGTTTGATGCCCATGGTTTTATTGCTTAACTGCAAGCTACAAAATACACGTCGTGAAGTGCTCGTGTATCAGGATCACAGTGGAACCTCTCTAAACTGTCCACTGAAAATATTATTTAAATCGTCTTCTAGCTGGTTAACGAACTTCAAACCACATTCAATCACACATCGTCTTGGCGATGCGATCCCAATGTGATGTCACAAGTCCTGGCAGAAAAAAAATATGCTGAGCACACAAATTGAAGAGCAAAGAATTGTTTTCTCGCGGCATAATTTGTGTAGCACCACAGAACAAAGTGGCAACATCCATTTTCCTGATTTAATTAACACCCTATAATATATTCAGGCGACAGAGTCGGCGTGGCGAACGTGACTTAATGCGGTGCTGACATGCCAACAATCCTGGAGCCCGTTTCATAAACTTCTTGCGACTAAAATGTTCGTAAGCACAATTTTTTGTTTACAAGAAAACAGTGTTGATGTGCAATTTATAATTGTGCACTTACGAACATTTTAGTCGTACGAAGTTTAGTGAAACGGCCCCCTGGTTCTTGTAGTTCGATCTCTGCTCATATGTGAGAAACAAATTATGTCTACTGTCTGTTTCACGAAACCTACCCCAATACTAGGGCCATATAAACAATGCAAAAAAACAGATAATATTAAATTTTATTAAAATTTAAGAATGAGCCTTCTTTTTATTGCGTAAAATTTGGTCTAATATTGATTTTATTACGAACAATTGATGTGTCTATTAACATGGGGGGAAAAGGAGGTAGGCGCCGTGAGAGGAGTAAACAAATAATGGAAATTGACTCCGAAACCTGGCTAGATAGCTTGGAAATGATCTAACTAAGAAAATATAAGTTAGATTTTGAAAATTGGTTCACTATTTATGTCTATATATGGGGATTTAACATGGGGACATTTGTTTTTCGTATTAAAATAAATATTGGACCAAATTTCACGAAATAAAAAGAAGGCTGATTCTTAAATTTTGATAAAATTTAATATTATCGAAAACAAATAATGTTTTTGCATTGTATATACAGTCGTAAATTTTGGGCAGTTTTCGTCAAACAGACAGTATAGCACATTTGAAAGACTCGAACATAGGACTCAGAAACTGACTCGTTCAAAAGTTACCCCACCCATCAACTGCATTATGTATCGAAGTGGGTGGGTGGCCGGGGGCAATTTTTAGATGAGCCATTTGCTGACTCCTGTATTCGAGTGTTCAACCTGTCGTCTATAAGACTGTTGGCAACATAAATGTGACTGTAACCATGAAAACACATCTTGGTATTTCATTAGAATTGTCTCCTTGGAGACAATTGTAATGAAATACCAAGATGGAGACAATTGTAATGAAATGCCAAGATGTGTTTTCATGGACTGGAAAAATGGGTATTTGGGTTTGGCGCTCAGAGTAGATCAAGCCTGTGTAGATCAAGATCTGCAATTTTCGCCATTCCATTAATGGAACACCTGTCATGCTTCTATGCGGCAGGTTAAATGCGGGCTCGAACCCGTTGGCCCGGCCTTGAATGACCTTAGCTGTTGATAGGCCGTTAAACACAAATAAATCAAAACTGTGATAAACACGGCAGAACATATTATGGAATTTCTATATTTTTTGTTGTGAAATGATCATACTATACGACATGTAGAAACAAATTTCCTATGCATACGTTAGTGAACTAAATTTAAATAAAACAAATTACTGTCTGTTTCACGAAACCTGCCCAAAGTGTATGGCCATATAAACAATGCAAAAACAAGATTTTTTTGATTATATTAAATTTTATCAAAATTTAAGAATGAGCCTTCTTTTTATTTCGTGATATTTGGTCAAATATTGATTTTATTACGAAAAATCAGTTCTGTATGGGAATTTAACATGGGGAAAAAAGAGGTGGAAACCTAGAGGAGGAGTCGAAAAACGAAACATTTTGGAAATTGATTCTGAAACCTAGATAGAGAGCTTGGAAATTATCTAACTAAGAAAACAACAGTTACATTTTGAAAATCTGTCCACTGTTTCTATGGGGATTTAACATGGAGAAATTGTCAATTTCCATTTTTCACGTTTTTCAACTCCTCCTCCAGCTTCTCCAGCTCTTTTCCCCACTTGTTAAGTCCCATAGAAAAATATTTTTTCGTTATAAAATTTATATTTGACGATAATTCCAGCACAAAAATATTTACACAATTCCCTAACATTTGATTGGTCCGTAGCAAGTCTCTGTCCAGCATTTATATCCCAGTAAACTCCATGACGAACTACTTTCCGTAACCGTCAGGCGCAGTTAAAATAATTCTTAAGGAAACGGAAAATAAACACATTTTCTTGATGAATTTATGATATAAACTTGGAAAAGTCGCGGGAATACTGGACGAGGCCTTCCGGCCTTCGTCCAGTATTCCCGCGACTTTTCCAAGTTTATACCCCAATAAATACCACAAAAAGGCCATTCATTCCTATAATAGTTTACGAAATGAAAAAAAAGAGCCCATTCTTAAATTATATTATCGAAACAAAATTGTGTTTGCATTGTTTATATAGCCGTAAAATTTGGGCAGATTTCGTGAAACATATAGTAGGTCAATGCATAGCCCGTTACCTGATAAATGGCCTTCTGCGGACGTTCAAACTAGTGGATATGTACTGAACCCATTGTGGTCCACTCTGACGCCTGGATATGCATGTCTGCGTGCTGACCATTGTGTTACTATGCCAACAAATGGGGCCTTTAAAAGCATTCCGCCATTATGGTACGATAACCGTAGGTGATGAACCTTCACACTTGCCGGAATTGCTGTTATTCTGATTATCTCGGCGTGTAACCTCCACGCCCGAGCACGCGGGTATCCGAATATGTAACCGTTTTAGATATAGCAGAGATATATATAGGCTAACGGCTATTTATATCTCTGGATATAGTAAACCCGGGTAGTATTGTCAGAGATTGGCGTGTTGTTGTTAGTTGTAGAAATGGTATTCATGCATAGTATAGTTCCGTGAAAGGTCAAATCAGATTTCCGGAGTTCACAGTCGAACCTTGAGCTACACTGGCTGTAAACACCAAGTTGTATTTTTTCCCGCCAATTCCCCGAGTCAATTAGAAACCACTGACCAATCGCGAGTTTCGTTATTAATGGCCGGACTTGATTGATGACACCGCGAACATGACCAAGGTTCAACTAATTTTGCCGAGTTAATTGTCTCACAATTCCTAAAATCGCCTTATACATAGAAAAATGTGCGATTTTTAGCTGTTTGTATATCAACCACAACTCGCAATTTCCAGGGCTTTTTTTTGTTCTCCGGAGTGATTTCGTGACGTCGATGGGAGAAGTAGGTGTTTGAAATTATGCAGGACAACATTAAGACCTACATGTGTGAACTATTTGTATATGTGACTGGGATGTGTAACCAGTGTAGCTCCTGGTCAAATAGCACATTTCCGTCGCCTGATAACATATACATGTATATGGCATATTAGAAGCATGCAGGGTGTTTCATTGATGGAATGTCGATCATTGCAGATCCTGATCCGACTGTGCGGATGCACAGGCTGATCTGGATCTACACCACTAGATCCTAATCAGACTGTGTGGATACACATGCTGATCTGGATCGACACTGGTCGCAAAACCAATAATCCCCATTTCTCCATTCACGTCCACATTTACTTGCTAAAGTTTCATATATTGAACGTTGTGTCCACCTATATGATTTTGTATCTTGTGTATTTCAAAATGGCTTTAGCGGCCATTTTGAATTTTACGCTTTAGCAGAGGTAGTTCACATTTTTTCGAAAGCGGTACCCGAGCACATTGCTTTCTAAAATGCTTCAGGTAGTCACATCAACAATGGAAAGGTCGGAGCACATTATTCATCATTGGTCACTATACTATTAACAGTTATTTTTGCGAAACCCAGTCATGTACTATTTGTGAAGATAGCATTCATATACCAGCACACGTAATTCCCTAGATTGACAGAGTTCGCATTTCGTAGGAATATCACGTGATCGGATGTCAATTCTTGTTGTCTCGCCTTTGTAGTTCCAGTAATTAATTTACCACATCAATACGCCGTTGCGGTCGTTATATGATCCCATCAGCGGCGATAGCGGGATATGAAAACTGATGAAAAGCAAGAAGCATGTCACATGAATATGGAATATATGCGTGGATAGAATGTATCTTGTGGTGACGTTTACACCCAGTGTAGTCCCAGATCAGTCTGATCAAGGAATACACCGTTAGCTATTACAGTTTTACGCATATATCTTCTAGTATGTCCCAATTCCTTGTTTGGTCACCACCTTTGGACGTCATTTGTCTATACGTTACCGGGGTTACACTATGGGAGGGCTATACTATAAAATCCCCTACTGTTCACCCACCCAGGGTGTAACCGGGGTTGGGTGAACGGAATGGGGTACTATAGACCCACCAACTGCTGAAATCAATGGAACAGATTGTCTACCTGACTGACGCCTCACATATACACCACCGCCTGCGCTTGTCTTGCCAATATTCGTAAATTTCTTTATTTCAAAATACATGAATATTGTTCTTGGAGGCAATCAGCTTGAGTGGCTGAGCTGAGCTATGCAACAGCTCAGGCACAGCCAATCAAACTGCTTGATTCTGAGTTGATAGTGCCAATAGATGTTTGAATGTGTTGGCATCTGGGCAAGATAAATACTTGAATATCGTTCTTGAAGGTAAGCGGTTTGATTGGCTGGGCCTGAGCTGTGCAACAGCTCAGGCACAGTCAATCAAACTGCTTTGTTGCGAGTTGATATTGCCAATAGATGTTCGGAACGTTAACATATGGGCAAGATTAACGCAGTCAGTGGTATTGCACTTGATTACGAGTTGATATTGCCAATATATGTTCAGAAACGTTGACATCTGGGCAAGATTAACGCAGTCAGTGGTGTAACACTTGATTGCGAGTTGATATTGCCAATAGATGTTCAGAAACGTTGACATCTGAGCAAGATTAATGCAGTCAGTGGTGTAACACTTGATTGCGAGTTGATATTGCCAATATATGTTCGGAAACGTTGACATCTGGGCAATATTAACACAGGCGGTGGTGTAACACTTGATTGCGAGTTGATATTGCCAATAGACGTTCAGAAACGTTGACATCTGGGCAAGATTAACGCAGTCAGTGGTGTAACACTTGATTGCGAGTTGATATTGCCAATAGATGTTCAGAAACGTTGACATCAGGGCAAGATTAATGCAGTCAGTGGTGTAACACTTGATTGCGAGTTGATATTGCCAATATAATTATGTTCGGAAACGTTGACATCTGGACAAGATTAACGCAGGCGGTGATGTAACACTTGATTGCGAGTTGATATTGCCAATAGATGTTCAGAAACGTTGACATCTGGACAAGATTAATGCAGTCAGTTGTGTAACACTTGATTGCGAGTTGATATTGCCAATATATGTTCGGAAACGTTAGCATATGGGCAAGATTAACGCAGGCGGTGGTGGACTAGCAGGGTAGGATTTGGGAAGTTTTGCTGTGCAAGAGGGTCTCATAAGTCAAATTGACTGACCTTTCAATAGGGGTGACACCTATAATAACACTTTTACAGTACACGCCCGAGACGAAGAGTTTACCATATGCGTTATATCGCCAATTACTAGTATTCTGGGGGTGGGGGGGGGGGGGGGGGGGGGGGGGGGGGGGGGGGGGTGGGTGGGGGGGGGGCGGTTTAAATAAACCATCTGGAATAAAATGTCCATAAGTGCAAAATTATTGTGGTCTGTAAATTTCACATTAACAACGTTTTCTTGAAAACACTTATTGGATTTACATGTATTGAGCATAGGCTGCATATGCAGCATAAGCTCAATACATGTAAATCATTCAATTTAAATATTTCCAGTCGATCCTTATTTTGCTCTTACGAACATTTTATTCGTACGAAGTTTATTTAAACGGCCCCCCCCCCCCCCCACTGGATTTATTCACAATGATCAGAAACAAACAAGTGACATAAGCCCCATGTTGTCCGATCGCGGCAATATGACATCGGAATGACCGTATAATACCCAGAATCGCTGAAATATAAAACGAATCTGGTCACGTGATCAGATCCCTGTCTTACAAGGTCACCGGAGTGACGCATGCTGACATATACCACATTTGGATCCGCGGTAGATATTTACATTCGTATGGACAAAATAAGTGTTTATTTCAGTTTATGCTTAAGTTCGAATCCCCAATGACAAGTTGATGTTTTATGTCCACATTCCAGGAAGAAATATCTACTTAATCCATTTACGTTCACTGCGCTATATTTTATTTCTTTGTTCTCCAAATTGAACATCAATATTTTCTCATTTCGCTCCGTTTTTGCTCATTCCGCTCGCAGTATCTTATCTCTGGAAAGGAAGACACATTAATAATATGATTGACATTCCGGAAGCAATACGCTGTAATTTACATCGACGGCGTTCACTGGAAGCCACCATTATTCCAGTAGGATTCTCCTCGCAGAGATATGTTTACACGGAGAATACCACGCTAGTGTCTTTTGATATCAAGATTAACAGGGAAGGCTAGGAAACGCGTAGGAATTCCGAGGCTCGCCTCGGAATTCCTACGCGTTTCCTAGCCTTGCCTGATTAACTTTCTATCAACATACACTAGTATGGCATTCTATTTATCAGGTAACGTTTAATGCTATAGAATGTGGAAATATGACGCGGATTTTATAAAAAAAGAACGCGGACTTGTTTACATTGCAACGTTACACTGACGTCAATCGGTAACGTCATGTGACACTGTTCAACCGATGAAACGTCAGTTTTCAATTGCATGTAGTAACTCAATTGCATGTAGTAACCCGGATATTCGTATCAGGTCAATGCCTGATATGACATTATGTTATCAGTCAGTACGTATTCGACCAATACAAAGATAGTTACCTGATAAAGTAACAAAACAACCCACTAAATACAGGCCTACACTTTGTCAATCATTGTGCCGGTGATTGCCAGCATTCAGTTCACACAACCGCCTGCGTTAAACTTGCCACGAGTAACCGTTTCTAACAGCCATTGGCAATCTAAACTCGCAATCAAGCAGTTTGATTTACTGAGCAGTCAATATACAAGTGCATTGGAATAAAACGACTGCAAATATTGGCAAGATTAGCACACGCGGCGGCCGCGGTATTTCGCCGGATTATTGGCATTCATGTCCAAATCTTCGGTAACTTGTCACTATTAAATCGGAATAAATACTTCATTTGTTGAATGGCGAATAGTTTAGACCCTGATCAGGATGTGCTGATGCAAAATGATCTACATTGGATAATCAAAAGCATAGATCGACAATGTAGGCATGGCGCTAGGGCCGACAACCGCCTGCGTTAATCTTGCCCAGATGTCAACGTTTCTGAACATGTATTGGCAATGTCAACCCGCAATCAAATGTTACACCACCGCCTGCGTTAATCTTGCCCAGATATCAACGTTTCTGAACATCTATTGGCAATATCAACCCGCAATCAAGTGTTACACCACCGCCTGCGGTAAGCTTGCCCAGATGTCAACGTTTCTGAACATCTATTGGCAATATCAACCCGCAATCAAGTGTTACACCACCGCCTGCGTAAATCTTGCCCGGATATCAACGTTTCTGAACATCTATTGGCAATATCAACTCGCAATCAAGTGTTATACCACCGCCTGCGTTAATCTTGCCCGGATATCAACGTTTCTGAACATCTATTGGCAATATCAGCTCGCAATCAAGTGTTACACCACCGCCTGCGTTAATCTTGCCCGGATATCAACGTTTCTGAACATCTATTGGCCAATATCAACTTCGCAATCAAGTGCTACACACCGCCTGCGTTAATCTTGCCCGAATATCAAACGTTTCTGAACATCTTATTGGCAATATCAACCCGCAATCAAGTGTTTACACTACCGCCTGCGTTAATCTTGCCCAAAGTCAACGTTTCTGAACATCTATTGGCAATATCACTCGCAATCAATCAGTTTGATTGACCATGTCTGAGCTGTAGCACAGCTCAGGCTCAGCCAATCAAGCTGAATGCTTTTAAGCTCAATATTCAAGTATTTTTAATAACGAAAATTGACAACTATATTGACAAGATTAGCGCAGGCGGGTGGTGTAGGGAGGCAAGACAAAATCTTGGTTACTCTTGCTATACCCTTGTGCAATTCAATTTCAACCATTTTAAAATACGTATTACAGTGGAACCTCTCTTAGCCGAACACCATGTAAACATATGTGATCTTGGTCATTTATCTCGGTATGATCTTGATTACAAAGCACACACATACGTTATAAAACTAGTCATATGCCTGATTTACAGTGGAACATCTCTAAACCGGACACCCTGGGGACCTCCCAGGGTGTCCGGTTTATAGAGGTTCTACTGTATTATTAGGTGACCGCCATCGAGTACGTATACTGTCTGTTTCACGAAAGTGCTACACCACCGCCTGCGTTAATCTTGCCCGGATATCAACGTTTCTGAACATCTATTGGCAATATCAGCTCGCAATCAAGTGTTACACCACCGCCTGCGTTAATCTTGCCCGGATATCAACGTTTCTGAACATCTATTGGCAATATCAACCCGCAATCAAGTGTTACACTACCGCCTGCGTTAATCTTGCCCAAATGTCAACGTTTCTGAACATCTATTGGCAATATCAGCTCGCAATCAATAAGTTTGATTGACCATGTCTGAGCTGTAGCACAGCTCAGGCTCAGCCAATCAAGCTGAATGCTTTTAAGCTCAATATTCAAGTATTTTTAATAACGAAATTGACAACTATATTGACAAGATTAGCGCAGGCGGTGGTGTAGGGAGGCAAGACAAATCTTGGTTACTCTTGCTATACCCTTGTGCATTCAATTTCAACCATTTTAAAATACGTATTACAGTGGAACCTCTCTTAGCCGAACACCATGTAAACATATGTGATCTTGGTCATTTATCTCGGTATGATCTTGATTACAAAGCACACACATACGTTATAAAACTAGTCATATGCCTGATTTACAGTGGAACATCTCTAAACCGGACACCCTGGGGACCTCCCAGGGTGTCCGGTTTATAGAGGTTCTACTGTATTATTAGGTGACCGCCATCGAGTACGTATACTGTCTGTTTCACGAAAGTGTTACACCACCGCCTGCGTTAATCTTGCCCGGATATCAACGTTTCTGAACATCTATTGGCAATATCAGCTCGCAATCAAGTGTATTACACACCGCCTGCGTTAATCTTGCCCGGATATCAACGTTTCTGAACATCTATTGGCAATATCAACCCGCAATCAAGTGTTACACTACCGCCTGCGTTAATCTTGCCCAAATGTCAACGTTTCTGAACATCTATTGGCAATATCAGCTCGCAATCAATAAGTTTGATTGACCATGTCTGAGCTGTAGCACAGCTCAGGCTCAGCCAATCAAGCTGAATGCTTTTAAGCTCAATATTCAAGTATTTTTAATAACGAAATTGACAACTATATTGACAAGATTAGCGCAGGCGGTGGTGTAGGGAGGCAAGACAAATCTTGGTTACTCTTGCTATACCCTTGTGCATTCAATTTCAACCATTTTAAAATACGTATTACAGTGGAACCTCTCTTAGCCGAACACCATGTAAACATATGTGATCTTGGTCATTTATCTCGGTATGATCTTGATTACAAAGCACACACATACGTTATAAAACTAGTCATATGCCTGATTTACAGTGGAACATCTCTAAACCGGACACCCTGGGGACCTCCCAGGGTGTCCGGTTTATAGAGGTTCTACTGTATTATTAGGTGACCGCCATCGAGTACGTATACTGTCTGTTTCACGAAACCTGCCACAATTTTACGGCCATACGTACAATGCGTGAAATTTGCTCAAATATTGATTTTGATTTGTCTATGGGAATTTAACATGGGCGAAAAGGAGGTGGAGGAGCTGTGGGAGGAGTCAGAAAACGAAAAGTTTTGGAAATTGACTCCGAAACATGGCTAGATAACTTGGAAATGATCTAACTAAGAAAACAAAAGTTAAATTTTGAAAATCGGTCCAGTATTTCTGAAATTCTAAAAAAGTCCCCATGTTAAATCCCCATAGACATATTCACTCTCAATATTTGACCAAATTTAACGAAATAAAAAGAAGGCACATTCTTAAATTTTCCTTTCATTTAACATTATCGAAAAAAATATTGTTTTTGAATTTTTTATATAGCCGTAAAATTTGTGCAACATAATTCCAACGGCTATTCGCAGTGTTATGAGACTCCGCTATCAACTGGTAAAGATATACATACGATATGATCGGGAGCTACATTGGTCACCAAACCCATAAGCCCAATGTCTCCAGTCACATAGTGTGTCAACAGGCCCGGGGGTATACCACACATGACATGCGCCATTAAAAGCATGACAGGTGTTTCACGGATGGAATGGCGAGCAGTGCATATCCTGAACAGACTGTGCGGATGCAAATGCTGATCTGGGTTTACACTGGTCGCAAAACCCATAAGCCCCGTTGCTCCATTCACAGCCATATATCACAATATTGACTGCCCTAAGTTTCCTAAGGATCATAGGGAGAGTGGAATTGTAGCCGAGAGGTTACGACCTCCGACTGTCACTCCGGTTGCCCGGGTTCGATCCTCGATCCCGGCACTGGAGTTTATGAAATACAACACACTCTACCAGCTGCTTCTACCCAGGTGTGCCATATAGCGGCTTGATCCACGGGTATTCAAGTGCTGAAAGCCAATTGAAATCTTTAAATCGAGCAAGAAACAGACAAACGGAACATTTGTCCAGTCACAGTCACAGTCACAGGCTCGGAACTAGCCTCACCACCGATGGCATTAACCCCATTTCCCCAGTCCCCGTCACAAATGATCGGTTGGAGCTCTCGAGCGGACGCGCCAGTTAATTGCATGCCGAAGCCCGGTAACCTCGCGCCAGTCTCCCGTGAATAGGCCTCATTTGAGCATGCGCACCGGAAACCAGACATCATGGCGGCTGTACACATCGCAGACCAGTCATGGAAATATACGAATTATGTAAATGTATTAACACTGTTTTCTTTATATAGTGTTACTGCTGAAATGCGCAAACACCTGCTTATTATTGGGAACAATGAGTAACACGTTACACAGGAGGATATGGACAGACGTTTCTCCACTCGCAGATGACACCATTTCCCCACGCGCAGGCGCAATCAGTTTCCCTGATCTGGAGTCAATTGAAGACTGACCGACACTAAGTTAATACAGAGAATCTGCCAGTTTAATTGAATCTAATAAACACGAAGACAATCAATCAATGGCGCGTGCCAAGGCTGGGAACTAGATCCATGAACAACAACCGGAGACCGGGATCAAGCTGCGCTTTGAATAGCGGGCTTTGTGGGGTTTCGTCAAGGTACGTAACTCTAACGAACAACGTTTTTTTTTATCATTTTAAATTGGAAGCTCTCTAAACCTGACACGTGCACGTTTCAGGTTTTGGCGAGCTTTCAATGTAATTCAGAGACATGAGAGTTCAAACTAGTTTGTGAGCACTGCAGTCATGAACACACATTACCATCGGAGATGAATGACATTGAAACCGATCAATATTACATTGTATTTTTCTGGGCGTCTGGCTTAGAGAGGCTCTACACGCTGAGTGGATAGCGGGTAAAATGTACCAATGACCATTGGACACGTGATCCGGTGTAGATCAATCACCATACCAGGCGCTTTCTCGCCTTTCTGTGATCCAATATGCATTGCTGCAGTGCTGTCGAATCAAGATCGCCTGACTTAGTGACAGCGATGCCCCTTATGTGACTGTACCATTAGTAGTGTAGACCCTTATAAAACTGGAGGGATGCACACGCTGGCCCCAACGCCGCAACGCATTGTTTGCCAATAGTTGTTATATAAGAATAACTTGCTCACTAGAATAATCTTTCTATGTTGGCGCAGACTGTCAGGTCCTACGAGGTTCGCTAAAGTGACAATATTACAAAGAAGTGATGGTGATATCATTCTGGAGCTCCATTCATAAGCACAGCAAGACATGCTTTCGACTATGGTCTACCTTGCATTCAAGACCTGTAGCCGATTTCACCAACATTTCAAAGTATACTTTTCTAGCAAATATACTTTGAGGGAGAAATTTTCAATTTTAGGATAAATTTATTAATTTTTATTATACTAAATTTATTACATTATCACAGCCATTTTGGCTGTGATAATGTAATAAATTCAGTATAATAATTCAGCATATTTTTAATCATAAAATATATGCAGTCGTTAGTTCATATGAAATCATGTATTTCAGGAAAAATAAATGATTACTCCCGCAAAGTATACTTTGCTAGAAAAGTATACTTTGCAATGTTGGTGAAATCTGCTACATATTTTATAATTGCAAGTAAATGACAGTCAAGTCCATGTACTTTAAACACACTGAGGGTTTCCGGACGTAATACCACTTCACCAATATGCCAAGTGAGTAAACAGCCGCGAATAAGGCCGAATATTCATGTCCCGTTCGCTGAATCCGCCAAAAAAATAGTCTGTAACTGAAAACGATATAACCAAAGTTATTGACCAGCCGTCGCAGTGGCGGGAACAACTGATACCAAGTAAACACTGGACGCCGCACGTAGCCACCAATGGCTGCTGACACGTGCTGACATTGGATTCGCAAATACAATACCATTACCAGGCTACAATCTGACAAACCGGGACCCGTTCTATTTCTAACCAGCTGTCTACCCTGGTCAGCCAGAGGTAGACCTGACCAGTTAGCCGCCAGTTTCGTAAAATGGCACCTGTGAAATTTATAAATACATGTATTACACTTTTCGCTGATTAAAATTCACTTTAATTGTTTAATTAATATTTTCTACTTGATTTTACATCGTAATAATTGATGAATGTTCATTCCAGGGCCATCTGATCTATTCCCATTGGTCAGAAATGGGCAAATACGAATTGAGGGTGGCACGGCATGGTGTGAAAGTGGACATTTCACCTCAGAATTTGATAATTTTAAAGAGGCTGCACTGAGATAATTTCACATTCCTGCATAGGTAATGAGCACTAATAGAGCAGCATATGTGTGTTTACGTAAACGTTTATAGTGTGTCTTGTTCAAAATGCCAAGCACAGTTTGCTGTCTGCCCACTTATTTGGAATATTGCATTAAATGCATACTGTCCGAGGGCGTGAATTTGATTTTATCCCGTCAACACAGTGCGTATGTGCCGTGAAACACGTTGCCGTGAAACATTTTGATATCCTGTCAATACGACCTACTCACTGCGTATGAATATGTGCGACTGCTGGGGTTATTTCTTTGCATTTTAAAGCCATGTATATGTGCTGACGGGATAAATAGAATAGTAGGTTAGTGCCGTGAATGGAAAAAAATATCTGGCGCTGCACGGAAACTGGATGTGCTCGGCAGAGCCTCGCCCATCCCGTTTCATGAGCCTTGCCAGATATTTTTCCCATTCACGGCACTAACCTACTATTCTCTATCTATTTTCCTTATTTCTGAAACAAAGTATATGTTGTGACCACTCATTTGAACCGTATCGGCGAGACGGTTCAAATGAGTGGTCACAACATATACTTCTGATGAGAAATAAAGAAATTCTTGAGCCCTGCCGGATATTTTTTCCCATTCACGGCACTAACCTACTATTCTCTATATTTGAAATGAACTACTCCCAGAGCTCTGGGTGATGTGGGTAGACAACTTATACACAGTTTGTACTCACAGTACACTTTTCACGTCGAGTTTCGTTTAATCAGTTGGAAGATGCGTTATATATCCATAGTTATACACTATCAGAATAATGATACAGGCATTGGTCAACTGTAATGAACAGGTGAAATACAATTGTAATTGTAATATACATACATGTATACATAATGTACATATATGGTAGTCGTGTTCGGCGAAAATCATGGATAACTTCACATAGTCTTGTAGCTTTGCTGTTTCATTGGAGAGAGGATATATTCACACAGTATTTGCCTACACTGTCAGAAACAACATTCGCCCGTTTGTCTGTTCAAGAGGTGGCCCATTTAGTAACGGCCGCCAGGTATACCACCATAAAAACACCGAAAGGTATACCACCATATCGTATTGCTGGGGTGTCCGATTTAAAGATGTTCCACTGTAAATCAATGTTATGACTATTCCACTGTATGCGGCTTAGCTAAAATAATTCGCCTCCTATATGTTATCTACGGCTACAATGTGACCCATTCAAAAAATGTGAGCAACCCAAACCTGTTGCATATAGGTCGAAATTTAGTAAACTCTATATGTTATACATTTAAACAAATAATCTTCGATGTAGTACTAGTAAATTGCAAAAAAATAATAGAACAGGGAAATCATTTTCCCATGGAAGCCATCTTTTCTCTTGTTGTTATTCAACATTCAACATAACGAAATGAAGCTTTCAAATTTATAAGATGTAAATGTCAGATAAACACATTGACGCGGTAAAATAACCAATTTCTGCATGTGTATGTTCTTTATTAATAATGTATTGATACAGCTTTGAAAGTTTTATATCGCTAACATATCAAACACACCGGATAACTGGTTGCAAAAATCACTCTTCCATGTGTTACATTAAAGCGATGGGGTTAAATTGCTACCCTCGCGAGAGGCATGAAGCCGGGTATCAATTGTGTTTCTATATGCGACTGTGCTTTGCGAACTTGAACAGGCATCATCATCATAAATATACACCACTGAAACACATACAAATTAAGGATACACAGACTGCCTGCCTGAGTGTTCTGTTTATAGAGTTTCTACTGTAGTGTACGATCGTAATCTACATCCGCAAAGAATTTTAATTTTCAAGTTCTTTTCTTGAATTTTCGAGATCTTTTCTTGAATTTTCAAGATACTTTCTTGAATTTTCGATATCTTTTCTTGAATTTTCAAGTTCTTTTCTCGAATTTTCAAGATCTTTTCTTGAATTTTCAAGATCTTTTTTTGAATGTTCAAGATACTTTTTTGAATTTTCAAGATGTTTTCTTAAATTTTCTTTTGTTGAAATTTCGAGATCATTTCTTGAATTTTCAATATACTTTCTTGAATTTCGAGATCTTTTCTTGAATTTTCAAGATCTTTTCTTGAAAATTCAAGAAAAGATCTTGAATATTCAAGATATGATCTTGAATAAATATAAAAAAAAAAAAAGTGAAGTGGCCCTAATGGGCTTCCGTAGGAAACATTAATCTGATTGACAGTTGTTTCCGTATCAAACACTTTTTTATACCGTATTTTACCAGGTTCTGTAGGTGTTAAGTTTCACAGGCGGCGTTGTCGGTATTTGCAGACCAAAATTGGTCATCGGGAGATAGACGTGTGGTGTCCGTATCCTTGGCATATGAACAAGAAACGTCAATATCTGCACAATAGCCGGCGCTTACCAGTAGTCGTCAATCGTTGTGCAAACAGGCATGAATTGGAAAATCAAACAGCGGACAATTTAGTAATACAGTCCACTCAATTTACTCATACGTCGTGATCCGGGGAATTCGTGTCGGATATTGGAGGTACGGCTGTCTGTGGGGTCATTTCAACTTGCGTATCTTGTTGATTGGTGGCGAATCATTTTCAAATGTTCCGTAAATAACGTGGTACGTTGGTATATTTACAGTGCAGATACATGTACGAGTACATGAAACGATATATTGGTATAGAAGAATAAAAAGGAACACCATTCATGTACATGTTTATAGTACAATTTACGTAATAATGCCATACAGTGATAATACTCATATCACAGTGAAGCCTCTCTAAGTTTGTTTGTCCTGTTTAGAGAGTATCTACTGCGTAGTGTTTTCATAAGGACGATATTTTCATCCGCAGACAATCGAAAGTACTTTGGTTCGGTAGAAACCAACCGCATTGGTTGAAACAACGTGATTTCGTTTCAATCCAACGAAATTTGGTTCGAACGTTCAACGAATCAACGAAGTGTTTGTTTTCCATATGGTTTATATAAACGATCGTTTTTCGTCTGTTTACATTTACATTTGGGTTGTTGACGAACATTCACAAAGCCCTGAAAGTACTTTCTGTATCTCGAAATCAGCCACTTTGGTTGGCCGACACTGAGCATTGCACAGGCGAGCATTATCACCCAAATATCTATTGTATATCCGATAACTTGCTGCGGAACGGTTACTCTATTGCAGAGCGTAATAACTGAGAACATGTTCAGACTGTTCCCCAATCACGGATCTAAATAGATCTCTGTAACATCTCAGATAGCTATGGCTGTTACTACGGTGTCCTGTTGGTGTCAGGTTACATTCTCGCTTACATGCTTGACGTATTCACAATATCGCGAGAATCAGAACGCGAGGCGAGATCGAGAGAATGACAGAACGCGAGGTTATATCGCGCGATCCCGAGAACGGGAGGCGAGATCGCTTGATTGCGAGAACGTGAGATGGCGAGAACGCGAGGCGATATCGCGAGAATGCCAGAACGTGAGGTTATATCGCGAGATGCATAGAACGCGAGGCGTGGTCGCGTGATTGCGAGAATGCGAGAACGCGAGAACGCGAGAACGCGAGATGAATCTCGCCTTACGTTCTCGCAATCTCGCGATCTCATGTATACGTATAGACTGTGAAAATGCGTGAAAGTAAAGTGGAAATCAGCTAAAAGGAAATCGTATAATTGGCTGTGACTTAGATAAATGGAGCGTATGGGTTTTGCGACCAGTGTAGATCCAGATCAGCCTGTGCATCCGCACAGTCTCAGCAGGATATGCACTATCGTCATTACATCAATGAAACACCCATCGTGCTTCTAACAAGCAATATAGTTCGTCACCAGGGGCCCGTTTCACTAAACTTCTTACGACTAAAATGTTCGTAAGTGCAAAATTATGTTAGTCTGTAAATGTCACATTAACAACGTTTTCTTGTAAACAAGTATTGGATTTACATGTATTGAGCATAGGCTGCATATGCAGCCTATGCTCAATAAATGTAAATCCATCAATTGAAATTTCCAGACGATCCTAAATTTGCACTTACGAACATTTTAGTCGTACGAAGTTTAGTGAAACGGGCCCCAGGCTATTTGAGTGTGATATCTGAGCAGGAGCCACACATCCCATAATGCCCATTTCTCCAGTCACGGCTAAATGTTACAGTACTCCACTCACGTACACGCCAGGCAATGAGCAATTTAATGGCAGCTCAAACAATTGCAAATATCAGAGGTCAGTGCAAATCGGGAACTGGTAATTGGCGAATACCGGTCAATGTTGGCACATGTACAGCTTACAGTGGGGTCAGCGTGTAAGTGCACACACGAACGAACACGACAGGTTGGAACCAACCTGTCGTGTTCGTTCGTGTGTGCACTTACACGCTGACCACACGGTACCATCATCTAAGAGTTAGACCCTTGTACTAATGGGCCCGGCTCTGGAATTACCTTCCTTATCGCATCTTTGTTTATCGCCGGTATTCATTTCGAAAATCAGCCGTAATTTTCGTAAGTATCGCTGAAAGCTGACGCAGATTATAGAACAAATGCGGAATTGATTTCCACATGTGTTATTTGTGTGCACATATCTGGCGACATTTGGCTATATTTCCGGAAAATATCATGTTTTGTTTTCGAAATTAATATATATATATTGGCAAAAAGCATCGGTACTGGAACAGAGGTATTTACAGAGTTCCACAGCCGGGATCACATGGAATTACCTCCCTTATGGCACAGCCGTTTTTCTCCTATATTTATTTATAAAATATCGAATATGTTCAGTACATGACGTCGAAAGTTGACACAGACTTCAGGGCTCATAGGGAATTTTATTAATTTGCTTCTCACATTAAACTAATGCTACCAATTTCCGCCTACATGTGCATATCATTATTGTGAACTCATCCACTAAACCTTTATCAACATCGCATATCAGTATAAATGTTATTCTACATTCCAATTTTGCACTTACGAACTGCTTAGTCGTACGAAGTTTAGTGAAACGGACCCCTACGAATAAAATTTAGGATCGTCTGAAAATTTCAATTGATGGATTTACATGTATTGAGCATAGGCTGCACTTGCAGCCTATGCTCAAAAATGTAAATCCAATAATTGTTTCCAAGAAAACAGTATTAACGTGAAATTTACAGACTATCATAATATCGCACTTACGAACATTTTAGTCGTACGAAGTTTAGTGAAACGGCCCCCTGGTCCTGTGGCTGTAACCCGAAATTTCCGGCTGTCACACTTGACAGCCAGATAATGCGGGTTATAGGTACTAGTGTTAAATTTGTTGTAATTCATTCGCCTTATATTTAAGGGAATTGGTTTGAACACCTTCCATACCTGGTTATATTTGTCACCTCCCCACCTCTTATGAAAGAATGCACCATGCGGTGTGTGCGACCAGCGTAGCTCCAGATAAGTATGCAGTCTGACCACAGCCTATACTGGTTGCCATTCCTTCAGCCTGGCGTCGTTTATGTTCCACACTACCCTGTTTGTGTCCGTCCCTCTATGTATATTTATAGTGTTGTTTTTTTTATGTTAACACTGTACACAACAGTGTAAATGTATTGTTTTTTGCATTTTCGTGGACGGGGAGGGATTGAATCATCTTCAAATAACAGATAAATTTGATGTCATATGCCGTATTCAAACTAGACATTCGGACGCCCTGTCATTGTTCCGGTCACTAAAATACGTAACGGATTATACAAATCACAAAGAGGGAAAAATGGCAAAATGGTAGCAACGGTGAATCAACACATGTTACAAATGAATTGTTAGTAATGAAGACCGTAATCTGCACTCGTCACACTAACCCGAATACTACGTCTGTAACGCAGGGCTACAGTGGGGTCAGCGTGTTCGTTCGTGTGTGCACTTACGCGCTGACCCCACTGTACATCGCCTGCGTTACAGACAGAGAACTCGGGTTATCATCACACCTGTCTGAAGGGCGTATTGCTCGGCTAGTGGCCCATTTCGCTGCGTTTGTCGCTCTCCTTGGATATTGTTAACAAACTGCTGAACTAGCAAACCTAGGACTGGCTTCAATTACTTCTTGCCACGGCATTGAGCGACTACCAATTACAGAAATACGCTTTTAGAAAGTCGTGAGTATGTCGGTTCTGATAAATACTAGCCGTATCTACTGCTGTGTGACTGTGGCTGAATAAATCGGGATTATACATTTTGTGGCTAGTCTAGGTCGTGTTTGTGGATGGATAAATATGTTTCATGCCATTTGTAGTCAGTGTAGCTTCTGGGGACCGTTTCACTAAACTTCATACGACTAAAATGTTCGTAAGTGAAAAATTATGATAGTCTGTACATTTCACCGTGATTAACAGTGTTTTCTTGTAAGTAATTATTGGACTTACATTTATTGAGCATCTGATGCATGTGCAGCCTATGCTCAATAAATGTAAATCCATCAATTGAGATTTCCAGACGATCCTAAATTTGCACTTACAAACATTTTAGTCGTACGTTTAGTGAAACTGGCCCAATATCTGTGACTGCATTGACGGTAGATAACACACTTATATGTTACTGTGTCTGGTCGAAACGGATCTTTCAGCCTATTAATGCTATATTTATACTGTTTGCTATAAACAGGATATAGTATTTAATGAAGAACAGTGCAGACATTGATCAGACTGCGCGGATGCAATAGGCCATTTTCTCCAGTCACATTATCATGTTTTGCCGGCAATCGCCACAGACTCCCAGCTATATTATGAGACACGTCATGTGATTTTGTACCTTCGGATATCTGCGCAATTTCATTAAATACGTTTACAACATTTACCATATTTTTCAGAAATTAAGTCAAAAGTTGACAAAATTCTGCATGTACTCTGAAAATTTGTCAACTTTTGACGCCATTTACGGAGAAATTATGCTACCAGTGTGTATCCAGATCAGCCTGTGCCTCCGCACAGTCTGATCAGGATCTGCACTGTACGCTATTCCGCCAATGAAACATCCGTCATGCTTCTAACACGCAATGTAACATCGCTAGCAGGCTACATGAGTGTGCTGTTAAATCAGGAGCTACACTGTACACAAATCCACGAGCCCATCGGGGCGAGCCCCATGTAGTGGCGCGAGTACGCTAGGGGGTACCCCCCTAGCGTACTCGCGCCACTACATGGGGCTCGCCCCAATGTCTCAAGTACCAGCCATACACATAATGACTTTCCAAATATGGATGCAATTTAGGCAGCGTTGTTCTGGGGAAATTAATTTTAATCATCGTGACATTGCATCCATTTAACATGCCTTGTCCTTCAGACATGTACATGAAGTACCATTTGCGATAATGTTACGTTGCCAGACATACTGCACGGATATGTATTTATCAGGAGTGTCAGACAACACGACATAATCGGGCTTATTGCCATGATGATCAGCGTCTGTAAGGCGATTGATTCATGGGTGTGCACATACTGTCACAATCATTGACAGATGGTATCAGGAGTATATGCTATCACGACACAAGAGTTGTCAGAGGACAAGGAAGTGCGTCAAGCGGTGCAAGGGCCCGTTTCACTAAACTTCGTACGACTAAAATATCCTAAGTGCAAATTTAGAATCGTCTGGAAATCCAATCATTGTTTACAAGAAAACATTGCTAATGTGTAATTTACAGACTATCATAATTTTTGCACTTACGGACAACTTAGTCTTACGAAGTTTAGTGAAACGGCCCCCAGGTCTAGAATGTTAAAAGGATAAAAACACTAAAACGTAACATTTGAAGACGAACGGCCAGACAGAATGACAGACGGAAGGACGGACAGACCGATATCTTGCGCGGCACAGAAACGGCACAGCCTCGCCCATCCCGTTTCCTAAGCCTTGCCAGATATTTCCATTCACGGCACTAACCTACTATTCTCAATATGTTTGTAATAAACAATTTTGCATTTGTGTCATGATCTGTGATAATAATGGCACGGTTTTTGACAATGGTCAAGTGCAGTATGACCGCACTTACAGTGTGTCGGGTGATCTAGTAGCTCGATTATCAGGGATATATTTGCCTTGTATTGTTGTTTCTGGTAGGTTAAGGTCCCCAGGGTGTCCGGTTTAGAGAGGTTCCACTGTAAATCAGGTACACGACCACTCCAATGCAGCCGTTCTTTTTTTGCGATCGCGAACAGACAGCGCCATCAGAGTTAAATAACAATGAAAATCAAAATTATCAACATACATGTCTCATGGTGTCCGGTTTAGAGAGGGTGCACTGTATTTGTTAGAATAATATACATAGAGAGGTTCAGCCTCTCAGCGGTGGTCAGTAGCTTTTCGTCAAAACGGCCACAGAGCCGTTGTTCCGGCTTTCGTCTTTCGTTCCGGCTTTATAGGGTCCTGTTTTAAGCTTTATAGAAAACAATGGTGATTTTACGGAATGGACCTATGGTTCCCGAGTGGCTCATCAGCTGTAGAGACATAATCTCAACACGAGTTCAACCATATAGACAATAACGCCAACATTTACAAACACTCTAGATGTAGATGATCCGGCTCGCATGCAACAAGCAATCTAATCGAGATCTACAGTTTTTTTTTTGTTTTTTTTTTGTTTTTTTTAATTTTGCAGATGAAAATTCCACTTTTTCGATGAATAGAATAGTAAAAAAATAGAATGGAACAATGTCAGAAACAACATGTATTTAGGGGTGAAAGGATTAAATGTGGCTGTGACTGGATAATTGGGGCTTATGGGTTTTGCGACCCGTGTAGATCCCGATCAGCCTGTGCATCCGCACAGTCTGATCCGGATCTGCACCGTTCGCTTTTATATCAATGAAACTCCCGGCATGCTTCTAAAAAGTAATGTAGATCGTTATCCGCCTACATGAGTATGCTATTTGATCACGAGCTACGCTGGCCACAAATCACATAAGCATAAGAATCGATCAATTGCGGCCTGATCAGACCGCGCAATGTGACCTAGGGCTACACTGGTACCGATGGGAGACAGGTATCTCCGCGAATGCATCCCCGTTTTTTAGATTTAATGTGTTTAATAGCCAAAAGTTCGTCGGCAGTATAACGTGGAACAGACAGTAGGCTATATACAATATAAGGTATTGTGATTCTCCACAATCAATATTGACACCATGTTGACTTGGTATTTGTCATACCGCAGATTCTTTATATTTCTCCAAGAATTTAGTTTTATAAGTGTATTGGTACATGTTTAACGTCATAGAAATATGGCGCCAAACGGCACGGTGTCATTACAAATATTACCTGATGTCATCCCGCCATTAACGAGTAGACATTCGTTAATAACTTGGAAATTTCTGGACCGATTTTCGAAATCTAACTTTTGTTTTCTTAGTCATTACCAATTTATCCCGTCAACACAGTGCGTATGTGCCGTGGAACACGGTGCCGTGAAACATTTTTGATATCCTGTCAATACGACCTAATCATCGCGTATGAATATATGGGTGACTGGGGTTACTTTTTTTGCATTTTAAAGCCATTTCTAGGTGTGGACGGGATAAATAGAATAGTAGGTTAGTGCCGTGAATGGGAAAAATATCTGGCGCGGCTCGGAAACGGGATGTGCTCGGCAAAGCCTCGCCCATCCCGTTTCCTGAGCCTTGCCAGATATTTTTTTCCCATTCACGGCACTAACCTACTATTCACTATATCTACCACTATGTTTCGGAGGAGATTTCCAAACATATTCGTTTTCATATGGGTTCATATTACCCGTCAAGCTGCCCAATCAGAACGCGGAAATGTATCTGCGTTATGAGATTACACTGGTCGCTATTTGTACTAGTACACTATAATACACCACCGCCTGCCCTAATCTTCCCAATATTAGGTTCGACAATGTCCAGCCGTGGGTAAACGTTTGCCGTAGCACGAGGGAACTGTTTGAACACCAAGGGCATAGGCCGCGGGTGCAAACACTTCCTGAGTGCCACGGCTGGACATGGTAGAACGTTATTGTTACATTTTCATCGGAAATATCCTGCAATTTGAGCATACATTGTATATACAGTACTTTCTATACTTTGATAATCTGCTCCATTCAAACAGCAGGTTTTACACATACGTATTCCGGGGCCGCAGTACACGTCGCGTGATGTAACCGCATCAATTTCAAAATTTCAGTGCGACCGTTGTGGACTTGTCTAGTGACGCAATGGCGCGTTCTAGTAACGTCATGAGACACATTGTTTACGTTGGTGTTGGCTTGGCCCCGGAATGGGCATTGTCTACAGCACGCGCTATATGTTTGAACACGGCTGTGAGCGGTGTCGAACAACGGCAGTCAAGTAACAATATTTGTTACTTTCTTTGTTGCAAAATACTTGAATATTGTGCTTGATGGCAAGCAGCTTGATTGGCCGAGTTTGAGCTGTGCTGCAGGCTACAGCTCAGGCACAGCCAATCAAACTGCTTGATTGCAAGTTGATATTACCAATATATGTTCGGAAGCGTTGGTACATATCCAACTTTCACGGCCACCGTACCTGGACAAAATTCATAGTGACCACATTGTCAATTTCAGCTGACCAATACGTGATGGTCAGTCGGAAATTTCCGTGATATCGGCTTTTTCCGTAATCTCTCGGAAATCTACAGGTGTCACGTGATGTATGCAATTGTATCGATATGTAAATCGATAATCCATGTACATATAGAGTGGCGATTCCACAATTGACCGCTGTGATATTCGAATTAACGCGTCAGGTTAACATGTATCTCACTTCCCGAACATGTTTATTTTATTAAAAATGACATTTATGACCACATGAAAATGATTTCCAAAGTTAAATATGTTTTCCGTAAATGACATCGCAAATATGTTATACCAAATGTGGAATTAAATATTCTTCCTTTGTACAAATAAAGTTCAAGGAAGTTTAGTTTGCAATAAATAATTCGTGATGATTCTGCTTAATTACCTGTAAATAAAAACAACACATTTCCATTTATTGACAATTTTATAATTTGTGACACTTTCACCAATACTAGTTTCGATAATCGGTGGAAATATCGTTAATATCGACATGAAATCAAGAGAAAACATGCAACGATACAAATAGTTTCAACCAGCGTAAGTAATTTTGTAAACTAACGTAGTCTGACCAAGATTTATAATTCCCGTGTATGTAAAAATGGAATTACGTTAATTATTTCTAACCATATCAAATAAATATGAAATTATATTAAGTATTGCAAGTTGCAATTATGTCATAGATAATCAAATAAGACAAAGTTTATGCTGAACTTACAAATCAGTAGAACATGTTTGCCGTACTGCAAATTTAAGAGAACACTTTTTATTAGGGTCTTATAATTTAACGTTGCACAAATCTTGTAATAAAACAGAGCAATACTAGGCCAGTTTAGCATTATCATCCTTATGAACGTACTATTATCAATGGAATTACAAAGTTATTCACAACAATAACATGATTAATATGTCAGTTGCTATAGGTGTATACTATATACATGTATACATGTAGCCTAATTCAAGGAGGGTTAGTTTAGTTTGCAGTAAATAATTCGCGATGATTCTGCTTAATTCCCTGGAAATAAAAACAACACATTTCCATTTATTGACAATTTTATAATTTGTGACACTTTCACCAATATTAGTTTCGATAATCGGTATAAATCCCGTTAATATTGCCATGACATCAAGAGAAAACATGCAACGATACAAATATTTACAACCAGCGTAAGTAATTTGTAGACTAACGTAGTCTGACCAAGATTTATAATTCCCGCGTGTACGTAAAAGAGAATTAGGTTAATTATTTCTAAACATATCAAATAAAGATGAAATTATATTAAGTATTGCAAGTTGCAATTATCTCAAAGATAATCAAATAAGACAAAGTCTATGCTGAAATTACAAAGCAGTATGTCAGTTGCTATAGGTGTATACTATGATCAGACTGCGCGGATGCAGACCGTATATGCGTGTATGCTGTTTTATAATCGATTTTTGAAATGTGTACGTGTATGAGTCTGATCTGGGCTTACACTGTTCATTAATCATTATGAAGCCTGCACTATAGTTATGCGGAGAAAACAACCACACAGTCGTACACATTTGTTAAATCACGTAAATAATTACAGATGACCGATGTACTCGATATATATATTCTCAGGCTAGCGAACTTTATATCTCGGGCAATATACATGTAGCCTAATGCAAAACAGCGATTGAAACCAGTGTATACCCAGATCAAGCTGCGCATCCGCACATTCTGAACGGGGTCTACACTGGTTTGTACAAATATAGTTCACGGTTTAGTTTGCATTAAATAATTCGCGGATATCTTGCAATTCGAGAAATCCAAGATGGCCGCAAAGATGGCCGCCGTTGATCAGAGAAATACAACTTTTTAACCAGTGGGCATAAAATCCGAATGATGACCACATTTTTAGCTAATTTTGGCATGAGGAATCCATTTTTGGTGTTCTCTTTTTAATATCTGCTCGATAATAAGGTCAAATGCCATCATGAAGGTCAGTTTACATGAAAAATATAGAAATTACGGAGTAAAACAGTATACTGGGATGTAATGATCAGATTAGCGCAACAGAAAGTTACAAACTGAGACATGTCATTCAGTTGAATTAAGTTATGAAGGTTACAATATATCCTATATGTCACCAAGTATCATTCTTGAAATTTAAGTGCTTAATTATATGTATATTCCAGGTTTTGGAATAACAAATTCCCACCATTAATTACAACAAGTTACATTTACAGTTAGATGCCATGTACACGAGTATTGAAACCGTCATCACCCCTCCGCATTGACAGAAAATTGTACAGCTGAGTCCACTGGCATTGCAGCTGCACCTCTTTGTGTGTTGGGTTTTTATTTTGTTTGGCTAACTAATTGTCAGCCAGACCTGTGCCAACGTAGTAATCATCGGCACAATCGTATATTAACTTTAAGCCGGTATACGGCGATAATACCTATGCGCTACACAAAGCAAGTCAATGAGTGTATCTGCTATTGACAAGCCCTGTAAAGTCGTTCCCTGGTCTACCAATAATAGTGAAATCATAATATATTATTAGAAAAATACAGCCTGTCCACATGACCACAGAAAGGGTTATAACACAACAAATAGGTGTGTAATAATTTTATACCAACAACTTTATTAAGGAAATTTGATATTATAATTCATTGATAACATAAAACTGTCTACATATATGCAATGTGACTAAATTTAATATTACCATACAACCAATACACATATATATGCATTATCAACAATATAGAAATTTAGCTCATAACAGGCTAATTATAGTATCATAACAGGTTGGTAAGTGTACCATGTGGTAAGCGTATCATAACAGGTTGGTAAGTGTACCATGTGGTAAGCGTATATAGTTATAAATATAATAATAACAAATCAAAGGCGCATGGTTATATGATAAAATAAAACATAAAAAATATGTATTATCAGCCAGTGTAATTGCCAAGCTCTGTGCATGAACTATATTAGGTTACCATAGCAACCACTCACAACAAAGGCACAAAACAAACCAAAACCATCTAGCTGTCATTATCATATTTGTATGTAATATACTAATTATGCATATTATATTCTAACACCATCCGGTATCATGCATGGTACACGAGTATGATGAACTATACATGTACATACTCACTCACCACCATAACCATAGATTCATACATGCATACTAGCAGATACATGCATACATAAACATTATATATATACACTCATAAACAACACAAATAACAAATCCTCCTCTTGGAATATTGTCACACCTCCATACATAAGTATAACTATGAGTAAGAGAGGTCTGATGTAAGAGAGGTCTGATGTGCATGTGTTATTCCACATATAAAATAAAAGGAATTAACTATAGGTTGTAAATGGTCTATAAACCACTATGGTCATTAACAAATATATTATCTTTGAACTCAATGATTGTAGTTCTATATTTAAGAAGGGCCAACTCAGTGATGGAGTTCAAATTGGAAGACGGGTTAATTCAATGATGGAGGTCTGAATGAAAGAAGGGGGCCTACTAAATGATGGAGTTTACATTGGAAAAAGGGCCAACATAATGATGGTGTTCTCAGTAGAATGGGGCTAACTTAGTGATGGAGATTTATCTCAATGATGGAGCTGTCAGTGGAAGGGGGTCAATTTATTGATGGAGGTCTCAGTGGGAAAAAGAAGGCAATTCAATGTATTGAAAAAAGGTGCTAACTCAGTGATGGAGTTTTCGGTGGAATAAGTGAGTGAGTGAGTGAGTGAGTGAGTGAATAGGGTTTAACGTCCGCTTTTCTGACATAGAGGTACAAGCCTCAGAGAGTCTACACGCAGACGGGTCAACGGGGTCGTGTCCCGTATCCACCTGTCCGAGGGGGGTAAATCCCAACTTCAGAACTCAATATTTACAATCAAAATATATATTCAGTCCTGAAATTAGAACAACCTGATCTGGTGCCAGGCCCTCGCCACACCAGCATCATTTATCCCATCCCCTAAAAGTAATAGCATTAGCGCTAATCTTACTTTTATATATGGGGCATAGCCTGACTCAACTCTCACATACAAGAAAGCCAAAAATGTACATGAGGGCCAAAACCGGTATTGTGGGTTCCGGAAAGTATGAACCCAATCGTTAAGCCAGTTTAGTCGCCTTTTACGACAAGCAATGGCTACTGCAGCATTATTCTCAGGATCAGTTGATCCCGCCCCGGGGCCTGCACGGGGCCGGTGGAATAAGGGGTCTAATCAGTGATGGAGGTTTCAGTGGAAGATAGGGGCTACTTAAATGATGGAGATTTTGGTGGAATAAGGGGTCTACTTAGTGATGAAGGTCTCAGTGGAAGATAGGTAGGGGCTAACTTAATGACGGAGGTTTCAGTGGAAGATGGGGGCTAATTTAATGATAGAAATTCCAGTGTGAATAACGGGTAATCTCAACGATGGCGTTCTTAGTGGAAGAAAGTACTTGATACAGTGATGGTGTTCTTAGTAGGTTAACTTAATGAGAGTTCACAGTGTAAGAAGGGGGCTAACCTAGTAATGGAGTTCCCAGTGGAATACGAGGCTAACTCAGTGATGGAGTTCTCAGTGGACGAGAGGGGTCAACTTATACAATGATAGAGCTTTTAGGCTAGGGTTATTTACATTATGTCATCTATGTTTCAACTTTTGATATCTTTAAGCATGTCAACCAGTTACCAACCATACACACACCTCAGTAAAATACACAATATACATAGAGATGTGACCAAAAAAAAACAAGTAAGGGTACACATTAAGACTTTGATTGCTGTTAGGTAAATTTTGTAATTTGTTCATGTGTAACATATGTCGGTCACAAGTATTATTATATATCAATGTCAATCACAATCGCCACATGAGGTATTGACCTTAATAATTGAAATTACATTTCTATTTGCAAAACAATAAACATCACAAAAGTGAACCAGTAACGCAACTGTTCCAAATACGTATACTAGGGTGTATTATAGACACAATTAGTTAATATCTTATGTTTTTAAAGTGGCATTTAAATAAATACGGTGGTACAATGTCATGTGAACAAATAAATAGTGGTTAAAGATGGGCAATCGAGGTTAGTATTTGAAAATATACATTGTTAGCAGGAGTTGCGTGTTGTATTGTCAACAATGACGGTGAGTAGTATTGGAAATTAGCATAATGTATATCAGGTTGTTAGGATTGAAATAGGGTTTAAATGCTGGAACAATCACGTTACTAACTGACATTCATCGATTATAATATATTGTATGTTACAATAATATAATGTCAAAATAATATAAACTTCACTTCTGTTGCTTCTGTGATCATGGTAAAGGTCAGAAATTCCTGTTTAAAGGAGTAACATTTCTCACATAACATAGCCAGATTTGACATATCGTACAATATTACAATATATGGCAATATTATGTTGAGAACAAGAACATATATTATACGGTTTTGTCCTTGGGAGACAATAATAGTCTTAAACCCCAATTATGCGCCAAACATCACACTAATATGTCAATTTCACTTCAAAATGCTGTTCTACTGTGCATTTTCTAGGTAAAATGACCCTCACCATGACATTTGACCTTTTTATTGACCAGATTTTGAAAAGGTAATACCAGAAATGGATTCCTCATACCAAAATTAGATAAAAATGTGGTATCACTCGCGATTTTAGGCCTACTGGTTAAACAATTGTATTTCTCTGATCAACTTATATCGACTTTGTCTACCTGACTATAAGCTTTTAGAGTGACAGTAAGCAGGTGCCCGTTTTAACGAATATCACGGAAATTGCCGAAAATTTCCGTGATACGCTAATTGGAAAATGAAAACAGATTGTGTCATTATTATTATCTAAAAAGGACCAAAATAATATTAACTTAGAAACATATATAATTTGTATATCAATAGATAGAAAAATGAATGAGCTAATTGAAAATACCTGTGCATTTTTTGTAACTGTTATTATAAAAAGAGATTTTGCAATTTTCCCAACGAAAATCGAGAAGAAAAATCTCAATTTGCTATATAAATCATATAAAAACTACAGACTATGTTTAAAGCTAAAAAGGACCAAACTATTTTTATTTTAAAAACACGATCGAAACATCATCATAAAGTTCAATAATTGAAGTTTAAAATGTGACTTGTGCATTTTCAATCGGTTGTGTAGTTTAAAAGTTACGTAAGAAAAGGTAATAGTCTCCTATATCATTCCATATAAAAATCGCCGCTACTGATGCAGACTTTCTACAGGTATGGTGGCCGCGAAAGTTGGATATGTCTGGGCAAGATTAACGCATGCGGTGGTGTAACACTTGATTGCGAGTTGATATTGCCAATAGATGTTAGGAAACGTTGACATCTGGGCAAGATTAACGCAGGCGGTGGTGTAACACTTGATTGCGGGTTGATATTGCCAATATATGTTCAGAAACGTCGACATCGGGACAAGATTAACACAGGCAGTGGTGTAGCAATTGATTGCGGGTTGATATTGCCAATAGATGTTCACAAACGTCGACATCGGGACAAGATTAACACAGGCAGTGGTGTAACACTTGATTGCGGGTTGATATTGCCAATAGATGTTCACAAACGTTGACATCGGGACAAGATTAACGCAGGCAGTGGTGTAACACTTGATACGCAGACGGTGGTGTAACATATGACTGCGGGTTGATATTGCCAATAGATGTTCACAAAAGTTGACATCGGGACAAGATTAACGCAGGCAGTGGTGTAACACTTGATACGCAGGCGGTGGTGTAACATTTGACTGCGGGTTGATATTGCCAATAGATGTTCACAAAAGTTGACATCGGGACAAGATTAACGCAGGCAGTGGTGTAACACTTGATACGCAGACGGTGGTGTAACATTTGACTGCGAGTTGATATTGCCAATAGATGTTCACAAAAGTTGACATCGGGACAAGATTGACACAGGCAGTGGTGTAACACTTGATACGCAGGCGGTGGTGTAACATTTTACTGCGAGTTGATATTGCCAATAGATGTTCGGAAGCGTTGGTATCTGGGCAAGATTAACGCGGCCGGTGGTGTAATCTCTCTACAACATCCACTCATGACAATATACACGCTGGGCTATTGAATAGAGCCATTGTAGACTATCGAAAGCAATTTGTGGACGGTTGTAGTACATACCAGTAGCCGATTTCACCAAAATTGCAAATATATTGCTAAGTACACTTTGAGGGAGACATTTTCAATTTAAGGATACATTTGTATTATACTGTATTTATTACATTATCACAGCCATTTTGGCAGTGCTAATGTAATAAATTCAGCATAATAATGTTGCATACTTGTATGTGTCAACTTTATGCAGTCGTTAGTTCTATCGTACATTTTGAATAGCGGGAAATAATACACGAGTGTGCGTCGGCTTCCGCGTAAGCAACGAGTGAGCGTAGCGAAAGAGTTGCTTGCACGGACGCCGACGGACACGATTGTATTATTTCCGCTATTCAAACATGTACGATGGAATATCCAATTGATTACACTTCCACGGCGGATACATATGCACATTTAAATAGATTTTTGAGATTAGAATCAATGAATTGTGATGTGCGCATGAATAGTTATGCAATGACGTGTTTCCCCGCGTTTTGACGTTACGTTGTGTGACGTAAAATTTGACGTCATGTGAACTTTTTGAAATCCAAATTACGCAGCTGTTTCTATGAACCAGATATATTTGAGTGCATGTTTGGAATGTGTTCAATCACATTAACCTTCTAGATTAGTCGAGACCCTTTCCAAATTTTCAAATAACTTTATTTTGACTACTAACAATTAAACATTTTGCATGGTACTCGTGGATTCCAAGAAAACAGGCGCGCAATTACGGGTGTTCTCTTCACGGTGTATTATTTGTAAGGATTTGATTACAGGTTTTCTCTCACAGCGAAACCGGTGCAAATAATTTGCGAGAGTGTAATAAATAATGAATAATCGGGGAAAATAAATGATTACTCCCTCAAATTATACTTAGCTAGATAAGTATGCTTAGCAATTTTGGTGAAATCGCTTACAGAAGACAATAAAGTATACACTAAATTCTTGTACTCAACGGTTGTAAATAGCTTGAGGGAACGATTTGTTATTTCTTGGGAACGAATTGTTAATTTGAGAGAATGATTTGTTAATTCGTGGGAATGAATTGTTAAATTGAGGGAACGAATTGTTATTTCGTGGGAACGAATTAATAAAACAAAATCTACGTCCCCTGTGGGGCTCCGTAACTTGGGGATTCATGCATATACAATAAGTAATCGTTTAATATAGCTAATTTGTCATAATTCCAGCACAAACATATTTACACAATTCCCTAACATTTGATTGGCCCGTAGCAAGTCTCTGCCCAAAATATATATCCCAGTAAACTCCCACGCCGAACTACTTTCCGTAACCGTGAGGCGCAGTTAAAATAATTCTTAAGTAAACGGAAAATAAACACATTTTCTTGATGAATTTATTTCAAATGCTGGAATTATAAGAAATGAATGGCCTTTTTGTGGAATTTATCGTGGAAATAAACTTGGAAAAGTCGCGGGAATACTGGACGAAGGCCTTCTGGCCTTCGTCCAGTATTCCCGCGACTTTTCCAAGTTTATACCCCGATAAATTCCACAAAAAGGCCATTCATTCCTATAGTAGTTTCTCGTCAATCAAAGCACATAATTTCGTCTCAATTAATCGCATATTGCGACGCTTTAACACTACTAATAGCATAGCATTATGGCAACATGAGGTAACAAAACATGGTATATAGCACGAGTATGACACAATGGCATCAGTAGCCGATTTCATCAAAATTGCAAAGTATACTTTCCTAGCAAAGTATACTTTGAGGGAGCAATCATTGATTTTTCCGAAATGCATTATTTCATGCAGAACTAACGATTGCATATATTATGATGATTAAAAACTATGCAGAATTATTATACTGAATTTATTACATTATCACAGCCAAAATTGGCTGTGATAATGTAATAAATTCAGTATAATAACAATTAATAAATTGATCCTAAACTTGAAAATTTCTCCCTCAAAGTATACTTTGCTAGGAAAGTATACTTTGCAATGTTGATGAAATTGGCTACAGTTAGTGCTCGATGAATCATGATTGTATGTGGATATATTTCAGGAGAAGTACAAACTGTAGAGACCAATTTGTTCGCCAAATTTCACTAAATGTTGCAATAAGTACAACTGATGTCACGCCCTTTTGTTCACGAGACCAACACCATGTTACCACGGGCATTTCGGTGTCACACCACCACAAGAAAATAGTTGTAGTTCACATGTTGAACATTTTAGTAACTAATTTTGAGCGAGCGCTAGGGAGCGTAGAAATTACTGGAATGATTTTTGATATGTTAATTTTACAACCAATCCAATTGTCACATAAATGGTTTTCAGACTAGTCCATTTATGAAAAGGGGGTATATATTTTTGTGTTCTTCAAAAAGTGCAGATCCTGATGAGACGGCTCGTTACGAGCCGGCTCATCTGGATCTGCACTGTTTGCATAAACCACTATAGCGGGCTTTCGGGTTCAAAGGGTTACAATTTAATATGTGAACTATACCTATTTTATTATTGTGCGCATGTTCGTTTGAATATAGGCCCGACTCTACACCGGCTTTCTAATTGCTATACTATTATGCAATTAGCGGTGTGACACAGAAATACGCGCCTATATACGTGGTAGCATGGTATTCGTCTCGTCTCGTCAACTTACGACAACAAAGCATTAAATGAGTGACGCATATAACGCTGTACTTATTGCAACCTTTAACAGGACGTTTTAATAAATGTGTTGAAATCGAATGTTATGATTTATTTCCTGTGTTCCGTACTGTCGTGATATTGGCGCTAAAATGTGGATGTGACTGGAGAAATGGGACTTATGGGAATTGTGACCAGTGTAGCTCCTTATCAAATAGCACACTCCTGTAGTTGCATTTTAGAAGCATGGCGTGTGTTTAATTGATGTAATGCCGAGCAGTGCAGATCCTGACCAGACTGTGCGGATGCACAGGCTGGTCTGGATCTACACTGGTCGCAAAACCCATAAGCCCTAGTTCTCCAGTCACAGCCACAAATAAGAAATCCGAATATGTGACATTTTGCTAGTTTTCCGTTCCCTATATATATGCAGTGATAGAGCACGGAACGTAAAACTACCAAAATGTGACATACTCCCCTAATGTGCTACGCAGTACATAGCGCGTTACGGATTTCTTATTTTAGCGCCAATATCTAAGCAAACTTAATACTAAAATGCATTTGTCTGGTATTCTCTATGCTTGCCATACCGTATGGTTTGTCATTGTGAGTAACATTAATACATATATTTGCTTATCAGTCGACTTACATCTCCCTTGTATATATAAAGAAGTCGCCGACGGCAGAAAAGTAATATCTATAAACACTATGGTATAATTCCAGCACAAAATATTTACACACTTCCCTAACATTTGATTGGTCCATAGCAAGTCTCTGTCCAAAATTTATATCCCAATAAATTCCCACGCCGAACTACTTTCCGTAACCGTCAGGCGCAGTTAAAATAATTCTTAAGAAAACGGAAAATAAACACATTTTCTTGATGAATTTATTTCAAATGCTGGAATTATAAGAAATGAATGGCCTTTTTGTGGAATTTATCGGGGATATAAACTTGGAAAAGTCGCGGGAATACTGGACGAGGCCTTAAAAAAATTACAATTTTCGAAAAGAAATAAAAAAAAAAAAAATCTTTTTTTTGTTTGATTTTTTTTCTAAAATTGTAATTTTTTATCGCTTCGTCCATAATTCCCGCGACTTTTCCAAGTTTATACCCCGATAAATTCCACAAAAAGGTCATTCATTCCTATAATACTTCACGTATCGATGTATTATGTTTCGCAGAAAACATACTCCTTTGCATTTGCGACAAGTATTCACCATTATTGTTTACCATAGTTTCTCGACCAATGAAAGAACGGCAAATTAATAATTAAATGTTCAGCGCTATATTTAGAACTTATTTTATGCCTTGTTGACATCAGTTCACGAGACACAAAGCATAATACCGCACACAATCGCGCTCACTTCGTGTCACACCCTCAATCACATACTAGTATAGCTTTTTTATCTTATACTTAAGGGTAGGAATTGGCTTGAATACCTTCCAAACCCGGGCATTTGAGCCCAAAAAGTTACTTGTATAGCGATTCGAAATCACTGTTAGGGGCGTTTCTTCGCGACTGGGCTAATAAACAATTATAGTTCACATATTGGATTTTTAATAAATTAATCTCGTTCTCTAGCGCTCGCTACGAAATTAATTTATTAAAAATCGAATATATGAACGATAACTATTACATATCAGAAAGTGCTAATGCAAAGAATTCTCGCAGTTTGTGCATAGTCCGTACTGCTTGCAACTAAGTATGTGTCAGTTAAACCATACTGTATTGTAATAAGTCTACTACCGAACATTGTACATCCGGGCAATGTTGCTAAGTATGTCGGTGACAAGCGATCTCGTATAACGTGGGTCACGCATACACATGAAACGTCATGGGAAAACAAAAACGGTTTGTTTAGTCTGACGATTTTGTTTTTATTTGAGATTATTACGAAGAGCAGGTGAAGCCAATATCGACAAGTGTATGCCTGTAGCCTGTTTCACCAACATTGCAAAGTATAATTTTCTAGCAAAGTATACTTTGAGGGAGTAATCATTTATTTTTCCTGAAATGCATTTTTTCATATAGAACTAACAAATGCATATATTTGATGATTAAAAATATGCAGAATTATTATAAGAATGTATTACATTATCACAGCCAAATTGGCTGTGATAATGTAATACATTCAGTATAATAAAAATTAATACATTTATCCTAAAATTGAAAATTTCTCCCTCAAAGTATACTTTGCTAGAAAAGTATACTTTGCAATGTTGGCGAAATAGTCTACAGATCTAGGACCACACTGGTCGCTGAATCAACACATTCGGTTATGTCACAAGTACAGTTAGTGGAATTGCTGGAACATGTCACATATTTCTATGAGGCTCCATATTCATATATAAGTAGCTGATTGGCTGACAATTGACCGAGTTTCTAAGGCGCCAGTTGTCTGTGGCAACCTGGCAGGAAGTGATTGTCATTTTCCATTTCTGGCGACAAAGCGTATTAAGCTGATGTTTGATATACTAATGAACAAAGCCATCGAAAATTGTCTCCATGGACAATTCACAGTGTTTGCTATTTGACGAAGTGATTTTGTATCTAATGTGGCTTCCAAGCTCTTCTTGATAGCGCAATGTTAAAGGTACATGCCCACTCAGTAGTCACAAAATGTGTTTTTCTATCAGATACATCATCTGAGCATTTTCTGGCAAACGTTCATTCACCATTACCCCACGTATTGATTGGAATTATTTTAATTTTATATCAGACATAACTTTCCACACTGCTGTCAGGGGCGATAACTGTGTTTCCTTAAATGTTAATGGAAATTACTATTTATTCTCTGTATTTATTTTTGATGTTCAATGATTATACTTTATAATCAGTCGAAAATATTATTTTGTCAGATGACGCATTTAATTAGTATAAATAGTTAAAAATAATCGTGCCTCGTTTGCATATGAAAATAGCCTGATACCACCGCGCGTCACTAGCAGTAAAATAACTATTATTAAATGATTATATCTGTATAGCGGGCACTCGTAATTTTTAGAACTGGTGAAATAGGGACACACTTATTTAATTACTATATATAACATGTTGTGCCTACTGGGTGGGCATGTACCTTTAACTTACTCGACGGTGGACAAAACCATGTAAAACACGACTCTTGACAAAACTGTATAGAATGCCAGGCGAAACATCCTGTATATATATACAGTGGAACCTCTCTAAACCGGACACCCTGGAGGTCCCCACGGTGTCCGGTTTAGAGATATTCCACTGTAAATCAGGCATTTCACCATTCTGATGGATGCTTTCAGATTGCCATGGTTGACATACATGTACAGTGGAACCTCTCTAAACCGGACACCCTGGGAGGTTCCCAGGGTGTCCGGTTTAGAGATGTTCCACTGTAAATCAGACATTTTGCCACTCTGATACGTATTTGGATGCTTTGCAATCATGAATATACATTAATATCTGAGATAAATAGCAAATAATAAGATCACAGAAGTTATTCTGGTGTTCGGTTTAGAGAGGTTCCACTGTACTTCTGTAAATTACATCTATATGCATGCATGAGCATCAGTACTTCCCAATTCATGTCGTATATTCCAGGCATCATCAAGGTAGGATATTGATACCATTTATTTAACTAGCTGGCGGCTCACCAACCGGCCAGCCATATCAGCCCGAGTGGAGGCTCAAAACTTCGACTTCCCAGTTGTGAGTTGGATGCCTATTCCACTAGGCCACGCCAACTGGTGTATGTTGAATGCGGCGACAGTGTAGATTATTTGGTCTGTGATACCGTGCAGGATGAAGTGAGTCTATACTATCCACCCAAACTATACCTCCAACACAGCATACATGCAGTTATTTCACCAAATACCACTTTCCCCAGACTTCCATTCATGTTTTACTGTATATCAAGTGCTTAATAGAATACGTACGTGTGCGCTGTGTACGAGAGTTCATCGTAAACAAACCTTGAAATATGTAGGTGGAAACAACATTTTTTGCACAATGTTGCCAACATCTACCTATCAGTATTCATGCAAATGTAACAAAAATAAGGCGAATATATGACCAGACAATGAATGATATGGACGAGCGAAATGAATAAGTAGACCTAAACACGAAATGACATCCCAAGAAGAACATATTTACACTCGATTTAGAGAAAGATGATGCAAGGACTGCGCCGACTGATCAGGGTATACACTGATATAGCGAGCGAGTCAGTGGAACATCACAATACTGCCATTGGGGAGAATATTTTAAGATTATACAACCGTGTGCTAGTGTGGGACGTAGAACTTTCTTTTTATTAATTCGTTCCCACGAAATAACAATTCGTTGCCTCAATTTAACAATTCGTTCCCACGGATTAACAATTCGTTCCCACGAATTAACAATTCGTTCCCTCAATTTAACAATTCGTTCCCACGAAATAACAATTCGTTCCCACGGGAACGAATTGTTAATTCGTGGGAACGAATTGTTATATCGTGGGAACGAATTATTATATCGTGGGAACAAATTGTTAAATTGAGGGAACGAATTGTTATTTCGTGGGAACGAATTGTTATATCGAGGGAGCGAATTGTTAATTTGAGGGAACGAATTGTTATTTCGTGGGAACGAATTAATAAAATAAATCCATGTCTCCTGCGGGGACTCCGAAGTAGTGCGAGTATTCCATGCAATACTGACGTTACATACTTTCCATACGAAAATATTATCTTAAAAATGCATGGAAGAATACGTTGTTACCACGAGACGGTTCAAATGAGTGGTCACAACATACACTTTTGAGTTAAAATAAGAAACATAGCGAAACTTCTTAAAGTGGTTATTATCTCGTAAGGGGTATTATGCATGATAAAGGTTAAGCATTACCTACATTGGAATACAAAGCGATGATGTCCCTTTTCCCTCAGCCGGCCATTCAAATACATACGCTGATAACAAGCGCAAATTTACACAAATATCGTTTTATCCTGTGGTGACCTACTTCTGTCAGATCTGTGTTACCGGGGTGTATTTTACTCGCCCATAAAGCATCACATTGATCGAGGAGACGGCGGGTAATTGCAGCTTGTTTAAACCTGAAATAATAGTGATGGACGTTTATGTCTTTTCAAAGACGTTTAAAAGCCCGCGATGCTACACGCCTCGTTGAATGTTCCGTAAACAGCGGCCTTGTTTATTTGTGCGGTCATTAACCAGTGTTAGAATTAACGCACATACTTGTATTGTCTTTTTTTATTGAATTTTTCTTTCACGAACGAACAAAATATATAAATTGCACTTAGATGTAAAATAACTTGTTCTATGAAACCTTTATAAACCTGACACCCTGGACAATGCACAGGGTGTCCGGCTTAGTGAGGTTTCACTGTTGAAATAGTAGTCTTGCTGTTATCTCTACGCTACCAGGGGCGGATGTGGAGGTGGGGTTCCGGGGTTACAATCCCCTTCCCCCGTTCAGCCGCGGAGTTTACATAGATCACAGTTTACCACCAGTTGGAGTCTGAATTTAAATGCCGTAAAACACAGGGAAGTGCATTTCGAAGAGCTCGAAAATAGGACAACCCCTAGATGCGGATGGTAACTCTTACAATTGATCCCGTACCGTCCGTAGCTAGCTACGGACGGTACGGAAGTAATTGCAATAGTTATCTTCGCAACTAGACAACCCCCCACCCGTTCCCCAAATGCTGGATCCGCCCCTGGCAGCGGTAAGTCCTCGCCCATATAAGTATAAATCATGATCGGCGTGTTGATAGGTTAGTGTACTATACTTTTGTTTAGACATGTAGACAAAACAATTAAAATGTATTAATTCTATTGTCAATGTATATAATCAAGGCATAGCATAAGTGTGCCTAAATTTCACCATCATCAGTTTCAAGACGTAATATCTTTTCTATTTTCATAAAATCCCATTATTCCTAGTGCCTACACAGAGCTAAGGCCCACCTGCGCCTAATAAAACCGACACATAATCAGCATTTTACACGCAAAAGCCGTACCAGCCCAACATCATGACACAAGTCACCCGACTACGCTAAGGCCGGACTCTACTTCGTATCGCGCTTTCACTAAAATTCTGAAGACTAAACTGAACAAACCAGATCGGAATTTCAAGAATCATCGCTATTTTTCTATAAGGTAATACTAGTTAACAATGTCAAATGCGGAAATACAATCAAACTCTACCTACAGTGGTGGTTATGTGATTTGTCACAAATGTAACTGCTGGTCAAATAGCACGTTCATGTTGCCCGATAATGATCTGTATTTCATTTGTGGAATGTCGAAAAGTGTAGATCCTGATCAGACTGTGCGGATGCACATGCGGATCTGGATCTGCATTGGTCGCAGAGCACTAAACCCGTGCATTTCTCCAGTCACAGTCACATATAAGTTACTTGACAGTAGGATTACGTCTGTAAAACCAATATCGGTTCTGATGGCATACTTATGGCAGTGACTGGAGAAATGGTGCTTATGGTGTTTGCGACCAGTGTAGATCCAGATCAGCCTGTGCGGATGCACAGGCTGATCAGGATCTGCACTGATAGCCATTCAATCAATGAAACACACGTCATGCTTATAACAAGCAACGTCGTTAACAAGCCACAGCAGTGTGCTATTTGATCAGGATCTAAGCTGGTCACACATGCCATAAGCACCATTTCTCCAATCACAGTCACATATAAGCTATGTTACTTCAGGATAGTATTCCGATGCAAAACCAATATTGGCGTTGATGGCATATTTATGCATTCAATATCAAACTTCCAACTGAGCCTGACATAATAAATCTGCATTTTATGGAGAATCCTGGCGTTGTTATTATTTAGATTCGTTATCTGCATTTGTTCAGCTTGTTGAAACCCTAATTTCAGGGCGGAATATATTGAACCCGTTGGCCCGGCCTTAAATTACCGTACGTACAGAAACGTACACGGCAATCAAAAACGATCAATATAATAGACCAAAAAGACAAAATAATAACAACGAAGTCATGAAGTAGAGTTGGAGTCAAATATGTGAGTGACTAGCGTGACATGTTACCAACATGGCATGGCGTAAGTGCGTGCTTATCGTTTGTTACTATATATGTTCATTGGTTACCGTTGGATGTATTGTTCTCTATTTAGCATTGACGTCGCGAGGCTCATCTCGAATAGGTTGGTGACTGGTCGGTAGCATGTGAAGGGTACATTTAACGATGGGGTTCATCCTTACCAGAATCTCAATATCCCTGGTTTCGCCCTCAGGTACATTTTAGTTTTGGTTTTCTTGTTACTTGAGAGTTGAATCCGGTCGTACCCATTATAACAGTAACAACATTAACCCTTTCAACCCTAAGGAACTGGAATGGACTATGATATGCTATAGTTCCGACCAATCCAATGGTCACAAAATGATTTTCAGATTCGTCCATTTATGAAAAGGGGATGTTTTGTTGTTCTAAGAAATATGAAAACTACTTGCAAAAAGTGCAGATCCTGATGAGACGGCTCGTTACGAGCCGGCTCATCTGGATCTGCACTGTTTGCATAAACCGCTATAGCGGGCTTTCGGGTTCAAAGGGTTTAAATATTAGTACTAATATATTACTGTTAGGGCGTGTGACTAAGTGACTAGTATGTGGTGAGGACCTGGCAGCAGATGAAGTTATTCAACTTTCAGGGATACATTTTTTTTGTGTGTAGATATTCAATTCTGATTTTGTAAATCCCCCCTCCCCATCCATACAGGTGAACTATATGATTCGACCCGGTTAACCCGGCCTAATGTGACCTTAGCTGTTGACAGGCGGTTAAACACCATTAAATAAATAAATCATCTCACATATAGGGTTCTACCCTACTGTACAAATGTATCCAATGGGTCCGCAGTGTTTGCCATGTGCAGGTAATTTGATTGGGTGTTCTTTGAGGGAGAAATTTTCAATTTTAGAATAAATTTATTAATTTTTATTATACTGAATTTATTACATTATCACAGCCAATTTTGGCTGTGATAATGTAATAAATTCAGAATAATAATTCTGCATAGTTTTAATCATCAAATATATGCAATCGTTAGTTCTGCATGAAATAATGCATTTCGGAAAAATCAATGATTGCTCCCTCAAAGTATACTTTGCTAGGAAAGTATACTTTGCAATTTTGGTGAAATCGGCTACTGGCATGGACACGTGTGGCACTGCCATTGCTACCAATGAACGGGTGCAATATAAACATCACTTGCAATGTATTTTGTTCTGAAAGTCATGTTCAGCCATTATCATGATCTTAAATTGATCTTGTAGTTTTCTTACCAATTGAGATATGTGCTGTGCTATATTTGTCATAGTATAGCTCCTCTCATGTTTTACTATTGGACACTATTTTGTTCTTCTGAATTTGCAGAATAGATGGCAGCATCCAGACCCAAGGAGCATGATCACGTGGTTACAACAACAACAACGTCGCCCACTCCAAAGTAAGTATTATTTGATATTTTCCTTAATATGCAACGGATTTTGATGAAATATGGCACAGCAAACGCGTCTTCGTGATATGCATTTGGTGGTCCAGAGAGTTTGGTACAGACTCATGTCATTTTTGCACCACCAAATGCAGCTTAACAAGACGCGTTTGATGCGCCATATTTCATCAAAATCCGTTACGTAATAAGGACAATGTAAAATAATACGTACTTTCAATGGATGGATTCTGGAAGTTTCAGTACTTGTTGTTGTTGTTGTTAGTACCACTTGATCATACACCTTGAGACCATACTTTCTTACGTTTTCCTCTCTACTGTCTGTTTCACGAAACCTGCCCAAATTTACGGCTGTTTAAATAATGCAAAAAAAAATAAATAATATTTTTCGATAATATAATTTTGTATCCAAATTTAAGAATGTGCCTTCTTCTTATTTGGTGAAAAAATATCTAATATTGATTTTATTACGAAAATAATATTTCCGTATGTTAAATCCCAATCATGTCTAAGCTATCTAGTCAGGTTGTCAAATTTCATTTTATTTTCGCTTTTTAACTCATCCACCAGCTCCTTCAACTCCTTTTCCCCATGTTAAATTCCCACTGACAAATCAATGTTTCGTGATAAAATCAATAGTTGACCAAATTTCACGAAATAAAAAGAAGGCTCATTCTTAAATTTTGATAAAATTTAATATTATCGAGAAAGAAGATAATTTTACATTGTATATATTGACGTGACACAGACAGTGAGCGCGTAGAAACGAAGGAAATGAATTTAATGTACTTAATCTTCATATCAACTCGGCACAGAAACCAAGCCAAATCACACCATTAAAAAAACTCCTGGTACAGAAACGAAGAGACGAACATGAGCCTAACCTCATCGTTATCTTGCTCTTAATAGCCAAATCGCTACTCAACAAATACCATTGATGATTCACACGTTGTTGGTCTTTTTTTTAATCCCCAGGGAAAAACAGCAACTAACTCGATATCTTGTCAAGCTGATGATCTTAATTGAAACTTTGATGTAGAGAGTAAAACTGTCTTCAATTTCCGCATGCTGTCCGTCTTATGTGCGAGGAAAGCAATTATTGTAACATCGTATCAACGTGCCTGCAACCCATCGCGGTTTGCAACTAGCGTACTACATTAGTACCACGCCGGCTTGCGGTCGGCGTGATATAGTCGCCGCTTTTGGCGTACGTCAGTTTGTCCGTGCGTCCGTGCGTCTGACATTTGCGTTAAAGTTTCTTAAGTACCAAATATCTCCACAACCATATGTCCGTTTGACTTGAAACTTTATATATCTCTACATCATCATCCATATTTTCACCCATGCGGCCTCCATGACCAAGGCTAAGGTCAAATTACTTTCAAATTTGCGTTAATGTTTAATTTTGGTAAAGTTTTCAGTACCAAATATCTCCACAACCATAACTCTGATTGACTTGGCATCCTTCACGAAACACATATGCTCAAGCGAAAACATTTTCAATCTAACGTAATAGTTCGTTTCTGCGCATGTTTGCCAACTAAAAGAAGATTCGTTGCATTGTTGCAAAGTATGAATTTTCGTGAAGAGGTCGCCAGTAGCCTAGTTCATCAACTTGCAAAGTATACTTATCTAACAAAGTATACTTTGAGGGAGAAATTTTCAATTTAAAGGTAAATTTATTAATTTTTATTATACTGAATTTATTACATTATCACAGCCATTTTGGCTGTGATAATGTAATAAATTCAGTATAATAATTCTGCATACTTTTAATCATCAAATATATGCAGTCGTTAGTTCTATATGAAAAGAATGCATTTCGGGAAAAATAAATGATTTCTCCCTCAAAGTATACTTTGCTGGAAAAGTATACTTTGCAATTTTGATGAAATAGGCTACAGATCAACACGTTTCACTCAGTTTTACAATTTGACATGGGCACTGACGTCATTCATTCAGCCATGCGTCAGCTGACGAAGGAGAATAACTCCACAAGTGCCACACCCCCCTTCTTCCACTAACAATGTGCATGATCACATGGTTACAACAACAACGTCGCCCACTCCAAAGTAAGTATTATTTGATATTTTCCTTAATATGCAACGGATTTTGATGAAATATGGCGCAGCAAACGCGTCTTCATGAGATGCATTTGGTGGTCCAGGGAGTTTGGCACAGACTTATGTCGTTTTTTGCAAATAATCGATTTCCGTGTCTCTTCGCAAAAACGACAGAAGTTTGGCCGAACATACAGAGACCACCAAATGCAGCTTTACAAGACGCGTTTGATGCGCCATATTACATCAAAATCCGTTACGTAATAAGGACACTATAAAAGAATACGTACTTTGAATCGGTACTTGTTGTTGTTGTTGTTAGTACCACGTGATCATACACCTTGTTCAATTGAAAACATAAAAACAATTGAAACGGTGGCATCGTATTACACGTCTTTGTTATGTAGTTTCAAGCTTCAATGTCTTATAATTATTGTATTACCACAGCTGGTCGCATCACCTTACCTGTCAGTGTCTACACAATTGGCAGTATTTGTAGTTTTACCAGGGTAGCTCCTGCTCGGTCGCACAGCACAGCCATGCATCACTATAACGCTCTACAATTCCATTAGAAGCATCCGGAAGTTCACGCACACATGACGTACGATGTCAGCCCTGTTTAGACCGCGCGATAGTGCATTGTGACAAAACGTTATACTGGTCACTGCACGGTTAGTAATTTATCCTTTTGAGTATCATTGACACGCGCCTTCCGAAGATATCTCGACTATTATATGTCATTTGAGCCGATCTGTGATGAAATCATTATCCTATGCTTTTTTATTCTATGAAAAATGATGTAGCATATTTTTTATAGATCATGTTTCTTCCCTAACTGACCTACATGTATTCGTAGCAGTGCGTGTCAATAGTCGGTTCCGGTCAACGACAGGAACATATTAATTGTGCAAACAAGTGTCTCCCCCTGGCGGGAATCGGCTGGGGATTATTATTTTCACCCTGACTGTCCGTCAGTTCGTCCGTCTATCCATCCGTCAGTCCAAATACGATATTTACCCCAAATATGCGATATAGGTCATACCAGAGTCATACTCATGTCATCCAGGGCTCATATAGGTTGTCAGAAACATGACTCGTGCTTCATTGACTGATTCGCGAACTACGTAGACCCTGATCAGACTGCGTGAACACGTGAACACGCAGTCTGATCATGGTCTACGCAAGTAGCAAAGGACATATGCCCCATACCTCCAGTCACAGACATAATTATACAGTTCGTCCGAAACATGATATGTGTTTGATTGATTCGCGAACTGTGTAGGCCCTGATCAAACTGCGTGAAAGCACAGGCTGATCATGGTCTATGCTGCTCGCAAAGGCAATAAGTCCGAGTCTCCATTTAGTCATTGTTCACGTGACATCACAGATGGCGCTGTTTGTTTTCCATTCTGTTTAGTCCACATCGTATTCTTTATAGCATCGGTTATTGTATTGCAAACAAATTGACACAACTAGGCTCATATAACTGGTTTTATATTATGTGTTACGAGACGCGGTCATAATATGTGGTTGTGACTAGAGAAATGGGGTTTATGGGTTATACGACCTGAGTAGCGCATCCACACAGTCTGGTAAGAACATACACTGTTCGCCATTCAGCGAATTGAACTCCCGTAATGCTAACTTATATGTTGCATAGTTTTCATTCTTAGCAGGCTTCAGAAGTGTACTAGAAATTTGGATATCGACGTGTTTCATGGAATATATTACATTTTCTATCAACTGAAACCTGCACTGCGATAAGGAAGATATATGTAATTCCAAATCTGGGCCAATATGTCATGATCAGACTGCAGACTGAGTTAGCTAGCTGATCAGGGGGGCCGTTTCACTAAACTTCGTACGACTAAAATGTACAAACTTATTATAGTCTGTAAATTGCACATTAACAATTATTGGATTCACATGTATTGAGAATAGGCTGCATATGCAGCCTATGCTCAATAAATGTAACTCCATTAATTGAAATTTACAGAAGATCCTAAATTTGCACTTACGAACAATTTAATCGTACGAAGTTTAGTGAAACGGGCCCCAGAAGATCAGAAAACCGACCACAACACTAACCGTTCACCCCCGCATAACTGTATGGAACGCAAAAACCTGCATAAACTCAAATAATTATTACTAGCTCTAATTAATTCGAGCCAGCATGAAATATTTAGAGCTAGCATTCAATATTTAGATCTAGCATTCAATATTTAAAGCTAGCATTAATTATTTGAGTTTATGCAGATTTGGCGTTCCTGGATATCTCGACGGCAAATATATGCCACCATAATCACAGAATCAAGATGCATTCGGTTATTTTACGCTGTTCACAGTCACCATCGTGAAACTCTCGCGATGCTTCTCCCGAACGCAAAACCTATCATCATTGTATCATGAATTCAAAGGCGTTACTAGTGTTTAATTTCCGTTCTCTCAAACACGTGAATAATTCGTGACCGACTCCTGCGAGTTTGTTGTGATTTTTCTCCTGTGACGCACAATGGTTTAGGCACGCGGCGGCGTAAGTAACAATATCAACTACTGGATCCCCACGGATATTGGTTCACCGTAACTAGGGCGCGCTCAAAGGAATTGGAAACACGCAGGTGGCCCGATAAAAGTACACCCATTATGGCATCTGGTGATTACGACTCGCCATAACAAAAACTGGGAATGTTAAATTCCGACCAGTGTAGTCCCAGATCAGACTGCGCATGTGCATGCACAGTCTGAACAGGGACTACACCGGTCGCTATTGATTCAGTAAGTCATTCATAACACTTGTAACAAGTTATTCTGCTCGGTATTTGGTTCGGTTGAGTTCGGTAAATGACCAGGAACCAAGGGCGGATTCAGGGGGTGGGGGGAGTAAATATTGTTTACAAGTTACAAGGCACGTTTCTACGTTCGCGTTGTGAATTTATTGTTTACTGGGTTTGTTTTGCTCCAAAATGCGCCAGAACGCAGGAAATGCGATGTAGATTTTAAAAAAATCCGGGGGGGGGGAGGGGAATGTCCCCCCCCCCCTAACCCGAAATCCTGGATCCGCGCCTGGGAACTGCACTGGTCAAACGCCTAATACGCGCCGTATTCGTTGCAACAGGTCCCGCACATATAATTCATACATGTACGTGTCCATTCACGTAATTGGGTTTGGACATTTGCGACTGCTAAGCTGCTTGAGCACGTGTAGCCGGAACTTCCGGAACTGTGATACTTTGCAGAACTTGATTTCGAAGAATTACGTTATATTCGTGGAGGTATATCTTGATAGTTTAGTGCGTAAATAATTGGGCTTGCATACAGAAGGTTCTGGGTTCGATATCTCGCCTTAGGCATGAGCAGATATGTCCGTCGTATTTCCACCTCACTGATCTTTCTGATGAGCATCCAAACAGATTCTCCGTCTATATATGTGGCTGTGACTGGAGAAATGGGGCTTATGAGTTTTGCGACCAGTGTAGATCCAGATCAGCCTGTGCATCCGCACAGTCTGATCAGGATCTGCACTGTTCGCCATTCTATCAATTAAACACCCGCAATACGGATCGTTATCAGGCTACATGAATGTTTTATTGGATCAGGCGCTACACTGGTCACAAATACCGTAAGCCGCATTTTTTTTACAGTCACAGCCACATATGATGTCAGCAATTGCTGCGGCGTTAACTTAATCTTGTTCACTTTTCATTTTTTAAATCACGTGGGCCGTTGATAGCTCGTGCGGAATTGCTCTGAAAATTTGTCATATTCCGACATTATTTATAGAAGCTATGGTATTTCTTTCGAAATCATGACCACCGACAAAAGACTGTCATGCGATGGGATAAGACGGAACATATAAAAATCACGGCCATATTGGTCAGAACATTAGCACAATGAATAAGGAGAACATTGCGGAGTAGAAAGGTGGTAAATGTGATTTAATCATGTAAATGTTCATTTGTTCCGTTAATGAATGATATAACGTAGTTTGGTGTCGTAAAACATTAGGAGGAACACTCTAGTCATAGACATTTCTCTTTGATCAAGTTCACGTGAACGTTTCCCTAATTAACAGCCGTTCGACATTACAGTGTTGTTATACAAGATGCATACTGACTAGTAACACATATAGCTCGCTTTTTCCGCCTGTACCACAGGCTAACGTCGCGGACCCAGGACGCCCACCCCAAGTATTTATTATAATAATAGACAAAAGATGACCAAACCATATTAAAATGGCATAAGTATGTCAATTCTATCAATATAAACATTTGGGAAACTATTGCATAATGAGAGAGGAGGATTAGCGTCTCTTTCTCTCTCATTATGCAGATGAACCTTGCTCACAGTTTTTCATCCCACTCACATACTCACATACACGTTCCATGCCTGGATTTTCTAATAACCCGAGGACAAAACGCACGAATACTGGTACAGTCGGATTTTACACTCAGGGAATGTTGATTTGCAACCAGTGTCGTCATTTTAGGACTATACTGGTTGGGTCGCAATTTATTCAGTAATAGATACAGTTGAACCTCTCTAAACCGGATATAAAGAAAACACCTTTGATCTTATTTTGGTGAGTTTCTCAGGTGTTAGTGATCGCATAGCACACAACCCCGACTCAGAATGATAAAATGCCTGATTTACAGTGAAACTTCTCTAAACCGGACACCCTGGGGTCCTCCCAGGGTGTCCGGTTTAGAGAGGTTTCACTGTCTTATAAGCGGGGGTTCTGCGACACAACTTTTATGTCATAACAATTTCTTAGCAAATAAGAATTTCTAAGCAATTGAAACCAATTCGTAATCCGCCGCCTAGCTTCTGTTCTTTTCTGTTTCCTGAAAACATTCATAATTCATGTTTTATTCATGATACACTGTCGTCATTAACGGCGCTGTGAAATATTGGCAGCACATCATAACACATCGTTATCATGTTGTTGTAAAAGAGAACTATAACTGAAAACAACATGGTGTAATTTTGATGATATCGTCAGGAGTAGTAATATGATGGCCGCTTAAAATCATCCACACTTTACTTGAAATAACACGTGTTTTCTATGAGCATACAATATATTTACCAAAGGAAGCGAAGGAAAGCCATTACATACTAATAATTCCAGCACAAAAATATTTACACAATTTCCTAACATTTGATTGGCCAGTAGCAAGTCTCTGTCCAAAATTTATATCCCAGTAAACTCCCATGCCGAACTACTTTCCGTAACCGTGAGGCGCAGTTAAAATAATTCTTAAGAAAACGTAAAACAAACACATTTTCTTGATGAATTTATTTAAAATGCTGGAATTATAAGGAATTAATGGCCTTTTTGTTGAATTTATCGGGGATATAAACTTGGAAAAGTCGCGGGAATACTAGACGAGGCCTTCCGGCCTTCGTCCAGTATTCCCGCGACTTTTCCAAGTTTATACCCCGATAAATTCCACAAAAAGGCCATTCATTCCTATATTATATAGAACATGCGTATTTTGGAAGGGATATATTGATATCTCAATGACATGAACTTGAGTGTATATCTTGGAAAAACTTTGAATCACTACATGTGTTCACACATATTTATAACGTTGTGTTACCTCCAACTGAAACATACGACCGGTTACAATGTAAATGGCTGAACCGACTGTGCGTCTGGTCCCAAACGGCAATGCCAGAAACACCAATGGTCCGAAGCTTGCAAGGCCCGAAATGCATCAACAACAAACCGAAGAAAAAACACACAAAAACGGGACTTTCGAAACAGCTTGATCTTACAAAAAAATATTCAATCACTTGATGCATTTTAAATAACGAATTTTAAAATAATTTCGTGTATAACATTTTACTTTAAAATAAATATCAGGATTTTGTTTTGTTACCAGCTTCCAACTGTATTCAGAAATACAAAACTACAAAATCGTTTGCCATTTCCGCCACATAGATCTTATATCGTGACGCCTACGTGAAAACACCGCTTCAGGGGTGAACATGTATCATTTTGATTGTGGCTGTCACTGGAGAAATGGGGCTTATGGGCTTTGCGACCACTGCAGATCCAGACCAGCATGTGCATCAGCACAGTCTGATCAGGATCTGCACTGGTCGCCATTCCATCAATGAAACGCCCGTCATGCTCCGAACAATGAATATAAATCGTTATCAGGCTACATGAGCGTGCTATTTGATCAGGAGCTACACTGGTCAGAAATCCCATAAGCCCCATTTCTCCACTCACAGCCACAATTGGTGATCAGTGTAGTTTAGCACACTCCGGCAGCAAACCAAGTTGGTGCCGACAGGACCATTTTCAATTCACGGATAACTGGTGACAGTGTAGACACTGATCAGACTGTGTGGAAGTCAGAGCAATAGAACAGATTGAATTTGTCCCTGACCGGAGAAATGTGGCGTTTGCACTTCATGTCAGTCTAGATCCTGATCGTCTCGTCAATTCCTGCCATCAGTAGCCGATTTCACCAAAATATCTAAGCATACTTATCTAGTAAAGTTTACTTTGAAGGAGTAATCATTTATTTTCCCCGAAATGCATTACTTCATATAGATTATTTAATATAGACTGCATATATTTGATGATTAAAAGTATGCAGAATTATTATACTGAATTTATTACATTATCACAGCCATAATGGCTGTGATAATGTAATACATTCAGTATAATAAAAAACAACAATTATCCTTAAATTGAAAATGTCTCCCTCAGAGTGTACTTAGCAAGATAAGTATACTTTGCAATTTGGGTGAAATATGCTACTGGTGTATGCATACTTGTATACTGTTTGTTATAAGCAGGATATGTGATTTACTCACTGAATGGCAAAGAATGCAAGCTCAGTAGCCATTTCATCAACATTGCAAAGTATACTTTAGTAGCAAAGTATACTTTGAGGGAGAAATTTTATTTTCAATTTTTTTGAAAAATTTATTAATTTTTATTATACTGAATTTATTACATTATCACAGCCATTATGGCTGTGATAATGTAATAAATTCAGTATAATAATTCTGCATACTTTTAATCATGAAATACATGCATTTGTTAGTTCTATATGAAATAATGCATTTCAGGAAAAATAATGATTACTCCCTCAAAGTATACTTTGCTAGTAAAGTATACTTTGCAATGTTGATGAAATAGGCTACTGATCAGATTGCGAGAATGGTCACTGGCCGTAGTTCTGAACACATAACTCCAATGGCAACACATTGCCTAGAACGTGGAAAACGTGCAGCAGCTACACTGGTTGCATTACATGCATTCGGCGAGTTTCTGCTTTCATCGGTATAATTCGATGAACAAGGCTTCTAACTTTGTTCGGACACGACCTCTTATCATAACAAATTCTGCGATTTTATTAACTCTAATGTGAATATTTTGGCGGAAAGTGCACATGTTCATTTGATAACAAGTGTTGTCTTGCTAAAATAACATAGTTAGAACATACTTATGCAAGTAATATCGAATTACAGCTAATTTTCTTAGGTCAGAGGCAACCTAGTATCAAAACAAATTAAATAATGTGTTTAAGGCTCTAACGTCAATATTGTAGTGGCAAGATCATTTGAGAAGTATAGATTTCCTGCAGAAATACATAGAATGCATAGAAAATTACAATGTTAAGCATGTTATTTTGTTATGATACGAGGTCGTGTCCGACCAAAGTTAGAAGCCTTGTTCATATATACATGGTTATACCGATGAAAGCCAAACAACGCCGAATGCCTGTGTGTTGCATAACCCATATGCCCGATTTCTCCAGTCACAGCCATAAATTCCTATGACACAGATATTAGAATAACACTATGATCTGTGTCTAGACTTGTACACTTGCCATTGGGTCGGTAACAGCATAGACCGTCGCGCGTGAGTATCTACCGGGGGAAGCAATTATTGCAGCTTTAATTGTTAGCATAAACCGGTCAGTTTGTGTGAACGAATAAACAAGCAACCAAGGGTATAATTATAAATATACAAACCACGGACATATCCACAAACCACATGGAGAGTGTATAGGCCACAGGATGATAAATTGGTCTTAGAACATGTGTAGTCAGTATTTGTATGATCACCAGTGTAGTCTCACAGTTACGGAGCCCCGCAGGGGACGTAGATTTGTTTTTTTATTAATTCGTTCCCACGAAATAACAATTCGTTCCCTCAATTTAACAATTCGTTCCCACGAATTAACAATTCGTTCCCACCGGAACGAATTGTTAATTCGTGGGAGCGAATTGTTATATCGTGGGAACGAATTGTTAATTCATGGGAACGAATTATTATATCGTGGGAGCGAATTGTTAATTCGAGGGAACGAATTGTTAAATTGAGGGAACGAATTGTCATTTCGTGGGAACGAACTGTTAATTCAAGGGAACGAACTGTTAATTCGTGGAAACTAATTGTTATATCGAGTGAACGAATTGTTAAATTGAGGGAACGAATTGTTATTTCGTGGTAACGAATTAATAAATAAAATCAATGTCCCCCGCAGGGCTCCGTACAAAGTCAATTAACTGATGATAACGACCGTTCTATACATGATCATCATTTGATTCACAGATAATTGCTTCGTAAATGTGATGGAATATATGTATAACATATATGTGAACAATGCCTCGTTACTGTATCCTATACGGCACATGGAGTGGCCAAGTCGGCCATCTTTGTGTTTGCCAGCCATCGGCCAGTTTCACCTCATCTTATGTACATTTTGAAAATGTTGGCAAATGTACACCAGTGTCTGACTTGAAGTAAATCATGGTGTAATATAATTGATAGGAGTCCGTTGTCCTGGCTTTTCTATCTATGATTAGCTACATTATATCATGTGTTCTACTTCTCATCGTCAGTTCTTTGTCAAACACTAGAGGAGGAGAAACTGGCTGATGGCTGGCACACACAAAGACGGCCGAATTGACCACTCCATGTGCCGTATAGGATACAGTAACGAGGCAGTGTTTACCTATACGATATGCATATATTCCATCCCATTTAGGAAGCAATTATTGTTGAATCATATGATGATCAAGGGTCCCATATGTCCTTAACCCTTTGAACCCGAAAGGCCGCTATATCGGTTTATGCAAACAGTGCAGATCCAGATGAGCCGGCTCGTAACGAGCCGCCTCATCAGGATCTGCACTGTTTGAAAGTAATTTTCATATTTTTGAGAACAACAAATACCCCCTATTTATAAATGGAATAGTCTGAAAATCATTTTGCGATGATTGGATTGGTTGTAAAATTAACATATCGCAGCCCATTCCAGTTACTTAGGGGTGAAAGGGTTAAAAAAAGTGATGAGTGTCTTTATTATAGTGTCACCCTATTGAAAGGACCAGCCAGTTTTGACAGTCTAAACTCTGAAAATCAGTACTTCCTATCCCATATTCCAAGGTACAGTGGAACCTCTCTAAACCGGATACCCTGGGAGGTCCCCAGGGTGTCCGGCTTAGATAGGTTTCACTGTAAATCAGGCATTTGATAATTCTGAGCTATAGTGGTGTGCTATGCGATCACGAACAGAGATTATCACCTGAGATAAATGACCAAGAAACTCGTCAAAAATAAGATCACATGTGTTTTCTCGGTGTCTGGTTTAGACAGCTTCCACTGTACTGTTTATTAACTAACTGGCGGTTCACCAGCCGGCCATATCAACCCATATCAACCCGAGCGGAGGCTCGAACCTTCGACCTCCCAGTGCCGCAATAAAGCTGAAATTATTGGACAGAAGTCAACGTCATATTGACTGAATTGTGTAGGCCCAGATCAGACTGCGCGGATGTGCTGATCTGGGGCTATGCTGGTCACACACTCTGTGTAGAACATTTTCTCAACAGGATACTTAACCCAAGTGTGGCATATCAGCAATATTAGGGAATTGATGAGTTGTAACAGTGTAGAGCCTGATCAGCCATTAGCACTTTCCATTAGCACGAGCAAGCTCATCTAGATCTACACTGTTTACAAACAACATCTCTATGGTCTGTCGGGTTGAAAGGCTTAAGTACATATCGCGAACAGTGTCGACCCTGGTTCACAGTCTGATCTGAAACTACACTGATCAAGAACTAAATAAGCCTCTTTTGTCATAGCGAGTCACATACAATGTATACAATGTATTGCAGTCTTGAATATACAGTGAAACCTCTCTAAACCGGACACCCTGGGAGGTCCCCATGGTGTCCGGCTTAGAGAGGTTTCGCTGTAAATCAGGCATATGATCATTCTGGGCCATCGTTGTGTATGCGATCACGAAAAGACATTATCACCTGAGATATATGACTAAGACACTTATCAAAAGTAGGATCACAGGTGTTTTCTTGGCGTACGATTTAGAGAGTTCCACTGTAGGCATAAGGAAAACATGTTCTGTTCGATGGTTCTGTCATCTTATTTCCTGTCGTCGAAGCTTTCTGGGAAATTACCATACTGTTGTCAGCACGCATACTCATTTGGAATTCGACGCATGTCGGCAGATGCTATTTCGTGTTTTCGATGACACTTGAATTCAACCTGACGGCGTTATTAATGTGGCCGATCTTCCGGCGTTTGACTCAACGACAATACACGTGTCTCTTCTGTGTCCGTTAGAAGCTTGAAGGGCGGCCGCCTGGCAACGCGGGAACGAGTGGCGCCAGTAGTTGAGAGCCAAAACCTGACAAAACAGGGTTTATTAAGTATGGCTATATGTTGTTAATTATTGTTGCTATGCTTGTAGATACAGCGATCTACATTGCTCACTTGACACAAGGATTTGAAGCTAGATGTATAGTAGTTATGTCTCTGCTTGACGCTTGCCGTTTTATTGTCGCCAATGTAATTAACGTATCTTGCAGTGATGCCATTATTTTTAGTCGCTGTTGGTCTTTGAGCACAGTATTCATTTCGATCATTGCCCACATGTTAACACTCTGCATACCGAGGTTACACAATTTTTCGAAATAGAAAAAAAATAACGCTCTTAATCATGCACGGAAGTATATGTTGTTACCACTCATTTGAACCGTCTCGTCGAGACGGTTCAAATGAGTGGTAACAACATATACTTTAGAATGGAAATAATAAAAATAGCTAAACATATTTCAATTTGTTCATAACCAGTGTAGTGGTATTCGCCATCAAATGCCTGAGCCCTTTGAACCCGAAAGCCCGCTATAGCGGTTTATGCAAACAGTGCAGATCCAGGGGGTGTTTTCACTAAACTACGTAAGCGAATGTTCGTAAGCGCAAATTTAGGATCGTCTGGAAATTCCAATTGATGGATTTGCATTTATTGAGCATAGGCTGCATATGCAGCCTATGCTCAATAAATGTAAATCCATTAATTATTTAAAAGAAAACAGTGTTAATGTGAAATTTACAGACTATCATAATTTACACGTACGAACATTTTAGTCGTACGAAGTTTAGTGAAACGGCCCCCAGATGAGCCGGCTCGTAAAGTAATTTTAATAATTTTGAGAACAAAAAATACCCCCTTTTCATAAATGGACTGGTCTGAAAATCATTTTCTGACGATTGAATTGGTTACAAAATTAAAATATCAAAATCCATTCCAGTTACTTAGGGGTGACCGGGTTAACTTTGTTACCCATTTACATGGATCTTTGCTGTTCTCGCTGCCAACTACAGTTCATGTTACCGATAGTGAAAGTATGGGAGTCGCATTGACAAATGAACGAAACTGCATGAAAAACGCACTTACAATATCATTTGTTACTGTATCGTCAGATTCAGTTATGTCAGCGTCCGATGTATGTTACTATTTTTAGGTATCGCCATTTTATTTATCTATTTTTAGCATCGTTAAATATGGCTGTCGGTCGCCATTTTTGCGGACAGGTTTACTTGCTGGAACTCGTGTATTTTTATTGTGTGGTAAAAGGATATACGATTATAATTCATATTTCATAATACCTATTTTGATGGTAATTGTATCAAATTAACGCTATGTCTCCATGCTCCGATTTGGTATATAATATGTATGTCTACGACGGGGGTTATTAATACACTTCACACCAGTAGCCTATTTCACCAACATTGCAAAGTATACTTATCTAGCAAAGTATACTTTAAGGGAGAAATTTTCAATTTAAGGATACATTTATTAATTTTTATTATACTGAATTTATTACATTATCACAGCCATTTTGGCTGTGATAATGTAATAAATTCAGTATAATAATTCACAGCCATTTTGGCTGTGATAATGTAATAAATTCAGTATAATAATTCTGCATAATTTTAATCATCAAATATATTCAGTCGTTAGTTATATATGAAATAATCCATTTTGGGAAAAATAAATGATTTCTCCCTCAAAGTATACTTTGCTAGATAAGTATACTTTGCAATTTTGATGAAATCGGCTACTGATCAAGGTTGGTATAAACGCTGCCAAATGCGGCCATCATCAGTGGGGGGCAGGCACACTTTCCTACTTTTTATTTATGGTGATACAGTTTCAGTTCTTTCAGTACTTTGATTTCTGGTAGTCATATGTGATTATCCTTTGCCGCTAGTAGCTGTCGTTTGAAGTTCGCTCGTTTGAACTGTAAATTTATGGCTGTCATATTACGACAGTTAATGCCATTCTGTCCACAGAATGATCAGGTTCTGTTCCGCCAAAACCTCCCGTGAAGTAAAAACTTCAATAAGGCGTTGACAATAAAATGGCGTCAATGAATTACGGAATGGTTCGAATAAGTTAGTGCTAGAATTTAGCTCACTGCTACGGAGCCCCGCAGGGGACGTATAATTCGTTTTTTATTAATCCGTTCCCCACGAAATAACAATTCGTTCCCTCAACTTAACAATTCATTCCCACGAAATAACAATTCGTTCCCATGGGAACGAATTGTTAATTCGTGGGAACGAATTGTTATATCGTGGGAACGAATTGTTATATCGTGGGAACGAATTGTTAATTCGAGGGAACGAATTAATAAAAACAAATCCATGTCCCCTGCGGGGCTCCGTACAATGTGGCCCGTAGATGTGAACTTAAACATTACATAGGAATGTATTAGGAGAGGAACCACTTCTCATACTCGTGATGTTCGTTTACCTGAATGTGATTTAATACAAATGTGATTTAACAATATTCTAAAAAGCATTTACTGCAGAATTGCTATTTCCAGGAGAAGAATCTGTGTAAGAACTTATATTTCATTTCTAATCATGTAAACTTGATAGACTATAGTGTAATATATATTATATACATTAACAATATATGTTCTTACCGAACGTATATCGGCACAAATTATCGCATCTGGGGTGGATTCGATTTTCTATGGTTTTACTTGAAAATATGTTAATAGCAGAGCGGTACTAGCTTCCAACGTTTATAAATTGTTTTCAGATAAAATACCTCTCAATAGGCACATTTAGTTCGCTTGGCCTCCATCCATTTTGATGCTGGCTCTGATTGTAACCTCATTAAAACGGCAAGTGTATTGCTTTTTGTGTGAAAGTTTCGAGCACGCAATAAAGTTTGAAGCTCGATTAAACACCATCTCTTGCAACACAATGGGCTGAGCGCAGTAACAATGAACCAATAACCGACATAATCCTGTCTCCGATAAGCCAGCAATTTTGGAAATAGTTATTTACATTTGCTATTAACCCTTTCACCCCTAAGTTACTGGTATGGAATCTTCCATGTAGACATTTGAACCATTACATTAATCAGAAAATGGGTGTTTTGTTAAAAATCACAAACATATCCACAAACAGTGTAGATCCTGATGATCCGGCGAGCGAATCATCCGAATCTACGCTGTTTGCATACATTGTGAACGTGGTCTGTAGAGTTGAAAAGTTTAACACGTTATTATCGAACGTCTCGGCAGTTAACATGTTCTAAATTACCTACTCAATAGTTGCATGTATCCATAGGAATTGACTGTAACTAATTACATGCTGTTAAACGTTATTTATTGCCCGATAAGTTTGTTCTTGCTACCGTCTGTTCCACCTTTTGTTGCCGACGAATGTCTTCCTATGGAATTTAACAAGGGGCTTAAAATATATTTTATTAATTGTGGACAGATTTTCAAAATCTAACTTTTGGTTTCTTAGTTACATCATTTCCAGGCTATCTAGCCAGTTTTCGGGGTCAATTTCCATTTTGTTTCGTTTTTCGACCCTCATTCTCTCTTTACCTCCAATTTGTCCCATGTTAAATTTTTCGCAATAAAATAAATATTTGATGGAATTTTATCAAATAAACAAAAAATGGGGATTGTGACTTTTTGTTATTGATGAAAAAAATACTTACCTTTAAATATTTTTTGAGATTTAATGTGTTTAATAGCCAAATGTTAGTCGGCAGCAACACATGGAACAGACCGTAGTAATACAGACTATCATAATTTTGCACTTACGAACATTTTAGTCGTACGACTAAAATGTTCGTAAGTGCAAAATTATGATAGTCTGTAAATGTGTATGAAATTGCAGAACTTACTTGATTTAGCAAGAGGTCAGCAACGTTGCGGTGTAACTGAGTGACTACAGGGTGTTTGTGACAAATGGGTTATACACGCCATCTTTGCGTTTGCATTAAGCGCCGTGGACAATATTTTTGAAAATAATGACGTTGAATCGTCTCGGTTTAGAGAGGTTGCACTGTAGTAAGCTTTCGGATGCTGTGACCTCATCAATCACTCGAATGCAATGAAGCCATCGACTCTAGAAGAGCAGTAAGCCGCTTATAGCTTCCAGGTTGTGTTCAACATGCGATGGCATTTTTATCACGTGTCACTTACTTCCAAAACATGTCCTGTGTCTGACACATCTGTGTCGTGTATGGCCTTGAACGAGAACATCAATGAAAGTGGATTACTGTCTGTTTCACGAAACCTGCCCAAATTGAACGGCTATATAAACAATGTAAACACAATTGTTTTTCCGGGTATGAAAGGTGTTCGAGCCAATTCCCACACTGAAATTTAAACAATTGACAATTGGAGTAGTTAGGAGAGGAGTAAAAAATAAATATATTTTGTAAATTGACTCCGAAACCTGGCTAGATAGTTTGGAAATGATCTGCCTAAAAATCAGTCCGTTATTTCTAAAATTAGAAATATGTCCTCATGTTTAATCCGCATAGACATCTTCACCCTATGGGTAGTTAACGTGGGCATTTGTTTTTCAATTTTGGACCAAATGACAGAAAATAAAAAGAATAATCATTCTTAAATTTTGATAAAATTTAGAATATCGAAAAATATACTGTTTTTGCCTTGTTTATATAGCCATAACATTTGGGCAGGTTTCGTGAAACAGACAGTAGTTGAACCAGCATGGATATTCAGCGTTTGAGAGAAACTATATGTAGCACCATTGGAATTCTTCACATGCCATTGGTAATTTTGGAAACGTTCATGGGTTGTATGTGTCTGTGACTTGAGAAATTGGGCTTTTGAGATATGTGACCAGTGTAGACCCTGATCATATACTACACTCCTGTAGCATGATAACGATCTCTATTGCTTGTTCGAATCATAACACGTGTTTCATTGATAGTATGACGAACAGTGCATATTCTGATCAGACTGTGCGGATGCACAGGCTGATCGGAATCTACATTGGTCACAAAACTCATAAGACCCATTTTTTTCAGTCACCGCCACATCCAAGGTACGCTCGACAAAGTTATTTTGAAAAAATTCGAACATATTAATTGCGTTAAACCGTATAGACATATGGCCGCGTCCATATTCGGCGTTGTTTTGTTTTCATGACTTCACCAATTGTATTGTTCGTTTGCCAGATTTCATGATTGGTTTCGTTTTATTGAGTAGATCCTTCGCAATAGTTCACGCTTCAACGCACATCGATACAGAGTATGATAATGACCAGTCCCGTTGGGCCGGACCGGTCACTACTGACAATTACTGACTGTCTTTTACAAACGGATTGTTTTCGCTCATGCGCACACAATCTGGGAGCCTAATCCCAGGAAATGTTGATATATCACCGACAATTTTAGCATGTTGAAAGAGCATGCTAATCATGCTCTTTCAACATGCTAACATTGTCAGTAGGGGCTTCATGCCATTTTGATTAAGCAGTAAAACGGATCATTAACCGGAAACGGATTAGAATCTGAATAATAAAGCCATGACAACGTACATGTATGATATTGGTCACTAATAAAAGCTGGCAACAAGTTGTAGAGCGCATTGATTGTCCTCATCGATATGAAACACCAATATCTACATAAACTCAAATAATTAATGCTAGCTCTAAATACGTAGAGCTAGCATTAACTATTTACAGCTAGCTCCAAATCCTATGAAGAGCCCTCTAAATCATTTGGAGCTAGCTCTAAATATTTAATGCTAGCTATAATTATTTAGAGCTAGCATTAATTATTTGAGTGTATACATCGATGGTATCCAGCCGTCATCAATAACATACTGCTGTGGGCCGTTTCACTAAACTTCGTACGACTAAAATGTTCGTAAGTGCAAAATTATGATAGTCTGTAAATTTCACATTAACAATATTTTCTTGTGAACAATTATTGGATTTACATTTATTGAGCGTAGGCTGCATATGCAGCCTATGCTCAATACATGTAAATCCATCAATTGATATTTCCAGACGATCCTAAATTTGCACTTACGAACATTTTAGTCGTAAGAAGTTTAATAAAACGGCCCCCCTGGATAGCTCATGGTGATGGTTATGTCCATTCTTACAACGTCTATTACGGACATGAAGATATGACAACACTAACTTGAAACATAGATTGCATTTAACAAATACAAAATACATCACAATCTACAAGAAATACTATGATAATTATACCTGTCGTCAGATGATGAATTTAGAAAAATGCCTACATATATAATAGGCGCTGAGCATGACTACCAGGAACAAAATATACCCAGGTTGCGACTTTATTACTAATATTCATTTGTGTCAATGACTGAGCCAGTATTGTTGCGGAGTGACATAAACGACTCTTAGCATCGGCTTTAGCGAAATTCGGTGTAAATGGGACATACAAATTCGAGCGTGAAACATCGAAATGACAACCGTGCTAAACCACTACTAAGGATCAGGGAAACTAACATGGCTGGAACTCCATATGCAGAAATTTATATAAACATGACAATCGCACTACCAGTAAAAGAGATGCCAGGAATACCAGAACACAACTGGATATTTGGCAACATGCACGTGTAAACAGATTCGATGTATGCAGTGAGGTCAGCGTGTAAGTGCACACACGAACGAACACGACAGGTTGGTTCCAACCTGTCGTGTTCGTTCGTGTGTGCACTTACACGCTGACCCCACTGCATGGTGCAACATACATACTAAGGAAATTATAAAATGTAGTGAAATCGGACTTTTAGTATATATCATCCTTGTACGCGATAGAACTCTTTATTACACGTCATGGATGTATATGGGAGAAAAAAATCGTAATTGTCATCTTACAAATAATACACCTTGCGGTGAGCACCCGTAATGATCCGCGTGCATTCTCCCGCAATCGTTATAAAATAAGCACCGCCCACAAAAGTTTATACGCTGATGCAAACGCCCCCGAAACATTATAAAATGCATTTTTGTTCGAAAATGTTTTTCAGAAATGTAATAAAAAGGATATTCCATCGTACATGTTTTAATAGCTTGAAATAATACTCTCGTGTATGTCGGCTTCTGCGTAAACAACTCGTTCGCTTCGCTTACTCGTTGTTTACGCGGAAGCTAACGTGCACTCGTGTATTATTTAATGCTATTCAAACATGTACGATGGAATATACTCTATTAATTGTTACATGTTTTAACATATATATATATACAGGCACGTCTAGTATAACTTGTGATGTAATTGTAAATGACATGTTCAGAACATTCGCAATTCATTGGACATCGCCAGCGGAAATACACACCCTGATATTTTAAACCAGTATATACTGTACACCAGGGCCCGTTTCACTAAAATTCCTACGACTAAAATGTTCGTAAGTGCAAAATTATGCAAAATTATGATAGTCTGTAAATTTCACATTAACACTGTTTTCTTGTAAATAATTGTTGGATTTACATTTATTGAGCATAGGCTGCATATGCAGCCTATGCTCAATAAATGTAAATCCATCAATTCAAATTTGCAGACGATTCTAAATTTGCGCTTACGAACATTTTAGTCGTAAGAAGTTTAGTGAAACGGTCCCCAGGGCCCGGTTGCTGAAAACCTCTGTTAGCTTAACAGATTGTTAAATCCTTAGCAATGCTAACAGAAGCTTTGAGCAACCGGGCCCAGACAAGCGGGGAAATTATAGCATCTGGGTCATGGCTGCTAATGGCCGTGTATGTGTCAATAGCAACAACAACAATGGCTGAAAGTGTTAAAAGTGCGCCCACTCCAAAGTAAGTATTATTTGATATGTTCTCCTTAATAGGCAACGGTTGTTGATGACATATGGCGCAACAAACGCGTCTTGACGAGCTGTATTTGGTGGTCCCTGGAGTTCGGCACATACTTATGTCGTTTTTTAGAAGAATCGATTTCCGTGTCAGTAGACACGGAAATCGATTCTTCGCAAAAACGACAGAAGTTTGGGCCAACGTACCGAGACCACCACATGCAGTGTAACATGACGCGTTTGATGCGCCATATTTCATCACAATCCGTTACATAATGAGAACAAAATAAAATAATACGTACTTTGAATCGGAGGGCTTCTGGAAGTTTCAGTACTTGTTGTTGTTGTAACCACGTGCTCATACACCTTGAATAGATCGAGGTCTAATATGGAATACGTGCACATGTTCCAAATTGTATCACATACAACGTGGACATACTAGTATACCGTTCTGATCGAAAATTATACTTGAAAAGCATAGTTTTCGATCAGTACGGTGGATGACCAAGTTGTTTCGTCTTGTTCTCACATTCTGAACCACATTTCTCATATCTATACAGTTATCTGCAGATGCCCTATACAGTTATCTGCAGATGTTCTTGATGTCATAGCAGCGATATTTACACGGTTTCCTTAAATAACCACACTTCTGATCTCAATAACGGGCGATATTCCGGGAAAAAATTGTCTCCGGGGAAAGTTCCTTATTGTAGCCGACATATTGGTGCCAACAGCAATATGACTCACCGGTATGACATTATTTCCAGTGGATCTTGTTCACCGCTTAATTTGCACTGGTGTAATTGTTTGTATTGCATAAAAACGAGATTTTGTAGTTTAATAACACAGTGTAGTATTAAAGGTACATGGCCAAACTGTTCTTTATATCCGAGACATCAACTGAGACATTTTCTGGTAAACTAAACATTAATTCACCATTATCCCACGTATTGATTGCCATTAGTATACATTTGTATAAGACGTAAATTTCCACACTGATATCAGGGGCGATAATCTTTTTTTCTTAAAATATTAACGGACATTACTATTTATTTTACTGTTAGTGACGCGCGGTGGTGTCGGGCTATTTTCATATGCAAATGAGGCATGATGTGTTTTAATTAGTTATGCTAATTAAATGCATCACCTGAAGAAATATTATTTTCGAAAGATTAAAAAGTATGATCATTGCACATCCAAACATAAATACAGAGAATAAATAGTGTCAGTTAACAGCTTAATGAAACACGGTTATCGCCCCTTACATCAGTTTGGAAATTCATGTTTTGTATACGAAGTATAATAATGCCAATTACATCGTCGGGAAATGATTAATGACTGTTTATTTTGCCCGAACAATGCCATACAGTGGGGTCAGCGTGTAAGTGCACACATGAACGAACACGACAGGTTGATTCCAACCTGTCGTGTTCGTTCGTGTGTGCACTTACACGCTGACCCCACTGTATATGACGAATGGACGAAAAAAATATGCCTCCCTATATTATAACCTGACACGTGGGCATGCACCTTTAATTTGCTGTTGTCTGAACATTTCGGGCTCAACGCACGGGCATCGAAGATTTCAGAAGCGTACTAGACACTCGTTGAACCAGAAAACCCGCTTTTGCGGTTTATGCAAACAGTGCAGATCCAGATAACTTTTTTCAAAGTAATTTTCACATATTTTTAGAGAAAAAAAATACCCCCTTTTCATAAATGGACTAGTCTGAAAACCATTTTATGACGGTTATATTGGTTGCAGAATTAATATATCAAAATCGGTTGCAGTTACTGTGGGGTGAAAGGGTTAATTATGTTTGGAAAAGGAGTAACGACTGTTTGTTTCCAGGGCTAAAAGGTTAAATGGTGGCAAATGTATCCGCAAGACTGTGTGGTTGTATGAACAATTGGAGCTTGCTATTGAGTTATCTTCCTTGGTATTGACTTTGCCGCTGAAAATCAGCCATGTGTTCCGTAAATGTCATTAATGGTCAATGGAAGATCGTAGCTAGTTATCTGCCGTTGTATTTATTTATAGAAATCCTGTCAAAACTGTTTAGTTTATGGCCTTATTGCTTGTAATAAGCGCAACTGCAGCATGATTTGTTATGAAAAGAAGCAAGCATAGTGATTTCGATTGGTGTTGATCCAGATCAGCCTACATATCTGCACAATCTGATCCGGAACTGCATTGTTTGCCAGATTCATATGTTCACACTTATTAATTGTATTGCAATCAGTGTCGACCCATATCAGACTGCACAGATGTGCAGTCTGATCTGAGTCTACCCTGTTAGCAGTCTTTATAATTTAAGTTATTCAGTAAGAAATAAACGCTCAAATAAAACAAATTACCGGATCTCTATAAATAGATTTGCAGAGGCCGGGAAATAACCAGCTTTATCCCGTCAACACAGTGCGTATGTGCCGTGAAACACGGTGCCGTGAAACATTTTTGATATCCAGTCAATACAATTTTTGCATTTTACAGCAATTTGTAGGTGTTGACGGGATAAATAGAATAGTAGGTTAGCGCCGTGAATGGGAAAACATATCTGGCGCGGCACAGAAACGGGATGTGCTCGGCAGAACCTCGCCCATCCCGTTTCCTGAGCCTTGCCAGATATGTTTTTTCCCCATTCACGGCACTAACCTACTATTCTCTATACGATCCCCCCCCCCACCCCCCCCCCCCCCCCCACCCCCCCCCCCCCCCCCCCCCCCCCCCCCCCCCATTATGTAAGTGCTCTGAATGTCGTATCAAATGTTGACATAATTGAAACGAAATCAACCATATGCAACCTGCGACTACAACTGGGAATACTCATGTTTCTAGTATCGGTTGCATATGGTGAATTAGGACAGCGGTTGTCGTTGACTCTAATTATTTCTGGCCTTACTTTTAAAGTACACAGCATAGCAGTTAACTACATGCAGCACGGATATTTAAACTTAAACTTTAAACTTTATTTATTTTACAACGATTACAAACAAGAGCGAGGGCACTTATACAAATGCTTTCGTTGGCACATATGAAGGCGTGAGGGCGGTCATTAATGTGGGAGGAAACCGGAGTACCCGGAGGAAACCCACTTGTCCGATCTGGCGACCACCATACCATCTCACATACTGCCCCGACTGAGGATCGAACCTGGGGATGCATTGGTGAGCAGCGCGCTCGTTACCATTTGCGCTAACCGGATAACAACAACACGGATATTCGTGTTTCTAGTATCAGGTCACATATGGTTAAATCACTATCAGCGACAACCGTCGATGAGACAACGGAGGTTATTAGAAAAGCGCGTGATTGTCAGAAAGGTATTGGATTTGCTCTTGTACAGGAGAACATCTCTAAACCAGACACCAAGCAAACATCTGTGATATTATTTTGATGGGTTTTTCGGTCATTTATCTCAGGTTATAGTGTCTGTTCATGATCGTACACCCCACAACTATGGCTCAGACTGGGTAAATGCTTGATTTACAGTGAAAACACTATAATCCGGACACCCTGGGTACCAGGGTGTCCGGTTTAGAGAGGTTTAACTGTAGTCTGTGTTCGTTTTCTCCTGTGTGCTCAAATCTCTTGGTGGCCGTCCGCCGCTAATTGTGAAGTGCACAGTCGTGTCCTATACAATGTGTGCACATAATGTCGCCATTACGGCGATGTTTGTTAATTGCGGTTTCATGTTGAGTTCCCATGGGAACTTACGTGCACTTTCAATTTTATTCCAGCGCATATCGGTACAATGACCAGTGAACTCACCGAACTGGACACCCCGGGATAACATCAGCGTGACTTGTGTTGCCACCGCGACGATAGTTGTCGGGGGTCAAACAGTGACTACCCCGTCCGTATGCCTGTATACGCACTGCAACTGTTTGCATGCCGCTTCTCCCATAAACAAAGTGCATGATCACGTGGTTACAACAACAACAGCAATGGCTGAAAGTGTTGAAAGCGCGCCCACTCCAAAGTAAGTATTATTTGATATTTTCCTTAATAGGCAGTGGATTTTGAAGTTCGGCGCTGCAAACGCGTCTTCATGAGCTGCATTTTGTGGTCACGGGAGTTCGGCACATACTTATGTCGTTTTTGCGAAAAATCGATTTCCGTGTCAGTAGACACGGAAATCGATTCTTCGCAAAAACGACAGAAGTTTGAGCCAAAGTACCGAGACCACCAAATACAGCTTAACAAGACGCGTGGTCACACACCTTGATAAAGAAACCGCGAAAACAGACAAGCTCTGGACCAGAACGAAGCGTAAATATCAATGGTCGCGATGTATACATCGATGATCGATACATTGTAGGCGGTATCGATGCCATACGCCGAGGCCGTCGATATGGCCAGTTTTATTGGGTATTTATAGTCAACATGACAGATGACCGATACATATCGAGTCAATATTGTTCCTGGAATTGTGTCGTATTTACAGACGACGGGCCGAGGATATAGTGACAAACTGCCTGTCGTTATCGACGAACATTCCTGTATGAAACTGTTTGTATACCACCGCCTGCGTTAATCTTGCCAATATGTCAACGTTTCCCAACATCTATTAGCAATATCAACTCGCAAACAAGTGTTACACCACCGCCTGCGTTAATCTTGCCAATATGTCAACGTTTCCGAACATCTATTAGCAATATCAACTCGCAATCAAGTCTTACACCACCGCCTGCCTTAATCTGGCCCAGATGTCAACGTTTCTGAACATCTATTGGCAATATCAACTCGCAACCAAGTGTTACACCACCGCCTGCCTTAATCTGGCCCAGATGTCAACGTTTTTGAATATCTATTGGCAATATCGACTCGCAATCAAGTGTTACACCACCACCTGCGTTAATCTTGCCCAGATGTCAACGTTTCCGAACATATATTGGCAATATCAACTCGCAATATCAAGCTGCTTACGTTCAAACACAATATTCAAGTGTTTTATAATAGACACATTTACAAATACATGTATTGGCAATATTCGCGCAGGCAATGTTGTAACAAGCAATATACCTTATAGCGACATGGGAAGCAAATATGTGGCTGTGACTGGAGAACTGGGGCTTATGGGATTTGTGATTAGCGTGGCTCCTGATCAATTGATTGAATGGCTAACGGTGTAGATCCTGCCCAGACTGCGCGGCTGAGCTGGATCTACATTGATCTACAATGAACGTTAAACTCCATTTCTCCAGCCATCTATTTAGAATTGCGAACATCGTGCATTGATCAGACTGCGCAATTATCTAAAGAAATATAGTCTAGACAAACTATGTTCATCCTTTGTAATCTGATATCAGACACATGGATTTCATTGAAACACGAATAGTATACAAGCATTGTCCGTAAAGCTCGTCTACACTTCCTCAAAAGACAATAATGATATGACATTTGGTTTTGTGAATGACATTTATGTACGAGTTTGCTCGAGTTTGCTCGAGTTTGCACCAATTGTTGTTGTTTTGATGACAATGCGAATTACATTTGTATATAAGATTGTTGCTGGTTGGATGATACTATTGTAGTTTTGTTCAATTGGCTCGTCGTTGAACCGTGACCTGTTTCCGCTGCGTGATCACTGACTCGCCCACCCAAGTCAATATCACATTTAGAATATCACTCTCGGACAAGCGAGACGAATCCGAGACTGATATTCAGGTTAATATCATATATGTCCACAATCTTGTTATCCTCTATTGGGCAATCTCATTGGCTGCATATCTCTCTTATCCATTATCAGATTGTGATCATGTTTGGCCACATTGATGCTTTGCTACACATATCCTCCACGTCCCAATTCACAGGGTCAAGGTCACTTAGTTGTCATGTTCACATTGTTTGCGAGGCAAACGGGCTTACTGTGTTTTCGTCTTTTTCACTACATTGTATTTATTTTTAACCCCTTGTCACATTTTAATACTATTTGGTCACACTGAGCTTCTAGGGATGGTCTTAACACCCAAGGTCAAGGTCACGTATGCTCATTTTATTATCGATGCTGTCAGCGAGGGATTAGCCTAGTGGTAACCATGGTAACGATACCCATTATCATGTATCGCATGCAGCATTGATTCATTGACAAAAGCATAGTCAAAATCGGCTACATACTATTAACTAACACGCCTCGCGTTTGAAACGTTCCACAATAACACGTGACGTTTAACCCGCGTGCTCTCATGCGCATGCCCAATGAAGAGTCATCAGCAAGTTCGGAGCAGCAGCCGACTAATGCGTTGTGAATGGGATTACATGTCCTAGTATTATCTGTAAACACGATTCCGTCTGCCTTAATTGACGATGACAGAGCTCCAGTTAAGGTGCGTAATTTGGAGGTAAATTTCTTATTTCTCCACCAAAAATGACCAGTTGGGAGTGCTTTAGAACCGTCTCAATGAGACGATTCTAAAGGAATACCAACTTGCCATTTTTGATGAATAAATAACAAAATTTCACCCCAGGTTGGTCAAATTACGCACCTTAACTGGAGCTCTGGATGAGCCCTCTTGTCGACGGACGTTGATAATTCAGTCAAGATGCACGAACGCTTTTTTTGGATGATGGTTCCTGAACCCATTTCCTGTTGAAGATACGCCATTTTGTTTGTGGAAAATCCTAAATAATTTCTTTCTGTGTGCTTATAAATATATGTCGCGACCACCATTTGAACCGTCTCGTCGAGACGGTTCAAATGAGTGGTCACAACATACATTTTCGTTGAGAAACATAGAAAATAAAAATAGAAGGTTTAACAAATGTAATATTCCGAATGCAATGGGTTAATGTATGTATCTTTTAATTCGGTTCTTTACGTGACACTCTGCTTAAGCAGTGTACATGCATTTTCTGTAACGAAAATTGCACCAATGCGTATATGCCACGAAAATTGCACCAATGCGTATATGCCATCCAAACACAATGAGAATACTTATTAAGCTAACTTTCTATTAATAACTAACATTCCATTATGAGCCGGCTCGTAACGAGCCGGCTCATATGGATCTACAGTGTTTGAACATGTTGGTTATATGGTGACCTCTATTTGGTTAAAAGGGTTAACGCTTTCAGAAACTGGAATTGACTGATATATTAAATTTCCAACCAATCCATTTGTCACACAATGATTTTCAGACTAGTCAATTTATGAAAATGGTGTGTGTTTTTTTTATAAAGAAATGACAATTACGTGCAGATCCTGATGAGGCGGCTCGTCACGAGTCGGCTCATTTGGATCTACACTGTTTGCAAACACCGCTATAGAGGTCTGTAGTGATGGAAAGGATAACAGGTACCGAGGTGCAGTCTGTGATTAATGTGAACGGTCCCCATAAATAAACACATATTCAATTTATACTATATACAATGAATGCAACGAATGCGCCATACAACAAATAATGCAAATAATGACCCACGGATTAATGATCCCAAGCTGGGTCATAAAACTACATTAGATGTTATTCATTACCCAGTGTCAATGCAAGAAAAATCAGAATCAGAAAAATGAAACTATCGACAATACGGTAAACGTCCTTTAAAATTGACGACAAGTACACCATACGTAAATTGCCGCTAAGTATATACTTTTGAAGTTATCTCCGTTATCTTGCAATTTCAGGAAAATAATGTTTTTTTAAATTAATATCAGCCAAATAGGGCCATGCGATTAGGAAGGTAATCTTTGAGCCGGTCCCACATGCGTCAATTGATATGATATTATGCGTCTCACATACGGGGATTAGTCGGCTAAAACCGGGTATCAAATGTATCGTTATCGACTAGACGCTTGTTTAGACTATCTAATCCGATTTTAATATGGTTTCAAAATGCCCTTTCTCGGTTTTAATGGAAATTATTCCGTGCACAGAGGGTTGAATTTCGGCGTTAGCCTTTATTTGTGGCTTGGTATCTATTTATAAAATGTTAATTCAACTGGGGCCCGTTTCACTGAACTTCGTATGACTAAAATTTTCGTAAGTGAAAATTTAGGATCGTCTGGAAATTCCAATTAATGGATTTACATTTATTGAGCATAGGCTGCATATGCAGCCTATGCTCAATAAATGTAAATCCAATCATTGTTTACAAGAAAACATTGTTAATGTGAAATTCACAGACTATTATAATTTTGCACTTACGAACATTTTAGTCGTACGAAGTTTAGTGGATCCTATGAGAAACAAGTTTTTCACATAGAAATAGTATACCCATAGGAGTCCGAAAATGTCAGGTGCACTAACATTTAACCCTTTAAAGGGGCATACCTGCCAGTTAATTTTTTTAAACAAAATAATTAAAACAAATATATAAATCTGTTTTCATCATGGCCCTGTGTAATGTGTTTTAATTGAAGGTATAGGATGATATTAGGACTGCTGGGTTGTTTCCATTTTTACCGATATCGGTACATATTTTCTATCTTGTTGAACGCAAGAAGATAGAAAATCCGATATTTATGTACCTATATGGGTTAAAATAGAAACAACCCAGCGGTCCTAGCATAGTAATATATCTTCAGTTAAACCACTTTACACAGGGCCATGATGAAAACACATTTTTATTTTTTAAATTATTTTTTTCAAAAATTCTTGATAAGCCCCTTTAACCCTTTCACCCCACGTAAATGGAATGGACACTCACATGATAATTTTCAGATTATTCCATTTATCAGAAATGGGTATTGTTTTTAGAAATAAGAAACTATCCACAAACAGTGCAGATCCTGATGAGATGGCTCGTTACGAGGACTCATCTGGATCTACATTGTTTGGCAAACATTGTGATAGAGGCATGTAGTGTTTACTAGTCGATTCTCCGACTTTGAGGATGCGACTGGGGTTATATTTTGCATGTTAAAACTATTTGTAGGTGTTGACGGGATAAATAGAATAGTATGTTAGTGTCGTGAATGGGGAAATTATCTGGCGCGGCACGGAAATGGGATGGCAGAGCCGAGCCCAACCCGTTTCCTAAGCCTTGCCAGATATTGTTTTTCCCATTCACGGCACTAACCTACTATTCTCTATCTATTTTCCTTATTTCTGAACCAAAGTATATGTTGTGACCACTCATTTGAACCGTCTCGGCGAGACAGTTCACTCATTTGAACCGTCTCGGCGAGACGGTTCAAATGAGTGGTCACAACATATACTTCTGATGAGAAATAAAGAAATTCTTGAGCCTTGCCGGATATTCCTACTAACCTAACCTACTATTCTCTATAAAACAGACAGGCATACAATACAGTGCCAGTAGTCAGCACGGTCATCAACCGTGACCGGTGTACACTCTACAACTAGCGGTGTACGGTCCATTCAAAATAAAAATGAACACAAAAGACATGGGTAACACTTAATCTTAAACAATTAAATCCTGCCAGTGATGTTTCTACCCTTCATTGTTGACACAATTTGATCAGTTTGACGTTGGCCTTTGTGTCCCAGTGCCAGAATTGCAGAAATTGTATTGACGTCTCGCACAGTGTTGTCGGCTCGACATAGGCGTTCCTAGTAAAATGTCGCCAATTCTTTAGAATTCTAAATTTTGGCAAATGTTCAGAAATATGATTCGGCAATACAATTATGATGTTTTAGTAATATCCCTACTGTACACTAATGACAGAAAGGCATGCTTCGCCTTAATTACGGGGTTAAACACGTTGCAAACGTGAAACATCAAAATGATACTATTTTCTCCCCGGGGTAACCACTCATATATAATGACGACGATTGTTTACGGGAACAAACGTACGACGTGCTCCTCGCATGCTCGCGTTAGTGAAGTAAATAGAGAATAGTAGGTTAGTGCCGTCAATGGGAAAAAATATCTGGCAAGGCTCAGGAAACGGGATGGGCGAGGCTCTGCCGAGCACATCCCGTTTCCGTGCCGCGCCAGATATTTTTTCCCATTCACGGCACTAACCTACTATTCTATTTATCCCGTCAACACCTACAAATGGCTGTAAAATGCAAAAATAGTATTGACTGGATATCAAAAATGTTTCACGGCACCGTGTTTCACGGCACATACGCACTGTGTTGACGGGATAATATGCATTTTAACGAGGTTGTTTTCAAAATGGCCGAAAACCGGGAGTTGAAGCATATGATAGACGTGTACGATAGATACGAAATGGCAAATCGTCTTGGACGTATACTGGCTAGACATTATGGGATATTCAGCGTTTTATCATTTACTAATGCGAATTAAAAGATGTATTTTAAAAATATGCATTTGCTTCAGATATCAAATATCAGAAAATAGTATTTATTCAGTGTTTCGTTGCTAAATACGTTGAATTTTATGCTGTCTTTAAGATCTGTTACCCAAGCGTAAACATCGTAGAAAACGGCATTTCTCCGGGTGCGGTTGTTCTAAACTTTATTATTAGATACACATTACAAATAACTTTTTATGTAAACTCGCACTGGTTTCAAACTGCTTTCTTACATCAACCGAAGTGTAAAATGTCATATACATGTTATGAAAAATAAAAAAAATGCGAAGATAACTGCTCTTTGAAAGCCATGTGTCCCAAAAACATGATACTAGTTGTACTACATCTGTCCTAAATGTGCCCTTAGACCGCTACACACAACAATTGGCGTCTGCTGTTGCTTTATATCTTGCCTTATTTCTCAATAAAACATGTTTTAACAGCACTTGAGAATCATTTCCAATGGAAATGATTCTAAAGTGCTGTCAAAGCATGTTGTAAATTATTCTAAAGTGCTCTTAAAGCTTGTTTTTGATTAAAATGGAAAATAGAAAATAAACATTAGACGCCAAAATATTCAGCGGTATAAGAGTTAAAAATAAAATGTTTAAACAGTAGGCATTCAGTCTGCGCATTCGTTCAGTCTGTTTATGGCCTACCGTGTTCGCCATTCAGTTATTTAAATACATGTACAGTCGAACCTCCCCGAACGGCCACCTCTCTACAACAACACCCTCTCTGTAACAGCCGCTATTTTATATCCCAAATGGATGATTTCCTCTATATATAACCCATAGACTGCTGAGCACGAACATTTCTTGGACGTACTGGCTAGCAATTATGGGATATTCAGCGTTTTATCATTTACTAATGCGAATTAAAAGATGTATTTTAAAAATATGCATTTGCTTCAGATATCAAATATCAGAAAATAGTATTTATTCAGTGTTTCGTTGCTAAATACGTTGAATTTTATGATGTCTTTAAGATCTGTTACCCAAGCGTAAACATCGTAGAAAACGGCATTTCTCCGGGTGTGGTTGTTCTAAACTTTATTATTAGATACACATTACAAATAACTTTTTATGTAAACTCGCACTGGTTTCAAACTGCTTTCTTACATCAACCGAAGTGTAAAATGTCATATACATGTTATGAAAAATAAAAAAAATGCGAAGATAATTGCTCTTTGAAAGTCATGTGTCCCAAAAACATGATACTAGTTGTACTACATCTGTCCTAAATGTGCCCTTAGACCGCTACACACAACAATTGGCGTCTGCTGTTGCTTTATATCTTGCCTTATTTCTCAATAAAACATGTTTTAACAGCACTTGAGAATCATTTCCAATGGAAATGATTCTAAAGTGCTGTCAAAGCATGTTGTAAATTATTCTAAAGTGCTCTTAAAGCTTGTTTTTGATTAAAATGGAAAATAGAAAATAAACAATAGACGCCAAAATATTCAGCGGTATAAGAGTTAAAAATAAAATGTTTAAACAGTAGGCATTCAGTCTGCGCATTCGTTCAGTCTGTTTATGGCCTACCGTGTTCGCCATTCAGTTATTTAAATACATGTACAGTCGAACCTCCCCGAACGGCCACCTCTCTACAATAACACCCTCTCTGTAACAGCCGCTATTTTATATCCCAAATGGATGATTTCCTCTATATATAAGCCATAGACTGTTGAGCACGAACATTGTCGTCTGATGTTGCTTTAGCATTCTTTCTCAATAAAAAACATGTTTTGACAGCACTTTAGAATCATTTCCATTGGAAATTTTGCATATTTTAATCATCAAAATTATGCAGTCGTTAGTTCTGTATGAAATAAAACTGCATTTTGGGAAAAATAAATGATTACTCCCTCAAAATACACTTTGCTAGATAAGTATAATTTGCAAATTTGATGAAATAGGCTACTGATACAATTAATATCAAACGACACTAACCTGATATTCAATTTATCAGGTAACGTTTTATGCGACAGAATGAACTACTGTTTCCTGGTTTGCGTTGAAAAGAGCTTAGGTTGCGTCACACCACTGACGTCATTCGGTAACATCATGTGACTTCGTTCGGCCAATTATATGGGCCAACACTGTTCGCTAATTTGCCAAGGCCGTGATATTGTGTCCGTCAACAAAAGACTTGAGTATTGTGCTTGAAAGCAAGCAGCATAATTTGCTGAGCATGAACTGTAATAAACCTCAGGCACAGCCAATCAAACTGCTTGAATGCGGGTTGATATTGCCAATAGATGTTCAGAAACGTTGACATCTGGTCAAGATTAACGCAGACGATGTGTAACACTTGATTGAGGGTTGATATTGTCCATAGATGTTCGGAAACGTTGACATCTGGGCAAGATTAACGCAGGCGGTGGTGTAACACTTGATTGCGAGTTGATATTGCCAATAGATGTTCGGGAACGTTGACATCTGGACAAGATTAACGCAGGCGGTGGTGTAACACTTGATTGCGGGTTGATATTTCCAATAGATGTTCGGAAACGTTGACATCTGGACAAGATTAACGCAGGCGGTGGTGTAACACTTGATTGCGAGTTGATATTGCCAATATATGTTCGGAAACGTTGCCATCTGGACAAGATTAACGCTGGCGGTGGTGTAGCACTCGATTGCGGGTTGATATTGCCAATAGATGTTCATAAACGTTGCCATCTGGGCAAGATTAACGCAGTCAGTGGTGTTACACTTGATTGAGGGTTAATATTGCCAATAGATGTTCAGAAACGTTGATATCTGGGCAAGATTAACGCAGTCGGTGGTGTAACACTTGATTGCGGTTTGATATTGCCAATAGATGTTCGAAAACCATGACATCTGTGCAAGATTAACGCAGGCGGTGGTGTAACACCTAACTGCGAGTTGATATTGCCAATAGATGTTCAGAAACGTTGACATCTGGACAAGATTAACACAGACGGTGATGTACATGTGAAAGAGTATCACCATCTAACAATGTTGCAATTGTCCTTTTGCCAACTGTCGTCCCAAATGTAATGAGCCCGCTTTTGTTCCGACCGTTTCCCACTTGGAAAGAATCATTTATTGTCCATCAGGCGCCGAGTAGTATAGAGGGATTCAAAATGATACCACCTAACGGTGGTATCATTTCTCCACCCTCTATACTACTCCACCACCCCCCGAAAAATCAAAAATTGGTTAACGAGGAAATTGTCTCCCACCAACCACGAAAAATTCAAAATTGGTTTCATAAATACATCATGTTGTTTTCACGTCCAATTGAACAGATAAAACAATAGTCTTAAAAAGGATTTATTTTTGACACCAATTTATGAATTTATTCTAATAAGTTTCTGATTTAAATGTGCCCACGAGTGATAGTTTATATTCCAACACCCCATTTTTCTCCTCCAATATAGATAATTTATTTCGCAGATCAGCAACTAATTCTACCAGCTCTAGTCTACCACGTTCACCTGTAGCCACCTGACAGTGTAGTTTGCTTATGTCTACAAAGAGTTTGGGCACTAATGAATTTACAAGGGCATCTGGGGCATTGAAATTGCGGGGGGACACAAGGAATTTTTCTCCTCCAATATAGCTAATTTATTTCTACGATGTCGAATTGTAGTCCAATTATATTTGTGTCATAAATACCTTATGTTTTTTTCTTTTTTCAGTCCAATTGAACTATAAATTTAATAGGTTATATAAAAATATTATAACAAAATGGATAATAAAATACACAACGAATTGGAATTGTATAATGACCTTGCTGAAGAATTTTACGCCGCTGTTTCTACAGTATTAAAACACGGTAAAATGACAATACTATGTGGTATCGAATACATGAAATATCAGCGTAATTTATTACGCTGCGATAAAAACGTTGAATTACAATATTAAACCGGCAATTATGTCGCCGGTATAAGTCTCAAATTTATGTAATGAAGCGACTAAATAGGATCAATAGGATCGTAGAAACACTACCGAAATATTATCAAACTAATTTTATAAAACAGTTTAAAATCAAAGATTCGTTTACGGATATGCGTTTCTACAATATCGCTTTTAACGAAGAAATTGAAAAATTATTAGAAGAAATTGGAAATTGAATAGAAAAAAACAACTATTAGAGAAAATGGATAATACAATACAATTGGAATTGAAAGTTTTTAATAACTGTGTTGAAAGAAATTTATGAAGAATACGGGGGTTATAATCCTATATATAAATTCTATAAAATGAGAACACTAGGCGATATCGAATACATGAAATACCAGCGTAATTTATTACGCTCCGATAAAAACGTTGCATTTACAATATTATACCGGCAATTATGTCAACTATACAATAGGCAAATACAAACATTAAGACGGATAATGCGTATCGGATATGAAATTAAGGTGTATTATATAAAATTGTTAAAACCCAACGATTCGTTTACGAATATACATTTCTACGATATCGCTTATAAAGATATTAATAATTTGTAAAAAAAAATAACAAAAGCCTCCACTCGTGCACAACACCCCAGCGACTGGGCAGATTTCTAGCCGGCACCCAGCCACTGGGGTGTTGGGACCTTTCTTAAGCCCACACATCTGTTGGCTCACAGTCTGGTTTTACGGGTCGCCTTGAACCCCATTGCCAATTCCTCTAATTAAGAGAAACCAGCGAAGTAAGGAGAGCCTATGTGTGAATTTGGTTTCCGAAATTGCAAAGCTCTTAGGCAGAAATCTGTTAGGCCGGCACCTTTGAGCTACACAATTACATCTCCAAATACACACATATGGATAGACTGCTACCATTAAACAGACGAGACGGACGTCATACCGGATCAACAACATAGCACACACGAGATGAGACCAATTGTTGTAAGGTCAACACACATATATATACTCATCAGTTTCCTATACAACATACAAATGGTGTGCATATTATAATTATTTATTAATACCTATTGGCGAAAGAAAACATGTGATGGTTCGTTATTTTGTTAATTATAATTAATTTTATATTTTTTTTAATAATTTAAAGCTGAACACTCCCTATTATTACATAGTAATTAATTTATGTTGTAACGACAATGTTTCAATTACACGGGTTATGGCCCATGCGTAAATTGATAGCCGAGGTAAACAGAGCCGATAATTCTCAGTGAAAAACACATGTTGTATAGGTATGTAAATTTGTTTACTGCACCAATATAATTTTGAAAAAATTAGGAAAATTATAAAATTAAGAATTTTTTTTTTAAATTATTATTTTTATTTTATTTTTTTTTTTAATTATTTTTTTAAATTTTTTTTTTTTTTTTTCTTTTTTTTAATTATTTTATAATGGTGCTGTAACATTTCCTCCGACTTTATTTCCAAGTTTTACCCTAAATTTATCCCAATCAGTACACTCAATTTTTGGCATGGTGGCGCGCGCCTTGATCCTTATATCATTTTTTAATTCTTCATATCTCCCCATTTCTTCCACCACGGATTCAAACTCTAAATTTGATATTTTCTTATCGGCCAACGCTTTGGACACCATAACGTCGATGCTATTTTTCTTAGACCTAGCGAGAACGGATATTCTATCATGTTTTCTACTTTTTTTCTCGAGTTTTCCACCCGCCGCCCTAATTACCATACAAAGTGTTCCAGATTTTAAAACGGTAATTCCACTCAAAAACCCTGCAAAGTGGAATCATTACAATAATTGTAGATAGCGTTGCAGCAGTCCCCGCCACCCCACACAAAACAGAAAACATTGCCAGAACCGTAACTAGATGCTTCAGCTATGTTTGCCCCGCGCGCCTATATTTATTAGAGTGTCTTTTTCTATTTGCACATTTCTCTCTAAAATATCCTGCATAGCGACGATATTATTCAACCTTAAAATCTGAACTTTTTTCGTTAATTGAATACAGTGTTGGTGGAGTGGTATTGAGAGTTGAATACAGTGTTGGTGGAGTGGTATTGAGAGTTGGATACAGTGTTGGTGGATCGGTATTGACAATTGGAAGCGGTGATTCGTTCATAGTTAAATTTATTTCAATATATTAGTATTTACACAATAAGTTCAATTAACAATGAGAAAATAGTGGAAGAACTCTCTGAGTCACCGATTTTCGTAACAAAGTTAATAACACTACCTTGGGAAAGTCTAATTCGATCATCACGGCAACGAAATACAACCGTCGAACTATCTCCCAGAGATTTTAGTGACTCAACCCCCCGTTCTTTCCCATCTACTACAATATTTTTATAGCGACCGCGCCACAGGTTTACCATTAGCATTAACCGAGCAGACCGCCATTTGGACAACCTTCACCTGCAGCTGTCATAGTGTATCCCCCATATTTATTACTCGCTTTGGCACCGAAACGAATATTCATAGTGCCCACAACCAATGGGGCCCGCTTCTCAGCCCCAAAACAGTTATGACTCGTTTTTGGCGTTTTCATTGTTTTTCACTATTCGGCAAGCGCATTGTTTGCGTTTATATGCCTCAGTTACGAAATCTCATAAGAGGCCTCTCAAGAGCTTTGGTCGCGGCTATACGAGCATGTTTTAGTTTATCGGTTATTTTTACATTCTAGTTCGGTAAGTGTCGCTTCTCTGTTGAGAGAGTCCTCTTAAGCGCAACGCATCATAAGCCTCCGTAATGGTTGCTGGTGGCCTTCTAAGGCTTTATCAATAACGACCGGGTCTCTTTTTGAAATTCGGTTATTTTTTCATCTAGTTTAGAAGTGGGTCGCTTCTCCTGTTGATGAGTCCTCTAAGAGCAAACACCTATAAGCCTCCGTAATATCCGCCTGGTGGTTTCTTCTAGGGCTTTATCAATACCCGTTCGGACTCCATCAAGATCAAACCGGGTCTCTTTTTTAAATTCGGTTATTTTTTCATATAGGTCAGTAAGTGCCGCTTCTCTGTTGAGAGTTCTCTGAGCGTAAAACGCCCATAAGCCTCCGCAATGGCCTCTTTGTGGTCTTCTCGGACCCCCTCAACCCCAGACCTGGTCTCTTTTATAAATTCGGCTATTTTTTGCATCTAGTTCGGTAAGTGTCGATTCTTTACTGATGAGAGTTTCTCTAAGCGCAACGCATCATAAGCCTCCGCAAATGGCCTCTGCAAGGTTTGACTGGTGGTCTTCTCGGACTTTATCAATACCCGACGGGTCTCTTTTCGAAATTTGGTTATTTTTTTATCTAGTTCAGTAAGTGCCGCTTCTCTGATGAGAGAGTCCTCTGAGCGCAACACCTCATAATAAGCCTCATAAGGTCCGCCTGTGGTCTTCTCGTGCTTTCTCAATTACCCGACGTGGCCTCATTTCGAAAATCGAATTATTTTCCCGTCTAATTCAGCAAGTGTAGCTTCTTTGCTGACGAGAGTCTTCTAAGCGAACGCATCATAAACCTCCGTAATGTCAGCCTTACGGGTCTTCTCGGGCTTTATCAATCCCCACCGGGCCTCTTTTCTAAATTTGGTTATTTTTTTTATTTTTTTTCCTAGTTCGTTAGTTCCGTATGCGTTTCTTCACGAACTTTGTGTATTCAACGCCAGGGCATATTCTCTAAGTTGTGATAGTAGACTCTTGTGAATCTCGTCCGTGGACCTCGATATAGTTCTATTAATCAAGGCCTTTGTTTTTTGGGTAGTTAAAAAGTCGCCCTCTGTCGGGATGAATCCCCCTTTGCAGGTTCCAAAATTATTTGAATTTGTCACCCAATCGGAAGAACTACCGGGTGGTCGTATATACTCATAATGTTGATAATATATATTTACGAACATGCGTTAAATTCTAATTTTCTTAAAAAATTAATTAATTTGAAATTTCTAGGACGACGAAAAATCGGGTATCGTTCTTCAACTCTCGCCTTTATATCAAGAATTTATAAATCTTTCAACTCGTGGATGTGTCCCGATTCCAAAAACTTTCATTCTCTGGGTGTGGGAAGTCTAACGTTACAGTCTCGCCATAGAAACAATCGCTGGCGGGCACAGTTTTTCGTAATGTTTGCTGGGGGATCCGTCTATCGTGTTGTACGATGTGTTCACCCGATCCAGGTGCACCCTGAGAGTTTTCGTGAAGGTGAAGTCCACCGGTTTATCACCGACGTACTCACCCGGGGTAAACACTCCTTGTTTGAGGAGTATGTCTCTCTAAACCGAGTGAATACCCAACCCGGGGAGACCACTACCTTATTTATCACTGTGATGGTCATTGTTGCGAGCCCGGTAGCAATTCGATACTGTGTGGTTGATTATACCGTCAAGCTCTCTGAGTTGACAAAAAATCTTTGAGTGTCTTATTCCCCACAGTCCGTGAGGCAGCTTTACTTCTAATTGTAGTCCATCCTTACATAGTTAAAACCATTCGCTCTTCCCCACATTCTGCCCATCCAAAACCGTGAAGGTGATTGATCTAAGGCTACCCGGCGTTTTCCGCAGCAGTTGTCTATTAATTTTTGAAGTTCACAACTCCCTTTTTGAACATTAGTTATAGTAGCAAACATAATAATATCTTTCAATGGATACCAAAGCATTTAGCCTTTAACTCTAATGTTAAAAGTACGCGGTCGGAGGTAAATTACACACAAAAAGACGTTGTTAACCGCCTTGTACCCAACCAACCGTAAGGTCGGTTAGACCGGACAGTGGCTTTGCCACCAACTTCCCTGAACATCTTTGAACAATATAGGTTGCCCAAGATTACTACGATGGAGGTGGTAAACGGCTGGAAAGCAACACCGATGCAGTTTTGGCAGAAACCAAATAAAATTTCGCTGTATGGTGCGCAACAGCCGGGTGTGGAGTTTCATATAAAGACCATCTGACATCCAAGAATGTCATGCTCCGAAGTGTCTACAACTTTCACGGTGTATTATCTATTAGGAGGATTCTCAAAGAACTAGGTATTTCACTACCTCAGACGACGCCTGGGATCCCATTTCCAACACATATAAAACGTATGGCCTTTGAAAGACTGTGTAACGAATATTTTTTACGTTTCAAAAGACGCGGACTGGAGACAGAAAGCATTTCCTACCAGCACCGGCCTCGGGGACGTTCTCATTCACGGCCAGTCCGGGAATGGACACAGACTGATTTTAGACACCCGATCACTCCGGTGACCACATCGTCAAAAGTCGGAACGCCGGGAAAATTTTGACCCCACCGCGACTATGACTTTCGGGACGGAGTGTCTGGTGGTCGACACTGTGGCGTGTTTTCTTGTAAAATGTTACCTCCGAAACTGGCTCACGTCGATTACATACAGCAGGCTGCTGAGGTTCAGAACGCGTGGGGTACATTTATGTTAGATACGGGTTCTAGGGTTCACGCAGGCCGGGGGTTTACTCGCGTCAACGACTCCATTCGCACGTACGTCTGGGCCATTCTCGGCGCACAGAAGCAAACTCGCAGTTCTATATGGGCATGGGAACAGCGTTTGATGCACAAAAACAATTTTGGCACTTGTAGAGGACGGCCATCTCAGCTAGGTGGACCTGGAGAAGGCGATCCAGAATTATCAAGACGTTTTGCAGAATGCCAGCACCCAGTAGACTAATGTATTTGGAATAGGTCTTTATATGGCGCGAGCAATATGATACTACGAGACGACCCGGTTGACGGTTACAATAAATCATATCGTAATCGCCACCGCCAATCAAAAAAATCGGCCACAACGGTAACGTGAACACGGCTATCATCAAGCGCACCCCAAACAGTGGAAACCGATTTCATAAAACACAAAATGGATCACCTCCCCCTAATTCGTAAATCGAAACCCAGTACCCCCAATTCGTGTAAATTGGATGCACCATCGAGTTCCTCAACAGACAATCGCGATTGGGAGAAAGAAACACCAATCATCAAACAATGTTGAAATTGGTTAAAGCACAACACACGAGGAGGAGAAATTGGGGCTCGTCATCGCCCTCGTGGCGATCGGATTATTTACGCTTTGGTTGTAGGAACTCTCGACAGAGAATAATAGGAGGGACCGGCGATTGCCACGATTAAAGCCCAGGTATTTTTGGCTAGCCATCCCGGCCGTTTTTGATAATATAGATAGCAAGTAAGAAACGATACTTCCGATCAGTCCAGGTAGTGCGGCAGCCGCCTTTCCAGCTAATTTAGCTAGAAGACTGGCGGAGGGCTTTTAGTTGATTTTTTTATCCCACTCCTTGGGCTCCCACGGATGGAGCGGGTGCTGGTGCTGGTGCTGGAGCGGGTGGTGGCGCCGCACCACCAGTGAAAGTTAGAATATGGTCGATATAGTCATGCCGATAGCAACGAGGATGCTTGCTATCGTGACGCCCTGCTCTCTGAAACAAGATGCGAAGACGCTCACCGAGTGTCGTCTCCTCGTGCAGGACCCTCGAGATTGATTCGCGGATCCGCCTTATTTGTGTGCGGAGAGCCTCACGGTTAGCCGAGGCGGGCCTCAAGCGAGCTTCTCTTTCATCCGCAAAGACCGCAGGAGTTTGTTTGATCCGCTCGGTAGATTCTCTATCGTCACCGGCTTCCTCCAGTTTTCTTTCTTCTAGAGCGATATGTTCATCCAGCGCCGTGAGTTTGGAAGTTGGTTAAGGACCCAGTTCGCCCCGGACCGTTTGTTAGAGCCTTATCGAGTCCACGGAGTTCTCGAAGAGGTAAACGGTGGGTCATCGTTGAGTATTTTTCCCAATTGCGATTGGACGCTGAACGTGGTCTCCATGTGTTAATAACGTCGGTGGCTATTTGAGGGACCTCGCTGAGCTCGACCGTTTCTATCGCGGTGGCCGTCTTCGTATAGTTTCGTCGGTAGACTTTAGGGCCTCTAGCGCGGGCCGGTATAATTGTTTTGAACCCTCTTCAATCGTGAAGCCTAGTTCGTCCTTATGAATCGGCCACCGCCCGGGTTTCCTGCAATGGTGTTTTAGCGATAGGGGTTTTCCGGTCCTAATGTTGACTAATGGGAGATTTAGTGCTGCTCTTAGTCGCAATTTACCCCGCTCATAAATTTGAACTTGGAGTAGTCGCGACCGACAGAGGGGACAGACCTTTTTCTGCTGCCAAATTGTTGTAGTAGTCGTTTACAGCTCCCTCAAGTAATTCCTGACTTTGATAGTGGTAGCGTCAACCCCAATTGTGATTGGATTGGAACTGGAGTTTCTATGGTGGGTGTCGTGAGGGAAATCCTCGAAGTTATCATCATCACCTTCGAGGTAATCGTCTCTTCCGATTTCATCCCATGTAATCAGCCATATTTATAATTTTCTTAAAATTAATTATGTATTAAAGACAAACCCATACGGGTTTAATAGTTTCAATATTTTTGAAAAAAATAATTGTCTTCGAGTCAATACGGTCGCAAAACTCAATCCATACCCGCAGATGCGTGAGCCCCTCGGGGCAAAAGGCGTGAGACAGAGTGTCGTTATTACGAACAACCCATCGACGATCGACCAGAAACCAGCAGCTCTTAGTCCGCTTCCCCAACCTCGGAGCTTAACGACGTCATTGTTCCGGGTCTGTTCGCCTCGCTTTCACTTTATTTCGCTAACGGTCGACGGACGCGGGACCGATTCGTCGTTCGAACCTGGGGTCGCGCCATCGTCAAGAAGACCATGATAAAGATTTCTGGTAATGAGGTGATGTCGATCGACGACAGCGACGTACCTCATTAGCTTTCAGGACCTGTGGAAGACGTTCACACCGAGCTTGAAAACGCTGTCTATCAAGGTATTGACACCAGCAAAAATAAAAACGTAACCAACTTAGAATCGGGGCTGCTAACAAGGTAGATAACAACGCGAGTGACACGCGGTCGCGGGGGCTTACGGCAACCGCTTCTACATCCGCTCGACTTTGAGTTGTGGAGAGTCATTGCCTACTATCAGAGTGCTTTGGCTGACCGCCTCGAATACGAATAACCGTTCAACGACTACGGCCGAGTTATCAATAGCCACCGACAGTTATCGACGTATACGATCGATAATGTTTCGCTGGAGTACGACATGGTCACGATGACCGAACTAGCGCGATTGATCTGAACCAGTACGCCGGCGCGTTGCCATACTTTACGACCGAGTGTTCTTTTCGCCATCGCAAGATGCCGAAAAACAAAAAGCGACACATTGTGGAATATTAACGTCAACGTACCCGCCCGCTCGATGAAAGGTATACTGATGTTGTTTCGGGGATGCTCGGTTCGCGTTCGTGTGCTAGAAAAACCGACAGATTCTATAACCCAAAATCGAAGGTAGAGGTGACGATCGAGGGGATTTGTCCCCAATCAAACTCTACAGCGCGGGTCTTTCGCGCGCACCAGCAGTGGGATGAAGTAAGAAAGCAGTTTGCTGCCGGATCTAAGCGCTCTCCGGAGGTTGCAGCAGTTGCTTAAAGACCTGCATCTCTCGGCCGTCTCTCGCGGTTTTCTTCCTGAATACAAATACGCGTTATGGCTAGACATGCGAGCCAGCGACGATGATCCAGATAACCAAAGAGGCGGACGGAGCCGGGCCATTGAACGTGTACTTATATATAATTACAGACGCACAACTCAACATCGAGATGGTCGATACGTATCAGCGATCTACTAATTCTAACGATTTTATTAATACATAAAATTTTGAAAAAATTAAGAAAATATCTAGCAATCAATACCAATTCACGATTGGAGATGCTCACTCTGCCATAATATGTGGGCCAGACAGGATGTGGAAAAAAAGGTTATTTTCATCCTCGACTTACTCGAGGGATTACCGCGATGCCTTCGTCATTGTGATCCTATGTCCCACTGTGCGGCACAAACGATACTTATCAGCGGTGACCGTGGATATGGACCGACCCTGAGGTATACGTTATTGACCCGGTGATAGGGCTTACGATTGGTTGCGTGGTTTATACCAAATATTTCAGGGCGAGCCCACCCTATACGTGATTGGACCGATTGCTCAGCCAAGGCGGCGATGACCAAAAAAAGAAGGACTGCTCTCGAGTCGCATTTTCTGGGCCGCCATGTAGGCAAAGCGTATGGATATCCACTCAAAATACAAACGCCGTCTCAAGGATTCTGCGCGAGCAAACGAAATGGGTCGCCTCTTTCACTGCAAGGGACCGAGACTCATTCGATGACCTGTTTCTTCGAGAGAATGACGTTATCCCAACGCGCGAGGAGCGCCTGGAGGTTCGACAGATACTTTCGAAAAACTAAGCACGCCAAAAAGCTTATGTAAAGACCTGATCAACCAAATGCTTATAAAGTTATCAATAAATCTAACGATTTATTTTATAATTAATTAATTTTGAAAAAATTAGGAAAATTATAAAAATTAGGAAAATTGCAAAGTAATAAAGCTATTGCAATGCTTAGCAATTGCTGAACAAATGCTGAATAATGCTGAACAAATGCTGAATAATGCTGAACAAAATGCTGAATAATGCTGAACAAATGCTGAACAAATGCTGAAACAAATACTGAACAAACAAATACTGAACACAATGGTTAACAATGTTAACAATTTGGTGCTCCGCTGCGAGCTTTGTTGCGTTGCTTTTAATGGTGATCATAAGTAATCGGGTGGTGCGCATTTATATTTTTGTAATAAATAAATATGTTAAGTGATGAGACTTGTTTAGAATAGTTAAATTAATTTTAAAAGAAAAATGAACTGCGACGAAAAACTTCTCGATCAGCTAATATAAGAAGAACTCAACTCGACTGCCAACAATAATGATCGACAGAGCAATCGGAAATCGGGGGTTGGTATTGGGTTGAGTGCAACGACTCCGAATGAAAATGAAAATGCGGTCGCGACGAGAGCGGCTAGCTGCGCTGGTTGCTGGGGGACAATCGGAGCATTATCTCGGTAGGCGTCTCTCAGTTTTTCAGGTGGATAAGATGTCAGATGCGGAGATCGATAAAATGTATGCGCGATACGATCCAAATTGGGAGCAGAGATGACAAAAAATCTTGGATCGGCGGCTATTCATTTGTACGCTACCGCCAGTTAGTAGACTTCCCCTATACCAAACACTGCGGGGTTGATTGATGATCTAGAGATGACCCTTTTATAGGACACACTCTTAGAACGCATGCTGCTCAATTTATCACAAGTTTTGGAAAGTACTTAGCCTCCACTAACAACCGCGTTGACCCCACGGGTAAACATGTCAATTTGGCATATATGCCCACGAACTATAAGATCTCTAATAATTTAATATTATAAATGTGACACAAGACCACCCACCCACCGAGAGTGACGGAGTTGAACCAGATTGCTCCAACACAATCGAACCAGAGTGTTACTCCGCCACTGGATGACATACCGCATATAAAAATCCCAAATGGACACGGCAGCTGGGCGGGCGGCGGCTGCCACCCGAAAAGTTAAACAAGATAAAATACTCGCCGAGCTTCGAGAGGCTAAACTCCAATCGAGATTGGGGTTGCAATCGGGGACGGAGACAGCAAAACATCTGAATACAGAGTTGAGTACAACAACACCCCAATTCACGAATTGGAAGCACACTCAACACCCCAATACCACTACCGTTTGGAGTTGGGCGAATCCGATTGAACCCAAATTCGTGAATTGGAGTTGGGTTGTTGGTTGGTGGTCTTGGCAGTTGTTGGTTGCCCTGTTTGCGTTTGGAAATACCCCAAAAAACAACAGCCAGTGTTCAGAAGAAAGTTACGAAAAACACCAAATCATCAAACAATGTTGAATTTGGATGCGCCCCATTTTAAACATTGATCGCGACCCCATTTTATATGCAAATAATTAAAACAATGGGCTGAACAAGATGGTAAAAATCGTTAGTGAATTGCGCTTTATCACGCGTGGTGATATCGGGTTTCAGTATCGGGGTATGCTCGACTATCAAAGATGGCCTAGGAGGAACGCCTCCAAATTTGGACTTTACTGTGAGAGACGTAGGGCTCGCGACCTTAGATGTAGCGGCCGCAGTTTGGACCGAGATTATCTAGTTAAAGCTGGAATTCTACAGTTAAATATATGGAAAATAATGGCTTCAATCGCAGTAATAGTAGGTGGTGCGCTTGTAAAACGCATTGGCGTTCAGCTGGTAGCAACTTTATATTCTCTAAAATGAAAAGCTCGAACGTGGATGAGGGGAGCGTAAGCGTCATGATTTAGCTGTAGAACAACTCAATAGCGCAAAGGAAGCATGGGTCGAAAAAATAAAAACGAACCGCCCATCTGGATGGGTCAATGAAAGAGACTTCGCCGCGAAAATCACGCCGCGCAAACTTTTCAGAACGTTGAAGAAGCCAACCGCGAGTACGCGCTGGCCATATCGACAAAAAGTTTCTCGATCCTATGGATCCCGAAGCCCAACTTCAGATTTTTCTATGTACCGTCAGAGCCCCAAAAGGACCGCGAGATCGCGTTTCATCATCGTGGGAATGGGTGTGTGGTGGGTCTCGCTATATATTCAATCGAGATTTTAAATTATTTTAAAATTAAACAATTTTTTTTTATAAAAATATATATATAGAACGATGTTAGTTGACGAACTTTTATGACGCTATGATCGAGTAGGCTACACTGCCCAAACATCGTTTACCTGGTGCAAAGAGTATGATTCGTCTGGCCCGAGATTGTCTCGAGGGACGTGGCGCGAGGACGAAAAAAGCGGCCACCCTTTTCGCAAAGCGGATGTTAGATTCCTCCATCAACAATGTTGAATTAGATTCCCCTCTCCTGTTCCAACCCAAACGCGATTGGGGCTGCAGCGAAACTTCCAACAAAGGTTTATTATTAACGACGCAGTTCCATCCGGACGAACTGGCGAGGGCATAATGTTGGAGATTGTCCGATATATTAGAATACTTCGCATACGATGAACACGCGCAAACTTGATACCAAAACTAACGCGCAAGCTGTCGAACATACTATAGCCCCCGCGGCTACTGGAAGGGACTCGCGGCCATCAAGAAACTCGCGGCGGCGACCCAGGTTTCAGAAAACGCTGTCAAGGAATGGCTCAAGAAGCAGGCCCATTGGCAGATCTATTTACCCGCGCTCACAAATATTCCGCGCCCAAAAATTCGAGTTCCGGTGCCGAACCAAGTTCACCAAGCGGATCTCCTGTTTCTCCCTCACGATCGCGTCGGTCGCAAAACGTACAAGTACGCACTGACAATCGTTGACGTAGCGAGTCGTTACAAGGGGGCTGAGCCGTTGGCCACTAAAGAGTCTAAGGAAGTGGCCGAGGCTCTTTCCCGAATATATAAGAGGAGTCCTCTCAAATGGCCGAATCTTCTCCAGGTCGATCCGGCCGCGAGTTCATGGGCGCGGTCTCTCATCTATTGTCTAAGCATAAAGTTTCTATCAGACGCGGCCGCGTCAACATCCACCGGGACCAGGGATCGTGGAACGCTTCAATCGAACCCTGGCTGAGAGACTGTTCGGACACCAATACGCTAAAGAACTTGTAGACCCTCATTCGCGATCGACCGAGTGGGTGGCCAGACTGCCCGCCGTGGTCTCCACACTGAACGGAGAGGTGACCAGATTGATAGGTAAGAAGCCTGTAGATGCTATCAAGTTTAAAAGGGTGACGAGCAAGCCTCTGCCGTCTCGCGCGGGCGACCAGTTGGTTTAGAGGAGCAGCGGCATTCCATCAGATATTGACGTCCGGTACCTCTATCAACCGGGAGAGCTCGAAGGTGGCAGCCGCCGCGCGACTGATCCCGTGTGGTCAATGAATGTATATCATCTGGATCGCTCTATTACCAAACCTGATGAGCCCGTGCTCTATTATTTGACTGATGGTCCATCTCGCGGTTTTTTTGTTCGCGAAGAACTTCTTATGGTGCCTTCTGACACCCAGCTACCCCCTCCCCCGGATCGTCAGATTCTTTAGAGATGTTCGGTATGTATTCCGTCTGGTAACACGCGTCTTTTATCGTAGTACGCCGAGAGTCCTAATTTTTTTTGACAGTACGTTTTCATAACACCGTCTTTCATTTTAAATCCTCTATTTTGCGCTACATCTATAATGTGTTTTCCATCTTCTGTAGTTTCACTTAGTACTCGTTTATATCTATCCCAATTTAAATTGTTAGTTCTCTTGGACATTCCTTTCGCAGAGTTTTTATTAATTTTAATTTGTTCCAAATTATCTTTAGTGAAATTAATTTTTTCTACGAAATAACACTTACTAGATAACGCTATCGCCCTATCCCCGCTAAATTCCATTTTGAAAAAGTCCGGGCTCTCTTTCGCTCCATTTATCCCAAGCCAACCATTTATTTTTTTCTTTTTCAAACTCGTCTAGTAAGTTAGGTCTAATCAATTCCTCTATCGTTTTTCCACTAACTCCTATATACATACTATCTGTATCCATCTGTATTAATTCAAAGTCTTCTCTTTTTACGTATTTATCTAGAAATTCGTAGTAAAATTCCAACATTCTCAATTTAGCTAGTTGATAAACCGCTATTCCACAGTGGAAGGGGCTCTTTACTGCACACCGGGGTTTTCGGGAAGATATTTCGTACGCATCTCCTATCTCTTCCAAATCATCATGAATGCAGATCTTAACGCTTTGTCAACACAGGTTTCGTCTTGTGTATATGTCGTATTTAAATGTCTCTCTTTTGCCTCTATCATTTTTCCACTAACACGAATTGCCTAATAATTTCATTATATCCGCTACTGGTTTCTTATTTGGTTCTACACGCCTGTTCGTCTTGCGGCTGTAACTTCTTTTGCGAACCATTCGAAGGGTTTACCACTAATATAATCTATAACACGATGAACTCCCGTTATTTCTAGGCCGTGTTTTAAATACCATTTCAACAGTGGCGCGTACAGCAATACTTTAGTGGCCGACATAGATCCCACCAATTTTCTTCCATTTCCTCTAGTTCTTCCAGTATCTTCCAAATATTTTAACATGTGTGTGGGAACTTCATCAACCTCTACTTCTCTGTTTATAAATATTGGGGACATTTCAGAAAACTTATGTTTTAAGTTGTGTGGAACTTCTATATCCACCTCCGCAAACCCAAACCAGTCTCCAGATAAAACTCTTTTACAAAACTTTTTAATAAATTTAGGGTTATGTGGGGTATCTATATGGTGTATAGTTTCTCTCCCACACGGCATCTCTTTATTTAACGTAGATAAATATAACGCGTTTGCATCGTACCCCAAAACAGCCTTGCAAGATTTGTTAATTTCATTTGAGGAATTAGATCTAATATTTGAAACACCAGCTTCTGCATATCGTGTAAATACTATTGATGGACCGCCAACTAGAGCGTCCTTCATCATTTCGTATTTTGTTTCTTCTTTGGTGCATATAGACATCCTCCGGTATAATCGTCTTTGAAGATTTTTGTTCTTTAATGGTTCCTCTCAATAAATATTGTATAGCTACTCCAGGTAGTGTTACCGCATCTTTGAAAATATCCACACCTCTGTGTTTATAAAATTCACACATTTTTTCCACCGCTTCTAGGAACGGTGCTACATCTAAATCGTTATAATATTTCAACCAATCTCTGAAAGTTTTCATATTATTTTCTTCGAAAAATTCTACGACATTTACTTAATTCTGTTTCGTCTATTAACATTTTCCCAGATAGTTTGGAATACCAATTCTCTATATCCGGTAGTCCTGGGTAATCCAGTATGTCTGGAGAATCGAACCACTCATAAGGAAAGAAAGATTTCTGTCCTTTGCAGTCGTAGGCTTTTATCCAACTATCATAACTTACACCAGGTCCTAGATAAAGTATTACATCAAGAAATCTAAATTCTGGAGTAAATAGAAATATTGTTGCGTTTGCACGTTTTCCGACCATTACTTTCTTTGTTGTTGATGTCAGTTCGCCTACTAGGTATTTCTTTATTAAGTTTATATCGTACTTACTGCTGTTAAAACCTATAACCGGTACTTGCTCTATCCACTGTTCGATCTTGGCGATTTGGTTTTTACGTAAATATTCCGTATTAAACTTATATCTTGACCACACTTCTTCTCTTATAGCTTTTCCCCTGACTTTCAAATCTTCTATGAATTTTTCTATAAGTTTTGCGGGATCTTTATCACAAATATGAGTTACTGTTCCTGAGAAATTATCTCCTATACTAACGCTTGCCGGAACGTGCTCAGCTTCGTACTCTAAACTATTACCGGTAGTTTCAACTTCTGGCTGGAGATACGCCTCAAAATCGTATACTATCTGATATGGATAAAGAGTAGTGTCACAACCGATCTTTATATCTTTACCCGTTCTTTGGAATTCGCATTCCCACATAACTACTAGGTTGAATTCTTTGCTTTTTCTAATAACTTTATCTCTTCTCATTGTGGATGCGCGTTCTTCTTTTTTATGCTTTGCATGAATCTCACACCCGTGCCAGTAACAGCCGTGATATTGATATACGGTATTGGTTTCTGGACAGTATCCATCTACCGGAGCTCCTAAAATCCATCTTTCACCTCCGTGTCCGCACTGTTCGTGGTGAATGTGAATTCCCTCCCGCTTTTCCACAGAATACATCCAATCGATCGCCCCATAACTGTTAGAACCTTTTGGGTAAAACGCTTTCTCGAACGACGAACGCGGGCGCTCTAAATAATTACCATCACATACTATTTTTGTCTCATTTCATACATTTTGGTCCGTGTCTCTTCATATTACTCGCTGTCGTGAATTTCTGTTTGCAATTATCGCAGGCGTAAATTTTAGATAGGTTTTTAGGTTTTTATCAGAAATGCGTGATTATTAAACAGTCCTATTGTCATTGGTTTATTACCTATTGCCTTATAGTGTGCTGGTACCTTTTTCAACCACCATACATTACATTCGGTGGGTTGATATACTTCTATACCGATTTTAAAAAACTCTTCAACCTTTTTCAGATCTGAAAAAGGAATGGTGAAACCACATTACTACCAAAATATTGCTTACTAAGTTCTTTCGCCTTTTCTGTACATCTGTCGGGTCTTTTATCTGTCATATGCATAGCTAGACACCTGAACAGACAAAGGTCGTCATTATACTTATCTAAAGAATACATACCTTTTTTATTCTTCAGCCATTCTGGAAGTTCTCCTCCTGCCGCTTCTTTGGATTGTAGTCCCAAATCTATTCCCCTACTACCCTGTATTAGCTTTACAAAAACCTCTACCCATCTTACAAACTTCCACTTTGTATTTGGTCTGTCTATTTTATCGGACATTATTCGTGTTTGCTCCTTATCTGACAGCCATTTTTTAACGGTTTTCATTGATGATAGTGGTTCGCTACCACCGAGATTTTTGTGAAATATTATAGTTTTAGGTTTTCCATTTTTAATTTCCTCCATATGTTCTAGCTTGTAAGAATATGAATATCTCAAATAAAAATTGGTTGTTAGATACGGAGCGAGTTTATCGGACATGCGTTCAGACTCGTTAATGTTAATGTTTTTACGAAAGGATAATGTAACTACCCGTCTTCCATTTTCTACCTTTTCCAATGTTTCATCGTGAGCCCCCAATATTTCTTCACCTTTTTCCACTATCGCGCTAACGATAGATTTTTTCTTATTATTATTTTGGCGTCTAATTTGGGACAAATTATTTGTGCTTGAAGGTTTGATTACACTAGCCCTTAACCCCGCAATACTTTCTTTTTTGAATTCTGTTACCTACTTCCTCCGCTTTGGATATATCTTTAAAGGCTCCTCGTTTGTGGGCGCGGGTAAACCGCTTCATAAACGCCTCATTCTTTGTGGCATTTATCAGCTTTGTCAACCCCCTAACTCTCAACCGTTTACTATAAGTAATCCCTAGAGATTCGGCTTCTCTTCTCAAACTTTCTATTTCTGCTCTAGTTTCTGACGTTATCATATTTTCTGTAATATACTTTTGTATAAACCTATGAAATTTATCTGTTCAATTGGTCTTGAAAACATTATGTTTTTTTCACTTCTAATTGAATATAAACATAAACATATACATATATAATGGAGTGTGAGACTTGTTGTAAGACGTTTACGCGTAAAGAATATCTACGAAGGCATCTAGCGAGACGTAGAAAAATTCCTTGTGTCCCCCCGCAATTTCAATGCCCCAGATGCCCTTGTAAATTCATTAGTGCCCAAACTCTTTGTAGACATAAGCAACTACACTGTCAGGTGGCTACAGGTGAACGTGGTAGACTAGAGCTGGTAGAATTAGTTGCTGATCTGCGAAATAAATTATCTATATTGGAGGAGAAAAATGGGGTGTTGGAATATAAACTATCACTCGTGGGCACATTTAAATCAGAAACTTATTAGAATAAATTCATAAATTGGTGTCAAAAATAAATCCTTTTTAAGACTATTGTTTTATCTGTTCAATTGGACGTGAAAACAACATGATGTATTTATGACACCAATTTTGAATTTTTCGTGGTTGGTGGGAGACAATTTCCTCGTTAACCAATTTTTGATTTTTCGGGGGGTGGTGGAGTAGTATAGAGGGTGGAGAAATGATACCACCGTTAGGTGGTATCATTTTGAATCCCTCTATACTACTCGCCGCCATTATAGATACGGTTATCAGATTCGAAACTGGAACAGCAAATGTCAATAGGTTCTGTAACCGTTTTTTATGGCACAAAATCGGTTGATTGACGACAGCGAAGTGGCGCTATGATTACGTAATGGCGCAGATATCAGCTTACTGATATTAGAAAAGTAATTGTTTCTTTTCCATTGTGCAAACAAAGCGTTCAAGATGAAGTTCGGTTATTCGGTTTCTGTTTATAGTGCAGCGCCTTGAGAAATGCGGCCAACATATGCATGGTATGAAACGGCAGGAAAACATTGTATTTGTCATTGATACACTGTAATTATATAAAGCGCTCCAGATAAGCTGCGTATTTGCTAAAATGCCCCCATTAAAATTGCCGAGTGAGTATCAAAAAGCAATAAAAATTGTGTGGTACCTTTATCATGCTGCAGAAAACAATAAACAGATCACAAATATAGCATTTTTTTTCCCATGAAAACACATGTTGGCATTTCATTAGAATTGTCTCCAAGGAGACAATTATAATGTAATGCCAAGACATGTTTTCATTTCGAAGCAAACTATTCAATAATTGCTGTCTGTTGATGTGCAAACAGTAGTGATTTTATTTTACCCAATTAAAATTTTGAAATACCCAATTGCTTCAGAAATGATGGAGTGACAATACTCAATTACTGATTCCTTATCTGGAGCCCTGGAAATACGACAGCACAATGCATTATCTTCTCTAGGGTGAAAAAAAAACAACATTTTTGTGACTCCCTGAAACACTATAATACATCCATGAATGCAAAACACACTGTGTTGTGCATGACAAACTTTCATATGACCATAGAATGGCGAATCGGGTATTTCATCCCTGAAACATAGTCAAGGTGCATGATCACGTGGTTACAACAACAACAACAACGTCGCCCACTCCAAAGTAAGTATTATTTGATATATTTCTTAATATGCAACGGATTTTTATGACATTTGGCGCGGAAAATGCGTCTTCATGAGCTACATTTGGTGGTCCAGGGAGTTTGGCACAAACTTCTGTCGTTTTTGCGAAGAATCGATTTCTGTGTCGATAGACACGGAAATCGATTATTCGCAAAAACGACAGAAGTTGTGTGAAAATACAGGGACAACCAAATGCAGCTTAACAAGACGCGTTTGATGCGCCATATTTCATAACAAAATCCGTTACGTAATAAGGACACTATACAAGAATACGTACTTTGAATCAGATGGATTCTGGAACTTACAGTACTTCTTGTTGTTGTTAGTACCACGTGAGCATACACCTTGATATTCCTATAACCACACATCTTTTGTAGTAGGTTGTCCATGACAAAAAGATTGACCCAGCTGTCGGAACGAGCATATATACACTCACACCATGCTATCACAAGATATGATACATTCAATTAGTTGAAAACACATTTGTGTATAAAATTGACAAAGAAAACATTCAGCCGAGTGTGCATATGTATGGTGCGCTTACAATATACGTTATCGATTCTCTAAATAGAAAAATAATATTTAGATCAATGTCCTTTTACTCAGAATTGCCCGACCCAGTTCATCAGGCCAGTGGCCAGCCCACTACCCGAGAAACTGAAACCCCACATATTTCTGTCGTTTTTGCGAAGAATCGATTTCCGTGTCTCCGACACGGAAATCGATTCTTCGCAAAAACGACATAAGAGGTAATGATCGACAGTCGTTTAAAACAGAGATGCCAATGTCACCCGAATGGCATAGCCATCACTGTGATGAAGGTATTGGTGAAGTTTGCTAATGATCCGACTAACGGATCAGGGGATATTGAACATTTGGACGGATGTACAAACCTGTCGACGCCAACTACATGTACTACTACTATGACGCCGCCTACACAGCACAGCTCAAGCTCAGCCAATCAAGCTGATTGCCTTCAAGCACAATATTCAAGTAGTTTGAACTAAAGAAATTTATAAATAATGGCAAGATCAGCGTAGACGGTGGTGTACATCTTGACTAGGATAAACCGCCAATAAAACAATATTTTTCCATCGGAACTAATTGTTATGTACCCCGAAAAATATTGTCGGGGTACACATGGTCGCCACCCTGTCCGTCTGTTCTTCTGCTCTTCTGTCCGTCTCTTTGTCCCAGCTGTTTTCGGCTGCCTAATATCTCTGTTATCGTACATCAGATTGGCTGGAAACTTTATATACTTATTTGTCATCATCCATATTTTCATTCTATAGCTCAACATTGCGACTCCTATGCTCGAGGTCCAGGTTAATTGAATTGGAAATTTGCGTTAAAGTTTTAACGGATGCATCCTCCATCGGTGTTACTGGTCTCTTCTTATATGTTATCTCCCTTGAGATAGCATATTATGTCACGCTATATTATCATATTGTGTCTATGGGGGCAGCCATATTGTCGTGCTACGCCTATTTGGCGAGTACGACCAAGAAAATAATGCCCTCTGCCAACTTATCCTATGGCGTTTTGGTCTGTCTTGCTTTGTATCTAAAACTCTACATATATTATTCTCTATAATTTTCACAGTTTTGGTTTGCGAAGACATTTCGTGTGAATGAATGAATGAATACAGCAGCTAGTAGCTTTAGTTCTCACAGTTAGTTAGCAGTGACCAGTTAGCCGCCAGTTTCGTACAAATATTTCTGGGAGTTTCGAACAGTAATTTAGTCTAGATAAACCATATGGATGGGAATGAGTTTGCACCATCATAGTACATATGCCTCTGGATGATGATTGAGAACATATGCAACTTTAAGTCTCTAGTTCCGCAAGTGATCATTATGTTTGTGGAGATACCATATTTCACTACTTTCAGTACTTTGATTATATTTGGAATTCATGGCATTTGAAAACAATCTGTGGACACACAGCCATGGTTAAAACTACATAGTTTGCAAATGCAAAATACAAGTATTTACGGCTATTATCATTAGGAGTAAATAAAAACACATATTATTTTGAATTACATTTCCCCAGGTGTCGACACTTGTTTTATATTTATGGGTAGGTAGCGGCATGGTAAACAAATACCGTTTTATTGTTTGCATATTGGATCTTCAATAATTAGTTTGTGATAAGATGAAATAACGTTGAAATTAAATTAAATGCTAGGAAATTAATCACTTTTATATTAAAGGTACATGCTCACTCAGTAAGGACAAAATGTTCTTTATATAAGATACCCCACGTATTGAACAGTTTGTGCCTACTGAGTGGGCATGTACCTTTAAAGGTACATGCCCAATCAGTAGGCACAAACTGTTCTTTATATCAGAGACATCATCTGATACATTTTCTGACAAAATAAACATTATGTCACAATTACCCCGCGTATTGATTGGCATTATTATACATTTTATATCAGACGTAAATTTCCACACTGATATCAGGAGCGATAACCGTGTTTGCTTAAAATAAATTATAATCTGTCGAATGACACATTTAATTAGTATAAATAATTAAAAAATATCATGCCTAATTTGCATATGAAAATAGCTTGATACCACCGCACATTATTATCAGTAAAATACATATTACTAAATGATTATATCTGTATAGAGGGCACTTGCAATCTTTAGAACGGGTAAAATAGTGACACAATTATGCACTTATTTAATTCCTATAAAGAACATTGTGTGCCTACTGAGTGGGCATGTACCTTTAAATTGAAGCTGAAGCAATTAACAGGGATAGTGTCACATGTGTGTCCAATATTGCGGCCAACATTTTGTATTTTATTTGTTTTTGTTTTATATCATATTAGTTCGAGGGGAATTACAAAAGTTCCGATAACGAGTATATATATCGTTTTATTTCGGAATCATCTATATGTTTGTCTCGCATTTATACAATGCATGTGACCACGATATTCCATCAGGATTTCGTATTGAATAACCATAAGCTACTGCGGTCAATAACTGACCTTTATCCCACTTAACCCATACTCCCGATTTGTGTCCCCGGGTTATTAAGAAAACCCGACATGGTACGTGTACAAGGGGGCGATAACTTACTTCCAGCACGGTTGTCCGTATGTACGAGGAGATAATCCGCGAGCTGTAGCTCGCGGATTATCTCCTCGTACATACGGACAAACCGTACTCTAAGTATTACTTGTCCACCGAGAATACTAGATCCAACAGTGGTTTCAAACCTAAATTAGCTGCCGAATTTAATAAATTTTAGAAAGTTTCACGATTGGCAAAAGTCGCCCTATTTTATGTATCGTGAGTTTTAATGGTTAACTAAAATGGATATGTCAATGTTTTAGGTGGAAATAATCCCTGCTCAAAATTAAAGTTGAAGCATATAAGCGTATGTGTGGCCGTGCCGGGAGAAATGGGGCTTATTCGATCTGAGACCAATGTAGCTCCTGATCAAACCAGACACGTCGGTAGCCTGATAACGATATATGATGTTTGTTAGCAGTATGAATGGCGTATCATTGATGGAATGGCGAACAGTGCATACCTTGAACTGAGTATGCATGGAAGCACATGCTGATCTGGATCTACACAGGTTGCAAATGCTATAAGCCCAATTTCTCCACAATTGGCAATTGGTGTTCGTTTGTGTTATATTTCTACGTTTATTTCATGGCTACATCTCTTCTCTCATAATTCTCTTTCAGAGTATGAATTGTGTAATTGTGAATTCTTTGCTCTGCTTTATACATGGGAATGTAGGGAAGAGTCCTGGGGCCCGTTTCACTAAACATCGTACGACTAAAATGTTCGTAAGTGCAAATTTAGGATCGTCTGTAAATTGCAATTGATGGATTTACATTTATTGAGCATAGGCTGCATATGCAGCCTATGCTCAATAAATGTAAATCCAATAATTGTTCACAAGAAACCATTGTTAATGTGAAATTTACAGACTATCATAATGTTGTACTTACGAACATTTTAGTCGTGCGAAGTTTAGTGAAACGGGCCCCTGGTGCCAATGCTAGAATATATTTATTCCTAATTAGGAGATACTATCTCCTAATTAGGACTTAAGATACAAATATTTTAGCATTGGCACCAGTACGCTTCCATACGAACCAGAAACAAATTACCTGATTATCTAGTTTCTAAACTACATGTATATGTACCGCATTGGTTAGGTGGCATTCACATTATATGTGTCCGTGACTAGAGAAATGGGGCTTATGGGTTTTGCGACCAGTACAGATCCAGGTCAGCCGGTGCATCCGCACAGTTTGAACCGGACCTGCACTGTTCACCATTCCATCAATGAATCCCCTGATAGATCACTACCAGACTACATCAGTGTGTTATTTGATCAGGAGCTACACTGGTCAAACATCCTATAAACCCCATTTCTCCGTCACAGCCACGTATAAGCGTGTTGTGCATGCTGGTTTTTGTCTAGAGTGGTCACATGTACCCTTGGGTCAGTTTTCAATTATGAATCTTAATAACATGGAACGCGTGACAAACGTAAAAATGGACCTTCCATGACCGGAAACGGCGGAAAATCACGTGACGTACGCTTCCGATGTGTGGAATAAGAATCGCCTTTTATTTCCGTGTGCGCGTGTACCCTGGCTACTCATTAAATGGCCTATTTGCAGACACATGACATCGCGTATGTATACATATTCAAAAGTTCCGCGGTCTTCCGGCACTCGGAATACCTATCACTCCTGAGGTAGCAAGCAGTCCACTTGAAACAGGCTTTGTTATCGTTCTTTTTACTGAATATTCCAAAACTGCCTGTCGTAATTGAATGTGACTTAGCATTAAATACTCATCATCCTATGCTATTTTCAGCCGAAAAAAACAAGTATTTGTAAAATTAAGTGCTATCTGTTGCATTCAGTTAGCATATTCAGATTCAACTTTCCGCTCGAAATGTGTGTTTGCTCAATCTTACAAGTCTGAAACAGAGGTTTGTAGCTAAAAAATAAAACACTCGGTACCAGTACAGACTATGATCAGTATGGGCAGTTATACATGTAGAATTGATTCCCACATTATTTGTTAGTGCAAACTCTTGATGGCACATAGCTTTCTTGCGCCTTTAGTCCAGCGGCCATGACGGAATAAGTGAAGAAATTGACCACGATATGATAACCTTTACACATTCATTATCTGCTCCTAGATGTATGTTACGGAGCCCTGCATTAAATACTGTCCGAGTACGGAGCCACGCAGGGGACGTAGAATCCTTTTTTTATTAATTCGTTCCCACGAAATAACAATTCGTTCCCTCAATTTAACAATTCGGTCCCACGAAATAACAATTCGTTCCCACGGGAACGAATTGTTAATTTGTGGGAACGAATTGTTATATCCTGGGAACGAATTGTTAATTCGAGGGAACGAATTGTCATGTCGTGGGAACGAATTGTTAATTCGAAGGAACGAATTGTTATATCGTGGGAACGAATTGTTAATTCGAGGGAACGAATTGTTAATTCGAGGGAACGAATTGTTAAATTGAGGGAACGAATTGTTATTTCGAAATAATAAAAAAAAATACATGTCCCCTGCGGGGCTCCTTAATCCAAGTGCGTGCAATTGGTAATTTGAAAATAACTGGTCACTGCCCCCTAAAATGTTCACACGTTAAATGAACTACTTTCTGGCACACCACTACGAATACATTTGCGACATCGACCTGAACTATGGGTGATTCGGTTAGCAGAATCACGCAATACTGCCATTAATAGTAATACAATCCAGACATTGTTTCTTAATTAAATATGTCATTTGCGATGCCAGTCGAATAGGTGGCAGCGGTCCTCGGGCATAGGGAATAATAAATGGAAAATATATAATAAAGCTTAATGATTGACTAGCGTCTTGGCGCTTATTAACCCATTTTCGACGATGGTGAAATGTGACTGTGACTGGAGAAATGGGACTTATGTGATATGTGACCAGTGTAGCTTCTGATCAAATAGCACACTCCTGTAGTCTGATACCGATCTATATTGCTTGTTAGAAGCATGACGGGTGTTTCATTGATGGAATGGCGAACAGTGAAGATCCTGATCAGACTGTGCGGATGCACAGGCTGATCTGGATATACACTGGTCGCAAAACCGGTAAGCCCCATTTCTCCAGTCACAGTCACAACCGTCTTTTTTTCCTGGTTACAACTAGGACTGTAAATAACATACACGCTAATTGGTGGCTGTGACTGGAGAAATGTGGCATATGGTATTTGTGATCATTGTAGCTCCTGATCAAATAGCACGATATTGTTTGTTAGAAGCATGGCCGGTGTTTCATGGATGAAATGGCGAAGATTGCATATCATGGTCAGACTTTCCGGAAACACAGGATGATCTTCATCTGCACTGGTCGCAAAACCCAAATGCCTTATTTCTCCAGCCACAGTCTCATTTGTGACGTGCCATTAGAACACGTTTCCATGCCGACTAGCAATTATGGAAGCGTCCTGGTGCCAATGCTAAAATATTTTTAACTTCCTAATTAATAGATAGTATCTCCTAATAACGTACAGCGGGAACCTCCGAGAAACGAAGCAGGGTCCACAGCGTGGCAGTCCGACTGTGTTACCTCTATGGCTACGGTCTGCTCTTTGCAGCTGACGAAGAACAAAATATTTCCACATATTGTTATAAAATATATAGAGCGTAATATACACAATGAGTTTCTCTGTTGTTTAATTCTTCAAATACGTATATTGCACAGGTTATTTTCACATTGGTGTCGATATGAAATTTAAAAACAGGTCGTTGAAAATATTCATCCGAATCTCTGCAAAAAATAGTCCTTCGATCTCGTTCACACGAACGAAACTATAACACAGGATGTAAACATTGAGGGGCAACACCGTCGGACTGCCACGCTGGCCACCCGGGTTCGATTCCGGGTTCAGTACCTGGGCGTCAGTATTTCTGAGATACATTGTATGTCCTGCTCTACTAGTCCTTTCGAATTGGGACTTTAAACGGCGGTCCCGTGTATCAGATTTGAATGAGAGTCTGGGCACGTTAAAGAACCAGATGGGACTATTCTAATAAGAGATAGGCCCCCCCCCCCCCCTGGGTGGGGCCGGTTTCCTCTGTATCCACCTCCTTCCTTTCTCCCCTTCTTGGGAGACGACATGCAAGGTCATCGAGCCAGTGCCGTCGTTAAATCCAAGCATTTACATTTACATATGTAAAAAAAAACTTATTTTCTATATATAAACACAAAATATTTGCTATATATAAACACAACATATTTGCTATATATAGCAACAACATTTAACCACAATAGATTTGCTATATATAAACACAACACATTTACTATATTCAACCACAATATAGTTGCTATATATTAACACTAGGGGTGGGTGTGAACAGCAGGGGGTTCTCCTACACTAGATGTCGGTGAACAGTACGGGGTTCTGTTACATTAGGGGTAGGTGAACAGTAGGGTTTCTGTTTCACTAGGGGTGGGTGTGAACAGTAGGGGTTCCGTTACAGTAGGGGTGGGTGAACAATAGGGGGTTATGTTACACTAGGGGTGTGTGAACAGTAAGGGGTTATGTTACGCTAGAGGTGGGTGAACAGTAGGGGGTTCTATTACACTAGGGTGGGTGAACAGTAGGGGGTTCTGTTACACTAGGGCTGGATGAACAGTAAGGGGCTATGTTACACTAGAGGTGGGTGAACAGTAGGGGTTCCGTAGGGCTGGGTGAACAGTAGTGGGTTATGTTACACTGAGGGTGGGTGAACAGTGGGGTGTTCTGTTACGCTAGAGGTGGTGAACATTAGGTGTTCCGTTACAGTAGGGGTGGGTGAACAGTAGGGGGTTCTGTTACATTAGGAGTGTGAACAGTATGGGGTTCTGTTACACTATGAGTGGGTGAACCGTAGGGGTTCTGTTACACTAGAGGTCTGTGAACAGTTGGGGGTTCTACTACACTAGGGTGGGTGAACAGTAGGGTGTTATATTACACTAGGGTGGGTGAACAGTAGGGGGTTCTATTACACTAGGGTGGGTGAACAGTAGGGGGCTCTGTTACACTAGGGGTGGTGAACAGTAGGGGGCTATGTTACACTAGAGGTGGGTGAACAGTATGGGGTTTATGTTACACTAGGGGTGGATGAACAGTAGGGGGTCTGTTACGCTAGAGGTGGGTGAACAGTAGGGGGTTCTACTACACAAGGATGGGTGAACAGTAGGGGTACTGTTACACTAGGGGTGGGTGAACGGGTAGGGGTTCTGCTAGGCTAGAGGTGGGTGAACAGTAGGGGCTATATTACACTAGGGTATGTGAACAGTAGGGGGTTCTGTTACACAAGGGGTGGGTGAACAGTAGGGGGTTCTGTTACACTAGGGCTGGCAGGAGGAAGGACGTTATGTTACACTAGGGGTGGCTGAACAGTAGGGGGTTCTGTTACACTAGAGGTGTGGGAACTGTAGGGAGTTCTGCTACAAAGGTGGGTGGACGGTAGGGGTTCCATTAAAGTAGGGGTGGGGTTCTATTACACTAGGGTGGGTGAACAGTAGGGGGTTCTGTTACACAAGGGGTGGTTGAACAGTAGGGGGTTCTGTTACACTAGGGGTGGATGAACAGTACGGGGTTCTGTTACGCTAGAGGTGGGTGAACAGTAGGGGGTTCTGTTACACAAGGGGTGGTTGAACAGTAGGGGGTTCTGTTACACTAGGGGTGGATGAACAGTACGGGGTTCTGTTACGCTAGAGGTGGGTGAACAGTAGGGGGTTCTGTTACACTAGGGGGTGGTTGAACAGTAGGGGGTTCTGTTACACTAGGGGTGGATGAACAGTACGGGGTTCTGTTACGCTAGAGGTGGGTGAACAGTACGGGGTTCTGTTACACTAGGGTGGGTGAACAGTAGGGGGTTCTGTTACACTAGGGGGGTGGTTGAACAGTAGGGGGTTCTGTTACACTAGGGGTGGATGAACAGTACGGGGTTCTGTTACACTAGGGGTGGTGAACAGTAGGGGTTATGCTACGCTAGAGGTGGGTGAACAGTAGGGGGTTCTATTAAACTAGGGTGGATGAACAGTAGGGGATTCTGTTACACTAGGGGTGGATGAACAGTGTACGGGGTTCTGTTACGCTAGAGGTGGGTGAACAGTAGGGGGTTCTGTTACACTAGGGTGGGTGAACAGTAGGGGGTTCTGTTACACTAGGGGTGGGTGAACAGTAGGGGGTTATGTTACACTAGAGGTGGGTGAACAGTAGGGAGTTATGTTACACTACAGGTGGGTGAACAGTAGGGGTTCCGTTACACTAGGGCTGTGTGAACAGTAGGGGTTTATGTTACACTAGAGGTGGGTGAACAGTAGGGAGTTCTGTTACACTACAGGTGGGTGAACAGTAGGGGTTCCGTTACACTAGGGCAGTGTGAACAGTAGGGGGTTATGTTACACTAGAGGTGGGTGAACAGTAGGGAGTTATGTTACACTAGAGGTGGGTGAACAGTAGGGGTTCCGTTACAGTAGGGCTGGGTGAACAGTAGTGGGTTATGTTACACTGGGGGTTGGTGAACAGTAGGGTGTTCTGTTACGCTAGAGGTGGTGAACATTAGGTGTTCCGTTACAGTAGGGGTGGGTGAACAGTAGGGTGTTCTGTTACATTAGGAGTGTAAACCGTATGGGGTTCTGTTACACTAGGAGTGGGTGAACCGTACGGGTTCTGTTACGCTAGAGGTGTGTGAACTGTAGGGGGTTCTGTTACACTAGAGGTGTGTGAACAGTTGGGGGTTCTGCTACACTAGGGTGGGTGAACAGTAGGGGTTCTATTACACTAGGGTGGGTGAACAATAGGGGGCTCTGTTACACTAGGGGTGGGTGAACAGTAGGGGGTTCTGTTACACTAGAGGTGGGTGCACAGTAGGAGATTCTATTATACTAAGGGGTGGGTAGAACAAAGGGGAGGGGTTATGTTACACTAGAGGTGGGGTGCACAGTAGGAGATTCTATTATACTAGGGGTGGATGAACAGTAGGGGTTTTTGTTACACTATAGGTGGGTGAACAGTAGCGGGTTTCTGTTACACTAGGGGTGGAAGAACAGTAGGGGGTTCTGTTACGCTAGAGGTGGGTGAACAGTAGGGGGTTCTATTACACAAGGATGTGTGAACAGTAGGGGGTTATGTTACACTAGGGGTGGGTGAACAGTAGGGAGTTCTGTTACGCTAGAAGTGGGTGAACAGTAGGGGGTTCTATTACACTAGCGTGGGTGAACAGTAGGGGGTTCTGTTACACAAGGGGTGGGTGAATAGTAGGGGGTTCTGTTACACTAGGGCTGGGTGAACGGTAGGACGTTCTGTTACACTAGGGGTGGCTGAACAGTTCGGGGGTTCTGTCACACTAGAGGTGTGGGAACTGTAGGGCGTTCTGCTACACTAAGGTGGGTGGACAGTAGGGGTTCCGTTAAAGTAGGGGTGGGGTTCTATTACACTAGGGTGGGTGAACAGTAGGGGGTTCTGTTACACAAGGGGTGGTTGAACAGTAGGGGGTTCTGTTACACTAGGGGTGGATGAACAGTCCGGGGTTCTGTTACACTAGATGTGGGTGAACAGTAGGGGGTTCTGTTACACTATGGTGGGTGAACAGTAGGGGGTTCTGTTACACTAGGGGTGGGTGAACAGTACGGGGTTCTGTTACGCTAGAGGTGGGTGAACAGTAGGGGGTTCTATTACACTAGGGTGGGTGAACAATAGGGGGTTCTGTTACACTAGATTGGTTACATCGTATGCCTTTGTGCAGAAATAGAACATAGACACGTCACGTTAGTAAAGTGTAATACCTGTGAGTGGGTAATCCCGCATAAAATGGATTAACTGAAGAATGGCGGCTAAATGCAGAGAAATAAATTGAAAATATTGTTTCCTTTGGAGGCGTCCTGGTGCCAATGCTAAATTATTGTATCTCCTAATTAGGAGTATCTCCTAATTAGGACTTACTATCTGTGTCAATGCCAACAAATATTTTATCTCCTATACTGATTCCTAATTAGGAGATACTAATACTAATTGTCTCCTAATTAGGACATATTATCTCCTAAATAGGACTTAATATCTCCTAATTAAGACTTACTATATGTAGCAATGCCAAAAAAATGTTTTATCTCCTATACTAACTCCTAATTAGGAGATACAAACTCATAATCAGGCGTTATTAAGTCCTAATTAGGAGATAATAAGTTCTAATTATGAGATAGTAAGTCCTAATTAGGAGATACTAAGTCATAATTAGGAATATTTTAAGTCCTAATTAGGAGATACTAACTCATAATTAGGAGTGTCTCCTAATTAGGCTAAATGTATTTTAGCATTGACACCAGGACGGTTCAAATGAGTGGTTACATCGTATGCCTTTGTGCAGAAATAAAGAATATTGAAGCGACACGTTGGTAAATTGTGATACCTGTGAGTGGGTAATCCCGCATAAAATGGATTAACTGAAGAATGGCGGCTAAATGCAGAGAAATAAATTGAAAATATTGTTTCCTTTGGAGGCGTCCTGGTGCCAATGCTAAATTATTGTATCTCCTAATTAGGAGATACTGACTCCTAATTAGGAAATAATAAGACTAAGTAATATCCTAATTAGGAAATACTAAGACTAAGTATATCCTAATTAGGACTTACTACATGTTTTATCTCCTACACTGACTCCTAATTAGGAGATACTAAGACTAAGTGTCTCCTAATTAGGACATATTATCTCATAATTGGGACTTAATATCTCCTAACAAATGTTTTATCTCCTATACTAACTCCTAATTAGGAGATACTAACTCATAATTAGGCGTTATTAAGTCCTAATTAGGAGATAATAAGTTCTAATTAGGAGATTGTAAGTCATAATTAGGAGAGATACTAAGTCATAATTAGGAGATTGTAAGTTCTAATTAGGAGATACTAACTCATAATTAGGAGTATCTCCTAATTAGGCTAAATGTATTTTAGCATTGGCACCAGGGCGCTTCCATAGTTTCCGTAATCGGACGCCGTCAAAAACATCTAGCCCATGAGAAAACATGACGTTAATGTTGTTTGGCCGTCGGCTGCTACGTGTGCAGTTTTGCGTTCCAGATATCAATTAGTGTCTCGTGTAACTGGCAAGAACGTGTCCACATTATTTTTTTGTTAATTTGCTTTTCCAGATAATCAGACCTTCTGATAATCGTACCAGTACTGTGTTTGTTTGCGTATTTTCCACAAAACACGTGAACGTGTGTGTTAACCCTTTCAACCCTAAGGAACTGGAATGGACTGTGATATGCCACTGTTCCGACCAATTCAATGGTCACAAAATGATTTTCAGATTCGTCCATTTATGAAAAGGGGGTGTTTTTGTTCTCAAAAATATTAAAATTACTTTCAAAAAGTGCAGATCCTGATGAGACGGCTCGTTACGAGCCGGCTCATCTGGATCTGCACTTTTTGCATAAACCGATATAGCGGGATTTGGTGAAATATTAATTAATTTTAAACAGATAATTGACGAATTACCCAGCTTATTTGTATCTGTAGCCTATTTCACCAACATTGCAAAGTATACTTTCCTAGCAAAGTATACTTTGAGGGAGAAATTTTAAATTTTATTATAAATTGTATTAATTTTTATTATACTGAATTTATTACATAATCACAGCCATTTTGGCTGTGACATTGTAATAAATTCAGTGTAATAATTCTGATTACTTTTAATCATGAAATATATGCATTTGTTAGTTCTATATGAAATAATGCATTTCGGGAAAATAAATGATTACTCCCTCAAAGTATACTTTGCTAGTAAAGTATACTTTGCAATGTTGATGAAATAGGCTACTGGTATGCGTGCTATTATTGATCTAGATGATTAATTGCAGGAAATAACGGGTTTCCTTGAATATTACGAACAATGGTGAGCATGTTTGTTGAAGAAGTATTTAATAATTCATTCTCATTTCATTGATGGACATACATGTCTGGAAAAAAACTGCCATCGCAGACTGGCACACTGTAGTTCGAGTAAATATTTGTACAACTATCGTTACTGATAGCATTGTGTTGTGCGTGTATCGGACACAAACAGTGGGAAATGCAATCTTTATTATTACTGCAATCTTGTTAACCCGTTTCATATGGAAGCGTCCTGGTGCCAATGCTAACTAGGAGTTAGTATCTCCTAATTAGGAGATAAATATAGTTTAGCATTGGCACCAGGTCGTTGCCATAGTTTAATACGGGAAAGTGATTCACAGATATCAACATTCACCAACATGTTGTGTTCTATTGTAATTATGTTTCAATGAAAAAATAATAATAATATTTATCAGGTATCCTGCCCTGTATTGACCGAATACGTACTGACTGATAACATATTGTTGTATCAGGCATTTACCTGATACAAACATCCGGGTTACAATGAAATGGATATTGACATTCCATTGGTCGGATGACGTCACGTGACGTTACCGAATGACGTCAGTGTAATGACGCAATGTAAACCAGTCCGCGTTCTGTCCACAGATAACGACGTCATATGTGGTCATTTTCGAACATAAAAAGTTACCTGATAAACAGAATACCAGGATAGTGTCCTTTGATATCAAGTTTATCAGGCTCGGCTCGGAAACGGTAGGAATTCCTCGGCAAGCCTCGGAATTTCTACGCGTTTCCTAGCCTTGCCTGATAAACTTGATATCAAAATACACTAGCCTGATATTCTCTATATGCATTGGTACCACTGAAAGAGGGTTTCATTGAATGGTAACACCATTTATCAGGTAACCTGCCCTGTACTGACCGAATACGTACTGACTGATAAGATACCATTGACCTGATACAAACACCTACGTTACAACGAAGTGAAAACTGTCGTTCCATTCCGTTCCGCGTTCTGTCCATAGATAACGACGTCATATGTGGTCTTTTTCGAGCAAAAAACGTAACCTGATAAATAGACTACCAGGCTGCTGTCTTTTGATATCAAGTTCATCAGGCTCGGAAACGGTAGGAATTCCTCAACAAGCCTCGGAATTCCTACGCGTTTCCTAGCATTTATTGATACAGTTGATATCAAAAGACACTAGCCTGCTATTCTCTATTTAATCATGCAACGAGCTGTACATTGGGCCGATACGTACTGACAGATAACTGATAGTCGTATAAGGCATTGACCTGATTCGGATTCCAACAAACTGAAAACTGACACATGACGTTACCGATTCAAGTCAGTGCAATGGCGCAACGAAAATAAGTCCGCGTTCATTTCAGCGGAAACTGTGTTGTATTTTACCATCGGCTAGCATAAAACGTTACCTGGTGGCCGTTTCACTAAACTTCGTAACACTAAAATGTTCGTAAGTGCAAAATAAATGTAAATACATCAATTGAATTTCCAGGCGTTCCTAAAATTTGCGCTTACGAACATTTTAGTCGTACGAAGTTTAGTGAAACGGGCCCCTGATACATAGAATACCAGTATAGTGTCTGATGATATCAGAATCGGCTCGGACACGGTAGGAATTCCTCGGAATTCCTACGCATTTCCTAGTCTTGCCTGAAAAAATTGATAATCAAAACGTCGTTTGAATCCGAACAAAATATGAAAATTAGTTAATTTTTAGTTGGATGTTAGGCGCGTTACTGAGATCTTAGATCTGCGATCGTATGCGCGTTACTGACGATACAGTCGATTTAGACTGGCTTAGCGTTATTAGCGGGCATAAATTGGGGCCTTCGAGAATGCCGAATGTATCCGATTGTAATTATACGTACTCAAGTTTACGTTCGTCAGGTTCATGCAATTAAACGGAAATAATATGCAGGTCCAGTTGCTGTATCCATGACCAATGACGCTTCACCACTAACGGGGATTATTGGTATGTAGCTAGTTGCGACCAGTAAATTTGCAACAATCAAAGGACTGAACGTCCTGAAAGTCTTCGCAGTATGTGTTTGTGGATGACGCATATATTAATAATTAATCTAGAGTGGAAAGCGTTTCGCGAAAAATAAGGACGGAAATTTCACAGCAGCAGCAACAACAACAACAACGAGTTAGAAAAACATTTTTGGAAAACCGCTCGATTGTATTCGTGCACCGAACCATGGAGTTACGAATCGCGAATAATCGAGTATGGCGATTAATCCTCGCATCCTTCGACTACGGAAACATTTGCAATAACATAAATTTAGCACAAAACAGCAAACAAAACATTGATCACATTAAAAATGCGATCAAGCAAATTTGCATAAAAGCTGGAAGACCTCAAATTTAGATGTTGGTTGTATAATACTTCGCTAGCGATCGACTAAAAACCCATAGCGTCCGTGGGTGTCACTTGGCTCCCAACTAGTGCATATTCAGCATACTACCGTTACAAGACCACACCCCGTCCGTCGTGCTTTCTGGAAACTCATTTAAAGTACTGACTAGTGCACGTAGTATTCTACCTTATTGTTTACCCTAGTTTCTGGACCAATGAAAGAACAGCATTTCGTCTCAATTAATCGCATATTGCGACGCTTTCGCCAATATATATTCAATTAATCATTAAATATTCAGCCGCTATATTTAGAACTAATTTTACGCCTCGTGTCATCAGTTCACGAAACACAAACGATATTACCACCCACCCACACACGCGGTCACTTCGTGTCACACCGCCAATCACATGCTAGTATAGCGAGTCGAAATCACGTTTAGGGGCAGAGCTTCGCGAGTGGGCCGGTAAACAATAAGTACGTTATAGTTCACATATATAATTTTTAATAAATTAATCTATTAAAAATTCAATATATGAACTATAACTATTACATATTAGTCATCGTGCATGCTCACTTTGTAAATCAACTTGACGTGGGTGGTGTGGGTAGAGGAGGTGGGGATGTTAGCAGTAACCCAAAATTACATAATCGCCAAATGCATTTCTTTTATATGTACCATTTCTACTATTGTTGTACTAATTAGATTATTGGGTCTCGAAGATTCATTTCAAATATATGAATAAAATGGGCGCTCGCAGTGTATTAACACGGTATAATAAAAACAACAATGCACTAGTATAATACATATGCACATTAGCTCGTTACAGAAAACAGGTTTGGTGACCAATACAGCTTCAATATTATAGGAATTAATGGCCTTTTTGTGGAATTTATCAGGGTATAAACTTGGAAAAGTCGCGGGAATACTGGACGAAGGCCGGAAGGCCTCGTCCAGTATTCCCGCGACTTTTCCAAGTTTATATCCCCGATAAATTACACAAAAATGCCATTCATTCCTTATAATTCCAGCATTTGAAATAAATTGTTTATTTTCATTTTTCTTAAGAATTATTTTAACTGCGCCTGACGGTTACGGAAAGTAGTTCGGCATGGGAGTTTACTGGGATATAAATGTTGGACAGAGACTTGCTACGGGCCAATCAAATGTTACGGAATTGTGTAAATATGTTTGTGCTGGAATTATATGGTGATATGCTGATGCAATAACTAGAATATAACATGTGTGTTGATTTAATATTGTATTGATTAAACTCGGCATAGCCTCGCTTCTTATGAAAATCGGTGAACTCGTTTAATACATATCATATTAAATCTAGTAAATCATCATTCATTCAATAAGATACTCTATTTATGATCTGATTATAAATGCAAAATGTACGGAGCCCCGCATGGATACTTTTTTATTAATTCGTTCCCACGAAATAACAATTCGTTCCCCCAATTTAACAATTCGTTCCCTCGAATTAGCAATTAGTACCCACGATATAACAATTCGTTCCCTCGAATTAACAATTCGTTCCCATGAAATGAAAATTCGTTCCCTCAATTTAACAATTCGTACCTCGAATTAACAATTCGTTCCCACGATATAACAATTCGTTCCCACAAATATTTCGTGGGAACGAATTGTTAAATTGAGGGAACGAATTGTTAATTCGTGGGAACGAATTGTCAAATTGGGGGAACGAATTGTTATTTCGTAGGAAAGAATTAATTAAAAAAAAGAATTCTACGTCCCCTGCGGGGCTCCGTAGATTTCCATGTCGGAGATGATTTGTGTTTTGAATGGAATGAAATGTAGGTGGTCTATGATGGTATTCATTTTCAAACTGTGACTGAAATCCCCGCCATCTGATGGCGATTACATGGTTCTAAGCAATTACACCTAAGTGTGGCTGTGACTGGAAAACTGGGGCTTATGGGATTTGAAAGTGAGGCTCATGGAAGTGACTGGGGCTTACGGGATTTGTGGCCAGTGTAAGTTCCTGATCAAATAGCACATTATTGTCGAGATAACGATATAAATTGCTTGTTAGAAACATGACAGGTATTTCATTGTTGTAATAGCGAACAGTGCAGATCCTGATCAGACTGTGCGATGCACAGTCTGATCTGGATCTACACGGGTCGCAAAACCAATAAGGCCCATTTCTCCAGTTGCAGCCACAATTACGGAACTCCTCGCTGCCAGCGAGTAAGCTGTATAGTGTCTACAGAACATCCGTTTGTATTTATGTCAAACTTGGAACATGTGTGGAACCTACGGCAATGTAGTTAGTGTAAGTATCTACAGCAAGGTGTATGATCACGTGGTACTAACAACAACAACAAGTACCGATTTAAAGTACGTATTCATTTATAGTGTCCTTACTACGTAACTGATTTTCATGTAATATGGCGCATCAAACGCGTCTTGTTAAACTGCATTTGGTTGTCTCTTTATGTTCGCCCAAAAATTCTGTCGTTTTTGGGAAGAATCGATTTCCGTGTCTCCGACACGGAAATCGATTCTTCGCAAAAACGACATACGTCTGTGCCAATCTCCCTAGACCACCAAATGCAGCTCACGAAGGCGCGTTTGCTGCGCCATATTTCATCAAAATCCGTTGCATAATAAGGAAAAAATCAAATAATACTTACTTTGGAGTGGGCGACGTTGTTGTTGTTGTAACCACGTGAGCATGCACTTTGTACAGGGGATAGCTTTGAGAACGAAGGCTATGGTCCAATTTGTTCACATTCCTCTATAATTTACCTTTAGGAAATTACATTAAACTTGGGAGTCCCATCTGTGAGGTACAAGCTGTTCTTTATAGGAATTAAATACGTGTAACTGTAATATACATGCACATGTAATTAATTTAACAATTACGAGTGCCCGCTATACATATACAACTTGTATAGTCAATTACTGTCACTTATATATAATCACGTTTTCTGCCGACAAACTTTTGGCTATTTTAAACACATTAAATTAAAAAACAAAATTGAATGTATGTACTTTTTCATCAATAATAAAGTGTCACCCTCCCCAAAAATGATTATTTGAAAATCGTTTTTTCGCAATAAAATCCAAATTTTATGAATAATTGTTTTGTGGCAGGTGACTTTTTTGTTATTGATGAAAAAGTATTTACATTTAAATACTATTTAGATTTAATGTGTGTAATAGCCAAAAGTTCGTCGGCAGCAAAACGTGCAACAGACAGTAGTAATGTTTAATATATTTAATATACTGATAGAGACGCGCGGTTGTATCAAACTATTATGATATGCAAATGAGACACTACACTTTTTAAATTAGTCAATCAAGCTGTAAAGTCAATCAAGCGGCTTGACTCCAAGCACAATATTCAGGTATATTGTATTTTGATTTAAAGAAATTGACAAACATTGGCAAGAATAGCGCAGACTGTACTATAGTCTGTTTCACGAAAGCTGCCCAAATTTTACGGCTATATAGACAATTCAAAAACAAAATTATTTTCGATAATATTAAATTAAAGGAAAATTTAAGAATGTGCCTTCTTTTTATTTTGTGAAATTCGGTCAAATATTGATTTTATTACGAAAAATTGATTTGTCTATGGGAATATAACATGGGGGAAAAAAGTGGTAAGGAAGTGTGGGAGGAGTCAAAAAACGAAAAAATTTGGAAATTGACTCCGAAACCTGACTAGATAGCTTGGATATGATCTAACTAAGAAAACAAAAGTTAAATTTTAAAAATCGGGTCAGTATTTCTAAAATTCAAAATAATTTCCCCATGAAGATGTCTATGGGGATTTAACATGGGGAAATTGTTTTTTCGCAATAAAATCAATATTTGACCAAATTTCACGAAATAAAAAGAAGGCTCATTCTTAAATTTTCCTTTAATTTAATATTATCGAAATAAATCTTGTTTTTGAATTGTTTATATAGCCGTAAAATTTGGGCACCTTTCGTGAAACAGACAGTAGTGTGCTACGTCATGATAAATGGGTGTTGTATGTGCGGCGTCCATTTCATGTCTATAACCATTTATATATAGTGAAACCTCTCTAAACCGGACACCCTGGGAGGTCCACAGGGTGTCCGGATTAGAGAGGTTTCATGTAAATCAGGCATTCTGAGCCATGGCTGTGAGCTGTGCGATCATGAACAAACATATAACATGAGATAAATCACCAAGAAACTCATCAAAAATAAAATGACATATTTTCATTGTGTCCGGTTTAGAGACGTTCCACTGTAGTTACATTCACAGTTCGTGATATTGCTGATTATGAATTTTATTGTCCTTATCGGTTCGTTGCTTGTTGTTTGTCAGCTTATTATCATGATACGGCGATACATTTTCGCAATCTGAGACTTTCCTGTTTTTACGATCGCTTCAATCAGATAATACTCTGCCCTACAGTGGAGTCAGCGTGTAAGTGCACACACGAACGAACACGACAGGTTGGTTCGCTACCCACAGTGTATGTTGTTACCACTCAGTTGAACCGTCTCGCCAAGACGGTTCAACTGAGTGGTAACAACATACACTTTTGATGCGAAATGAGAAAAAATGCAGAAAAATATTTTTTTCTTTTTTATACATGAAATACAGTGGGGTCGGCGTTCCAACCTGTCGTGTTCGTTCGTGTGTGCACTTACACGCTGACCCCACTGTATGTCTTAAATTGCTTTCCGGATTCCAACATGATCCGTGATAATCTCCAAACCCGACTACAAGAAACAAAATGCAAGTGTTGTTTTATTGTATATCTTCATTCAGGCTACATTAGAAAAAAAAGGCATATCTGTAATTTGAATTTTCAATTTCCAGTAACTCTGTTGTCTTTTTTTTATTTTATGCAATCGTGCAGTTCTGATTATTTTTGGAAATGCATGATATGAATTATAGAAAATTGATATATGAGCCGTCCAATTATTAGTTAAATAAAAAATGTATTTTTTCTTGCCTCTGAAAAGTCGACATTTTACATGTACTGTGCTATGAAATGTTATCACAGATGACATGTGTATATTTTCTCCTACACAAGTCCGGTATTGGCAAGCGACATTTACGGTCGCCCTGGGATACCCGGTAGATACGATACAGCACTCAAATCTACCGGGGTACACTTAATTCGTTCACCTCCTATGTAACTGATATGGATTCCATGTTAAGTTTGAGACTGTTCCATTTTGCAGAAAAGGGTGTCACTTCGTCAAACATTAACATTCACAAATGCAGATCCCGGTGAGACGGCTCATCAGGATCTACATGGTTTTGGAAATATTAGGAATGAGGTCTCTAGTGTTGAAAGTGTTAAACCTGTACTCTAAAAGGGTTCAACCTGGATACCCACATCCCAGGGGCCCGTTTCACTAAACTTCGTACGACTAAAATGTTCGTAAGTGCAAAATAATGATAGTCTGTAACGTTCACATTAACAATATTTTCTTGTAAACAATTATTGGATTTACATTTATTGAGCATAGGCTGCATATGTAGCCTATGCTCAATACATGTAAATCCATCAATTGAAATTTCCAGACGATCCTAAATTTTCACTTACGAACATTTTCGTCATACGAAGTTTAATGAAACGGGCCCCAGGTTGTAATACAATGGAACCTCTCTAAACGGGACACCGAGAAAACATCTACGATCTTATTTTTGATGAGTTTCTCGGTAATTTCTCTCAGGTGATAATGTATGTTCGTGATCGCATAGCACACAACTATGGCTCAGAATGATCAAATGTCTGATTTACAGTGAAACCTCTTTATACCCGACACACTGGGGACCTCCCATGGTGTCCTGTTTAGAGAGGTTTCACAGAAGATGGACATAAATTTGTTCGTCCATTCTTTACATATGACATTTTTTGTTGACAAAATAAACATTAATTTACCATTACCCACCTTGTTAATTGACAGTATTATACTGTTTATATCAAACTTGAATTGCCACTTTGATATCATGGGGCGATAACCGTGGTTCCTTAAACGGAAACAACTATTTATTATTTCTATTTATTTTTTGATGTGCAATGACAATACTTTATAATCATTGTTTTATGTCGATACAAATATTTATTCATGATACGTGGATACAAATAATTAAAAAAGGTCCTGTCGCATTTATATATCAAAATAGCCTGATACAACCGCGCGTCTCTATCAGTAAATTAAACATTACTAAGTGATTATATCTGTAGCAGAAAGTTACAAAAGCGATCAATGTACTGAAAGTACTGAACATAGGGTACTACAAGAATTCTGCCACGGAAGCGGTGTCGCGCCTGAAAATGCCTTGTCGGTACAAAACAAATTTGTAGCAGGATTTCTGTTCAAGTTTCTGCATTACTTTGACATCGCCATGTTTACTTCTGTTTTGTGAATGAAATAGTTGGCCCCGGATCGAGTATATTAAAACATACAAATGACGTCATTGGGGAAACCGCTGACAAAATGTTCAATGTATGGAAGCCCAAACTTGTTAGAATGTTTTTGTCGTATTTGCAGTACTTGCATTAATATGGGTATTAATCTACGCTGGATGTGTTATACTGTCATTAATGTGTTCCCTGCCTGTAATTTATCACTTACTGACTTATTGACCCCCTTCCCTGAACGTAGAATTGACACTCGTCTTGGCGTGTATTGGCCACCATAGACAAATGTCAATAAGGCAGAATTCGGGAATGTCACTAAAATCCGCTGTAAATCCATCGATCTGGCGTATGGCTTAGCCAGAACGATGTTAATGCTATCTGGCTGAGCCACTACGCCAGGACTCAGCTTCAGAACCAGTTTATTCAGTCATGGCTCACCAGCATCGATTCATCTTCACGTGGAATTACGTATAGAATCTTTAAAACAGAGTTTGGATTAGAAACATATTTAATTAATCTCACGGAAAGGTTAAGAAAAACATTGACCAGATTTCGAACTTGTAATCATAGACTGGCGGTCGAAACTGGTAGATGGACAGGTGTGCCGAGAGCAAGCAGGGTCTGCAACAAATGTGGCGCTGGTGCTCTCGGTGACGAGTTTCATTTCCTTTTCGAGTGCCGCTTCTATGATGAAGTTCGAAAACGGTATATCAAGCCATTTTATTTTAGAAGACCAAATATTTTAAAATTCGCACAGCTATTTGAGAAAAAATCTGGAAAGCAATTAAGAAATTTAGCTATTTTTATAAGAAATGCTTTATGGATATAATGACTAGTGAGCTTATACATATGCATTTTGTATTTTTACCCATCGTTGTATTATGTAATCTATTGTATACCTCGTGTGTCACGTATGTGGCTTAGAGTGAATAAAATGTATTGTATTGATAGAATGAGGATTAACATCAGTTATACCCACACGTGCGAGTTTTGTTGCAACATAATCGCGATCATTAAAAAAAAGCTGGGTCAACATGCAGGTAGCTGTAACCCCTTGATATCGTTTGTGTGTTGAACGCGTCGCGTGTTGTTTATCCGGTGGAGAGTATTCGGAGGGGAGTTAACTCTGCCGAAAACTATAGCCTGTACCTAAATTTAGCGATGACATCACGATTTGTGACGCAAATGGGGGCAAATCACGCGTAACAAAATAATCCGATGTATGTTTGTACGTAGAACATCCGTTGTTGATATTGTTCAGTGCAAGTAGTTTTTCATAATATTATTTTCAATTAGCGGTTGCTTATGACAGTTGAACGTTGAGTAACACAATGCATTTTGTTGTTATGGTTACTCCAAGATATCACTACGGACTAGCCCATCGAGGGGGGTCTAGGGCGTGGCTAACTGTCCGAGGCGATTCCAATACATAGGTTACCCTATGTGAAAACTAAACGTCTCTACTGGCCTATTACATTATTAACCATATGTATATTGAGGTCAGTTTTTGTTTTCATGGCTATTTTTAATTATCTGATTATTCTACTGCAGTGTATATAGCCTCTTTAAACATGACACCCTGGGTAGTCCCTAGGGTGTCTGGTATAGGTCGAAGGATTGCAATAATGTCCAAGATATGTTGCTGTGGCGTTCCAATGAATCTTCGACGCAATTTACATGTGCCGATAATAATATCCCCAAGATACTGGTTGTGGAAACGTAACTCTGATTTACTCCCGTACCGTCTGGTACGGGAGTAAATCACAGTTACGTTCCCACAACCACTGTCTATTCCACGTTTTTCTGCCAACAAAAATTTGGCTATGAAACACATCAAATCTAAAAATGTTTTAAATGTCAATATATTTTCATCAAGAACAAAAACGTCACCTTCCCCATTTTTTTATTTAATGAAATTCCATCAAATATTGATGTAATAGGCAAAAGTTCGTTTGTAAAACATGTGGAACGTTTATGCCCGGATTGTCACTGGACGCCATTGCTAACCAGGGTCTACCTGATGGAATATAACGGAACGAAACTTCGGCAAGTGGTGAGTCATCTTGCGGTAAAACTGTAAACAAAACTTTCTTAGACGTTTTTAGACGTTCCGGTACAATGAACACGTCGCTGATTGGCTGATAGAGCGGCGATGCGACTTTGCGATGAGATGAGAACAAAGACTGAGCAAAAAATGAAAGTACCGACTGGCGGGTTAGCGCTGTAGTAATGGGTTGGATGCATAATATTTGCACAAACAGCCAATTTATAAACGAAACGAATACTGGAACTGATCCGTGTCTGTAGAAACGTTGTATCCGACTGATCTCGCGCCAGATTCACTGGAATATTGCCACTTTCTCATATAACAAATAGAGTAATATGGGACACGCCATGTTAACATGTGCGATTTTTCGTGAAATATATTTACGGAAACTGATATTTGATGTAAGTGACATCAAAAATTTATGAATTTTTCACAGCAAATGCGGAATTGAATTTTCTATGAAAATTTAGTCAACTTTCGACGTAATTTACGCAAAATGCGGTAATTTTTGTAAATAATTTTCATGAGATACAAAATCACATGGCTTGTCTCATATCTGGTCCGCCAGGGGAAAACGGGTTTATGTTGTTTTTGGCGCTGTACACCACTGCCTGCGCTAATCTTGCCAATATTTGAATTTATTATTTTTATTTCAAAATACTTGTCTATTGTGCTTGAAATCAAGCAGCTTTATTGGCTGACCCTGAGCTGTGCTACAGCTCATGCTCGGCCAATTGAACTGCTTCATTGCGAGTTCAGATTGCCATGGTTGACATACATGTACAGTGGAACCTCTCTAAACCGGACACCCTGGGAGGTTCACAGGGTGTCCGGTTTAGAGATGTTCCACTGTAAATCAGACATTTCACCATTCTGATACGTATGTGGATGCTTTGCAATCATGAATATACATTTACATTATCATCCGCTATAAATGACAAAGAAACCCATCGATAATAAGAATACAGACGTTATCTTGGGGTTCGGTTTGAGAAGAAGAAAAACTAACACATGCGAGTGTGTGACTGGACAAATGGGGTTTCTGGGACGTGTGACGAGTGTAGCTCCTGATCAAGTACCACTTGTTAGAAGCATGACTTTTGATTGATCTGCGAACAATGCAGATCCTTATCAGATCACTTGCTTCTAACAAGCTATAACTATCGTTATCAGGCTACATGAGTTTTCTATTTGATCAGAAGCTACCGTCTGGTCACAGATCCCATAAGCCCCATTTCTCCAGCCACATATATGCGAACGTTGACCTATGGATACACTGGTGTCAACGGCAACAGATGACGTTTTGTTGTAGGGAAGTAATCCCGTTTATTAATGGTGTGTTTACCTCCAGAAGATTTAAATGGCATCAAAAGCGCATGCGTAATCGTACTCGTTGTGTACAACAAAAACTGGTATAGTGATGTCGGTGAGCAGATAATAATATGAATGGGTGTAGTACACGTAGGCACAGTGCTAATCAGAGAGAAACGGAAAATACAGTTTTGTGTTTATTATGGTCGCCGGAAAGAATTCGAGACTTCGGGGAGCATACACGGTGGAACCTCTCTAAACCGGACACCCTGGGAGGAACCTCCCAGGGTGTCCGGTTTAGAGAGGTTCCACCGTAAATCGGACAGACAACTACTCCAAGACACGCGTGGGTGCTTTGCGATCACGAACATACATACTCAGCGAAAATAAATGACAATGAAGCCGATTACAGTTAAGTAGATCTAACGTTTATTTGTGTCCGGTTTAGAGGGTTTCGACTGTAGGTACTACCTTGTCCATTCGGCGACGACCATGGCGGCCATCCTGTGATAACTGGACAAGTAAAGGTCCAATTTTCACTAAGGCCATAGCAAGTTCTTCCTCTGTTAAGCGTCCACGTGCGGGTAGGTTTTGAGAGTGGTTCTATGAAAAAACAAACAAAGTGTGTGTGCTATTTTACACTATTTACTGGTGAAGTAATCTGAAAATTGATTTGGGACTTGTCTAAGTTTTAAATCCGTTCATGAATTTACATTTAATAAGTTTAATAAGAGTATCTTATTATTTAGCGGCAGGTTACATTTATGTTAAAAACTCTTTGCAGACTGCAATGGGCTGAGGAAGTTTTTAACATAAATTTACATTTTGTTCAAAGCCTTGTTTGTTTTTACCGGATACGTATGAAGGGTTTGGCTATCCAGGGAGCCGTTTCACTAAACTTCGTACGACTAAAATGTTCGTAAGTGCAAAATTATGATAGTCTGTAAATTTCACATTAACAATGTTTTCTTGTAAATAATTATTGGATTTACATTTATTGAGCATAGGCTGCATATGCAACCTATGCTCAATAAATGTAAATTCATAAATTTAAATTTACAGACGATCTTAAATTTGCACTTACGAACATTTTAGTCGTAAGTAGTTTAGTGAAACGGGCCCCAGGTGGACGCTTAACAGAGAAAAACAATGGCATGGCCACTTTTTTAGCATGCTTATATTCACCATATATCTCGAATGAGTTCCTGAACCACGTATGTCGCATGACCGGTTTCAACGTTATTGCTCTTTGAATTTTCTGATTGGTCGAGCTTGTCTCAATGTTAAAAGTTAAGTTATGCATCGGGGAGAAATCACAGGTTCTGAAGAACGGTATTTATTATATACCTACCCATGAAATATAGTTATACGATGTAAAGAAAAGTCATATGTTCTCTTCTATGAAATAAACAACTTCCGGTGGAAATACGACTACTTCCGCTATCTATATTCATAACGCGCATCTACAGTGCAACGGCGCAAATAGGCTGCAAATACAAATTCATTACCGTATACAGGAGCGGTATATAATAAATAGAATATTCATATTTTTGCAACCGTGAAATATGGACATGTCACACCACGAGATGAACATATATGTCATATTCGTTGCAACAAATATGAATATCCTCTATATATTTCGGTGTTTTATAGGTTAATTCTCTGATGATTTGGGTGCATTCTTACCGACATACAATTTACGTCACCTCCCGCGCATGACACGTATACGTACGGAATTTACGGGGTATTTGACAGTATAAAGGGCGCCCGAAAGTTAGGAACGGTGAATGTGTGGATAATTGGTGATTTCTGTCGTGTGTAATGTTTTAATGATTTTAATGAAATATGGCGTATCAAACGCTTCTTGTGAAGCTGCATTTATTGGTCTCTGATACTTTGACACAAACATCTTTCGTTTTTGCGAAGAGTCCATTTCCGTGTTTGCTGTCAATACTGCTGACACGGAAATCGATTCTTCGTAAAAACGACATAAGTATGTGCCGAAGTGCCATAAATGTGGATGTGACTGGAGGAATTGGGCATATGGGTTATGCGGTCAGTGTAGCCCCAGATCAGCCTGCGCTTGACTGGAGAAATGGGGCTTATGGGTTATGCAACCAGTGTAGCCCCAGATCAGCCTGCGCTTGACTGGAGAAATGGGGTTTATGGGTTATGCAACCATTGTAGCCCCAGATCAGCCTGCGCATGACTGGAGAAATGGGGCTTGTGGGTTATGCAACCAGTGTAGCCCCAGATCAGCCTGCGCATGACTGGAGAAATGGGGCTTATGGGTTATGCAACCAGTGTAGTCCCAGATCAGCCTGCGCATGACTGGAGAAATGGGGCATATGGGTTATGCAACCAGTGTAGCCCCAGATCAGCCTGCGCTTGACTGGAGAAATGGGGCTTATGGGTTATGCAACCAGTGTAGCCCCAGATCAGCCTGCGCATGACTGGAGAAATGGGGCTTATGGGTTATGCAACCAGTGTAGCCCCAGATCAGCCTGCGCATGACTGAAGAAATGGGACTTGTGGGTTATGCAACCAGTGTAGCCCCAGATCAGCCTGCGCATGACTGGAGAAATGGGGCTTGTGGGTTATGCAACCAGTGTAGCCCCAGATCAGCCTGCGCATGACTGGAGAAATGGGGCTTGTGGGTTATGCAACCAGTGTAGCCCCAGATCAGCCTGTGCTTGACTGGAGAAATGGGGCTTGTGGGTTATGCAACCAGTGTAGCCCCAGATCAGCCTGCGCATGACTGGAGAAATGGGGCTTATGTGTTATGCAACCAGTGTAGCCCCAGATCAACCTGCGCATGACTGAAAAAATGGGGCTTATGGGTTATGCGACCAGTGTAGCCCCAGATCAGCCTGCGCATGACTGAAAAAATGGGGCTTATGGGTTATGCGACCAGTGTAACCCCAGTTCAGCCTGCGCTTGACTGGACAAATGGGGCTTATGGGTTATGCAACCAGTGTAGCCCCAGATCAGCCTGCGCATGACTGACAAAATGGGGCTTATGGGTTATGCGACCAGTGTAGCCCCAGATCAGCCTACGCATGACTGGAGGAATGGGGCTTATGGGTTATGCAACCAGTGTAGCCCCAGATCATCCTACGCATCCTCGCAGTCTGATCAGGGCCTGCACCGTTCGCCATTCAGTCAATGAAACGCCTGTTTTTCTGAGCCCAATTGTACATTGACATCGCCTGAAAAAAAATGATATGAGACTTTTTTTTTTATAATACCGGAAAATAACTATTTTGCAAACACTATTTGTTCTGCGATCGATGGTTACCATTTAATTGTATTTATATCATTTCCATTACTTCTCCAGCAACGTCTCTGTTCTATGAATTTCGACAAAATTACGTAAACCAATACGATTCCTAATACGCCATATAGAGAATAGTAGGTTAGTGCTATGAATGGGAAAAAATATCCGGCAAGGCTGAAGAATTTCTTTATTTCTCATCAGAAGTATATGTTGTGACCACTCATTTGAACTGTCTCGCCGAGACGGTTCAAATGAGTGGTCACAACATATACTTTGGTTCAGAAATAAGGAAAATAGATAGAGAATAGTAGGTAGGTGCCGTGAATGGGGAAAAATATCTGGTAAGGCTCAGGAAACGGGATGGGCGAGGCTCTGCCGAGCACATCCCGTTTCCGTGCCGCGCCAGATATTTTTTCCCATTCACGGCACTAACCTACTATTCTATTTATCCCGTCAACACCTAAAAATGGCTGTAAAATGCAAAAATTGTATTGACTGGATATCAAAAATGTTTCACGGCACCGTGTTTCACGGCACATACGCACTGTGTTGACGGGATAAATTTGTTATTTACATTTTTGAAACTATCCGAAAATGCAATGTAAATATAAGTAATAAAACCATGTGCAGCTGCGTCTACTGTAGCTCCTGTTCGTTACCTCAGGTATCCTGCCCTGTATTGACCGAATACATACATGTACTGACTGATAACATATTGTATCAGGCATTGACCTGATACAAACATCCGAAGTGAAAACTAACGTTCCATTGGTCGGATGACGTCACGTGACGTTACCGAATGACGTCAGTGTAATGATGCAACGTAAGCAAGTCCGCGTTCTGTCCATAGATAACGACGTCGTCTGTGGTTATGTTCTATCATACAACGTTACCTTATAAATATAATATATATCAGGCTACAATATTTGTATATCAAGTTTATCAGACTCGGCTCAGAAACGATAGGAATTCCTCGGCAAGCCTCGGAATTCCTACGCTATTCCTAGCCTTGCCTGATACGTCGAAAATCGGGATTACAATCTAGATTGATTTAAACCACTAGACGTACATACATGTCGGCGAAAAAAAAGGTGTTACATTTACGTGTCTGGTTCCTGTTCAAATGAAGTTAATGTCGACATGATATGTTGATACGGTGTGGATTGGACGTCGGCTAACAAATAGAGCCGTATGCTGTCTAGGGCCGTGATCCGTATCATCAAAAGTGGCTGTGACTGGTGAAGTGGGGCTTATGGGTGTTGCGACCAGTGTAGATCCAAATCAGCCTGTGCATCCGCACAGTCTGATCCGCATCTGCACGGTTCGCTATTCCAGAAATGAAACACCAGTCATGCTTCTAACAAGCAATATAGGTCGTTATCAGACTACAAGAGTATGGGCATTTTTCAGGAGCTACACTGGTCACAAATCCCATAAGCCTCATTTCTCCAGTCACAGCCACATTTACAGTCGCACATTCAATCCTGGCTATAATACAATCATTACCTTCGCTGGAATTATTACACCATATGTATGGCCAACAATGTAGATCCTGATCAGAGTGCGCGGATGCGCAGGCTGATCTGAATCGACAATTGTAGCCGACCATACACAATATATTGTTACAGATGCATCGCCTATTGCTAATTACGTGTGAATGACGTCACAGTCAATCGTCGCATTACCAGTTAATTGTGTTGTATGTATCTATACATCAAAAGTCGGTTCTGCAACATACCGCAAAGTAGCAGAAAAGCTGGTATTTATGAAATATTCGCTTAAGTTACATAACAAAACTGGTTAGTGTTTTCTAACCTGTAGTGCCATCAGGTGTCTAGTTCATGTTTCCCTAACCTATCTGAACTAATATATGGAACTTACATTGCATATACTTTGTGTGTAGCTGTGACTGGAGAAATGGGGCGTATGGGTTTTGCGACCAGTGTAGATCCAGATCAGCCTGTGCGTCCGCACAGTCTGATCAGGATCTACACTGTTCGCTATTCAGTCAATGGAACACCCATCATGCTTCTAACAAGCAATATAGATGGTCATTAGACTACAGCAGTGTGTTATTTGACCAGGAGCTACACTAGCCACAAATCCCTTAAGCCCCATTTTTCCAGGCTCAGCCACATATATGATCTTACATGAGTTATTAAGAAAGGATGCTATGCCGAGTTTCTTGTGAAATCAGTCAGCGAGTGCTAGATCATGTTAATGGCATAAGTACAACATCAATTAGTTCCATTTCTTCAATTGATTCTGGGGCGACGCGGAATGATTGGGCCTACGATGTATTTTATGTCGACACACTATACCACCACCTTCGATAATCTTGCCAATATTTGTAAATTTCTCTATTTTATTTGAAAATACTTGAATATTGTGCTTGAAGGCAAAGCATATTGATTGGCTGATCCTGAGCTGTGCTACAGCTCAGGCACAGCCGATTAAACTGCTTGGTTGTGAGTTGATATTGCCAATAGATGTTCGGTAACGTTGACATCTGGGCAAGATTAACGCAGGCGGTGGTGTAACATTTGATTGCGAGTTGATATTGCCAATAGATGTTCGGAAACGTTGACAAATGGGCAAGATTAACGCAGGCGGTGGCGTAACACTTGATTGCGGGTTGATATTGCCAATAGATGTTCAGAAACGTTGACATCTGGGCAAAATTAACGCAGGCGGTTTTGTAACATTTGACCCAGGTGTTAGTTCTTGCTCCACGTCACTATCAACTAATAGCTAGGGGGCCAAATGGGTCCACCTGTCATGGGATGCTGTAAAAGGTTGTGTGGTATCAATGTGTTCAGGAGACCTTCACAAACAACTTCCAGGTGCACAACCCGATAAATGTACTGCTGGACAAAATATACAACCGTTTTCAAGATGGCCGCCGTCAAATTTTCTATATTTATTGAATATCGTGGAAGATATAAATCGGTGAATGGAAAACATCACTGATAGATGCGGAATCCAAGATGGCCCCCAAAATACATGCAGTGCATCGTAACATGGCCTGCAAAATGATTGACGACACTTTTTCAATTTATTCATGTGTCAGAGTACACTAATATCATTGTCTTCAATTGGTCTTCTCTAGCATATGTAGTTACTGGTGGTGGTGGTGTTGTGATGTGTCGAACATTATCCGTAAATTCATTTTGCATGAAAGAGAAGGAAACTGGCCCGGCTATTTGGCAGAGGCTGCAAAGATGCTACCGTACCTGACTGCAGCAGGACACTACAAATACGGTCAACAGTCATTGCCGTTGTACCTGCACAACGGCATCTCTCTAGACATGTTGCTTGAACAGACTTACAATACAAGTGCAAAGGAAACAAGTGGACTAGATGGAATAACGACTAATCCCCCGGCTCGAAGTAAGTGGGTGTATACGAAGGCATTGACTGCAACTGTCTTATCAGAATTAAAGAGTATGCTACATCTAGATACAGAAACAGATAATCCGCATCATGAAAGTGGTCGTGCCAGAGTCGAAAGAGATTGTCATGACGTATTAAAGGTAGTTGCTGCAATCGAAACGAGCCCATTTGCAACACAACAGCATCTCATGCATCAACATAGCTACTGGTCAAAAGGCAGCCCCAAATGTACAACAACAACTCTTGAATATTAAACAAATCGGTACGGACACGTTAAATGATTAAATACAGAAGCAGAAGAAAACCAAAGTTGTTAAACTACAAACATTTACTACTCAGAACAAAATGTCAAGTCGCGTAAAATAAAACCACAAAGTGGAAAAAGTGAAGAAAGTGTAGCTCTGCTTCGCATGATCCAGATTGCAGCAAGTGGTGGACAAATTGATATTATCCACTATATTGGCAATCATGAATGCAGCAAATATCCACCATCAATATTCACAGAAGATGGCCAGATGCGATCAGGTAATAAGGCAAACCTTGTCAATGCCATGAAAACAGAGACGAATGTGAGTTCAGTTGCCAAATTGCCAGAAAGCCAGATCAAAACAGCAGTTATTGTTGATGCTATGTTTGCAATTCGTCACTGGTCTTTCCATAAAGATGAAATATTTGGGCAGATATCCCAGCGATACAAGCACAACTTGCTCTCAGACATACCGGTAAATACGGAATCGATTCACTTTTGCTGTGATAGATATAGGACACCAAGCTTGAAGGGAGCTGAACGTCAAAAACGGAGCCTAAACAAACCAACTGAACCCAAAGAATATGCCATACAGGAACAAATTCGTACACCAGAACCACTTGAGTTCTTTTCAGTACCAGCCAACAACGCTGGATTACATAGATTCCTATGTGACACTTGGTTGGTATCCGAAACTGAAGCTCCATCTCTGAATCATGTCAGTCTGTATCTTGGAGGTGGATTTAGTGAAGAAACAAAGACTCAGGAGGAAGCAGACACGCGAATTGTGCTGCATGCAATCTACAGTGCTAATCATGAACACACTCAACGCTTGGTCATTCATAGCAACGACACAGGCGTGATTGTCATCTTAGTCTTTTATACAGCATCTTTACTGAAAGATTTGTCAGAAATATGGATTAGAATAGACAGTGATGCATACCTGCCTATACATGATATAGCTGCAGCATTAGACCATCTCGATGCCGATCCCTTCCCTTCTTTCATAGCCTGAGTGGAAGAAACACCACAAGTTTCTTCTATTATACCAGCATGGCCCTCCATCTGCCAGCGATTCAAGCCTTTGCCGAAACTCCTGACGTATTCCAGCTTGATGAAAATGTAGCCAAAGAAGCAAAGCAACTGATGATTGGAGTGTATGCTAAATCAATCGATGCAGGCCAATATATTGCTGACATTCGAGCTCACAAATAATTTCTGAACAACAAATCAACACTGTTGAAGATTCTGCCACCAACTGAAGGCACATTCCGTTCTCATCTAAAGCGTGCAGCATTGGCAACCATAATAGACAAGTCGGCGCACATTCCTAAAACAACTCTACCTTCATTTGAGGAATTCGGATGGAATGCCAAATATGATAGTTATGTTCCCGTAACAACGTCTGAACCACTTTGGCCTCAAGAAATGGCCAGATCGATTGCCTGCAGTTGTACCAAAGGGTGTGGTAATAGATGTTCCTGTGTGAAGAGAGGTGTACCATGCTATATTGCTTGTCGATGCACCGGATCGCAAGAGAAGTGTAGCCACGCACGACTTTTGCCTCAACTTGAGGACTTCAACAGTGACATAAGTGAGAGCAGTGATCATGAATCCTATATATAAACAGTGCACAAGTAGTGAATGTTAAAGCGTATGCATCACATACATCGTGTTATTCTTTATTTGTTATTACTGAATTTAAGAACTATACATATCAGTATATAAAGAAAAGAAACTCAGCAGATGAAAAATACATGTATGCATAAAACATTGGTAAAATATTCTGAATTCAATGACCAAAAATAACAGTTGTTTGATACTTTCATCTAAAATCTATAATTGCATTACTAATGTATGCGACACACTCGCTTTAACATGAAGTAATGTGTGCCTCATATGATTAGATTTTGACTGAATAATGCGTGCTACAGCAATTGTTGCCAAAGAAATTGCAACTTTTATTAAATGTTCAACTTATTTATTTTTTTCGTGTATTTCTGGCGGCCATATTGTCTGCCATGTCCATTTTATTTATAATTAACAACCTGATGTATCACCTGATGGTATGCATGTATTCTGTGACCCATAACACATAGGTTTAGCCACAGGAATTGTGACTCTATTTGCATTTATACCAGCTATTTAGTATATTTTATTACGGAGGCCATTTTATAAATGGCTGCCATTTTTTTCCAGTAGCACATTTTTCGGGTTGTGCACCTGGAAATTGTTTGTGAATGGTTCCTGAACACATTGATACCACACAACCTTTTACAGCATCCCATGACAGGTTGACCCCAAAAATGGGCTTTGGCCCCCTAGCTATAACAAACTAACAAAGTCCCTTCATAAGACAACATAAACTGTACATCTAAATACAAGGGGCCCGTTTCACTAAACTTCCTACGACTAAAATGTTCGTAAGTGCAAAATTATGATAGTCTGTAAATTTCACATTAACAATGTTTTCTTGTAAATAATTGTTGGATTTACATTTATTGAGCATAGGCTGCATATGCAGCCTATGCTCAATAAAGGTAAATCCATCAATTGAAATTTACAGACGATTCTAAATTTGCGCTTACGAACATTTTAGTCGTAAGAAGTTTAGTGAAACGGCCCCCAGCAAACCAGTTTTAGTAAGACAATATGAATCACAGCGCACAGAACATGCTGAAATAATAAGACAGAATACTATACATTGGAACCTCTATAAACCGGATACCCTGGGAGGTCCCCAGGGTATCCGATTAGAGAGATTCCACTTTATATCAGGCAGCTCAGCAAGTCTACTGTCTGTTTCACGAAAACGAAATTTTGGAAATTGACTCCGAAACCTGGCTAGATAGCTTGGAAATTATCTAACTAAGAAAACAAAAGTTAAATTTTAAAAATGTCACTCTGTGAAGATGTCTATGGGGATTTAACATGGGGACATTGTTTTAGCGCAATCAAATCAATATTTGACGGAATTTTCCTTTAATTTAATATTATCGGAACAGGTATTGTTTTTGAATTGTTAACATAGCCGTAAAATTTGGACAGCTTTCGTGAAACAGACAGTAGATAGTTTTCTGTGGCTTGCGATCATGGACAGACAGTATCAAGGGAAATACTAGTAAATGAAAATTCACACATAAAACAATCAGCGATTGTATGAGTGTCCGTTTTAAGCAGGTTCTACAGTATAAATAGAGGATCTTACATGAGTGATGATGTAATATGATATTTATTAAACTCGTTTACTGATTTCATAAGAAACTCGGCATAGCCTTGACTTATTATATCAGTCAACGAGTTTAATAAATATCATATTAAATCAACATAAATATTAGATTATATTTTTTGCATAAGCTCATCATCGTAATTTGAAGCTATACTGAGTTCCTAACATGTTTTCTGTGGCGGGCTCATCTGCATATTTATTACACTAGTGTATTATGATGTTATTACACTGTGTTAATACACTGCGGAAGCCCAATTTATGTTATAAATAAGGAAAACAGATAGAGAAAACAGGTAGACTTTGCGTACCGTGAGAAAGTTGGTAGTTTTGCAAGTGTTGCTAAGTCTGTTTACATTCTCAGACATCTTGAAATGTGACTGTGACTGGAGAAATGTGGCGTATGGGATTTGTGACCAGTGTAGTTCCTGGTGGAACAGTACACTCCTATGTAGCTTGACAACGATATATATAGCGTGACAACGACCTATTTTGCTTGTTAGGAGCACGACGGGTGTTTGATTGATGGAATGACGAACAGTGAAGATCCTGATCAGACTGTGCGGATGCACAGTCTGATCTGGATCTACACTGGTCGCAAAACCCATAGGTCCCCTTTTATCTTGTCACAGCCGTATATACGGCAGTAATTTGCCAATTGGTACGCGTTCAAGAACAACATGCGGCGTGGAATCGAAGACGAGCACAGGTTCTTGAAGAACGGTTCATATTTCGGTGTGTTATGGGTTATTTCGGTATCTCTGGTGGTTGTTGTGCATTGTTACCAACATACAATTTACGTCACCTCCCGCCAGTATTTTGACAGTAAGAAAGGGAACCGAAAGTTCAGTACGGTGAATTGACGATTTTTGTCGTGTGTAATGATTTAGCATTACTGGTTGCACAAAACTATGTAAATTACCCAAAACCAACGACATCCACCCAAATCTGCCCAAAATCCACCAAAATACCAATATGACACCAACATTCTGACCATCTGTTGAAACACATGTGACCCGTGCTGGATATTAGTCATCTACAACCCGCCACGACAAAACGGACTTATTGATTAGACCAGTGTAGCTCCCGATCAATTAGACCACGTATACCACTGCTGATAAGTACGGAGCCCCGCAGGGGACATGGATTTTTTTTATTAATTCGTTCCCACGAAATAACAATTCGCTCCCTCGAATTCACAATTCGTTCCCACGATATAACAATTCGTTCCCACGATATAACAAAACGTTCCCAAATTCGTTCCCACGATATAACAATTCGTTCCCTTGAATTCCCAATTCGTTCCCACGAAATAACAATTCGTTCCCTCAAATTAACAATTCGTTCCCTCGAATTAACAATTAACAATTCGTTCCCACGAATTGTTAATGGTTAATTCGAGGGAACGAATTGTTATTTCATGGGAACGAATTGTTAAATTGAGGGAACGAATTGTTATTTCGTGGGAACGAATTGTTATTTCGTGGGAACGAATTGTTATTTCGTTATTTCGTGGGAACGAATTGTTATTTCGTGGGAACGAATTAATAAATACGAATTCTACGTCCCCTGCGGGGCTCCGTAGATAAGGATATGCGGTTGTGACTGTGCACATCACAGGAACCGGTCTCAACGATTCTAATGTGTCGCCATACTTATGCAAATAGTAAAAGTAAGTACTCTAATGGACGTGCTAATGGACACAGTCTGATCAGGATCTGCACTGTTCGCCATTCCATCAATGAAAAGCCGTCATGCTTCTAACAAGAGGGGGCTCTTTGGTCAGCAGCTACACTGGTCACAAATCCCATAAGCCATATTATCCCGTCAACACAGTGCGTATGTGCCGTGAAACACGGTGCCGTGAAACATTTTTGATATCCAGTCAATACAATTTTTGCATTTTACAGCCATTTGTAGGTGTTGACGGGATAAATAGAATAGTAGGTTAGTGCCGTGAATGGGAAAAAATATCTGGCGCGGCACGGAAACGGGATGTGCTCGGCAGAGCCTCGCCCATTCCGTTTCCTGAGCCTTGCCAGATATGTTTTCCCATTCACGGCACTAACCTACTATTCTCTATCTATTTTCCTTATTTCTGAATCAAAGTATATGTTGTGACCACTCATTTGTCACAACATATACTTCTGATGAGAAATAAAGAAATTCATGAGCGTTGGCGGATATTTTTTCCCATTCACGGCACCTACCTACTATTCTCTATTTCTCCAGTCACAGCCACATAGAGCGTCTTCGTTTAAAGGTACATGCCCACTCAGTAGTCACACACTGTTCTTTATAGGAATTAAAATAGTGTATAATTGTGTCACTATTCCACCAGTTCTAAACATTACAAGTGCCCGCTATACAGATATGATCATTTATAAATTTAGTACTATTTAGTGTACTGATAGTGACTCGCGGTGGTATCAGGCTATTTTCATATGCAAATGAGGCATACTAATTTAATGCGTCACCTGAAAATATAATATTTTCGACAGATTATTGCTCATCAAAAAATATATACAGAGAATAAATAGTAATGTCCGTTAACATTTTAAGGAAACACGGTTATCGTCCCTGATATCAGTGTGGAAATGTGCGTCTGCTATCAAATGTATAATAATACGTGGGGCTGTGTGAGAGTTTAACTGGTAAAACTGGTGGAATAGTGACACAATTATACACTTATGTAATTCCTATCAAGAACAGTGTGTGCCTACTGAGTGGGCATGTACCTTTAATAGAGTAAATAGCAACAATGCACAACTGATAGACAGTACTTGCCACAATCCCAAAAATAGCCACTTGTTTGATTTGCGTCACATATATGAGTCATGTCATGTTATTTTGTACTTAAGAACATATACGATATCTCATGAAAAATGTTTACATAATTTACGATTTTTTTCGAAAATGATGTGGAAAGTTGACGAAACTTTCATGGCAAATGCGGAATTCTACTCGAACATCTCGTCATTTTTCGACGTCATTTACAGAAAAAAAATCACAATTTCTGTAAATGTATTTCATGAAAACTCGCACATGTTCTTAGGTACAAAATCACATGTCGGGTCTCATATGTAGCTGTGACCGGATAAAAGGGGCTTCAGGGATTTGTGACCAGTGCCTGTTCTGATCGAATAGCACACATTGATGGAATGGCGGACTGTGCAGATCCTGAGGCTGATCTGGATCTACACTGGTCGCAAAAGCCATATGCCCCATTTCTCACAGCCACAGCCACCATGATGCTCCATGGAGAAATAACGAACGCTATCATGGTTACACCCATTATAAAAGCAGTAAGATTAGTACTAATCCTAGTACGTGTACTTTTAGTGAGTGGGGCTAAGTGATTCCGCTGTGGCGAGGAACTGGCACCAGCTCGGGTTTTATCAGGTAACCTGCCCTGCATTGACCGAATACGTACTGACTGATAACATATTGTTGTATCAGGCATTGCCCTGATATAAACATCCGGGTTACAACGAAGTGAAAACTGACGTTCCATTTGTCGGATGACGTCACGTGACGTTACCGAATGACGTCAGTGTAATGACGCAACGTAAACAAGTCCGCGTTCTGTCCATAGAATACGACGTCATATAATGTCATTTTCGAGCATAAAACGTTACCTGATAAATAGAATACCAGGCTAGTGTATTTTGATATCAAGTTTATCAGGCTCGGCTCGGAAACGGTAGGAATTCCTCGGCAAGCCTCGGAATTCCTACGCGTTTCCTAGCCTTGCCTGTTAAACTTAATATCAAAAGACACTAGCCTGGTATTCTTGGGTTATTCTAATTCTAATTTCAAGGCTGAATTCTTATTCTTTCTGTAAATATACAGCTCTGATTTTCAGATCCACCCCATCGATACCAGTGAAGCACGGGAGTCAACCCCGTTAACTCGGCCTAAAATGAGACAAGCCATGTGATTTTATACCTAAGAAGATGTGCGATATCTCATGAAAAATAGTTACAACATTTAAGATAGCTTGCGTAGACGACGTCGAAAGTTGAAGTAATGCTCAGAGAAAACGTGAAATAGAATTCCGCATTTGCTGTGATAATTTCGTCAACTTTCCAGATTATTCACAGTTTCTGTAACTAGTTTTCTTAGTTACAAAAAATCGCTAATAAATAAATAAATAAATAAATAAATAAATGAATGAATGAATGAATGAATTAATTAATGAATGAATGAATGAATGAATGAATGAATGAATGAATGAATTGAATGAAGATTGAATGAAAAAAAAAAAAAAAAACAAAAATTAATGAAATGAATGAATGAATGAATTGAATGAATGAATGAATGAATGAATGAATGAATGAATGAAATAAAATAAATAAATGATTTGTTCACAGACAAAATAACGCACATATATGGAGAGGGAACCCTGAGAGATGTACAGTGAAACCTCTCTAAACCGGACACCCTGGGATGTCCCCAGGGTGTCCGGCTTAGAGAGGTTTCACTGTAAATCAGGCATAGTTGTGTGCTATGCGATCACGAACAGACATTTTCACCTGAGATAAATGACCAAGAAACTCATCAAAAATAAGATCAAATGTGTTTTCTTGGTGTCCGGTTTAGAGAGGTTCTACTCTATAGTAATTGTATCGTTGATTTGTTGGTTCAAATGGTTTGAAGATTGCTTCTTATATGAACGACATTGCCATTGTCACACGCAATGAATTTCTAAATGCAGACGAATAGAAAATAGAAACACTTTATAGAAATATGCACTATAACATAACCGCTATTTCCTTATTGTTGACTTCGATTTGGCAAAAAACCCGGCTTATTGCCTTTGTGTGCAGTCTGGTCAGAGGCTACTCTGTTCGCCATATTCAACACCAACCATGAGCATATGACGAATAAAGTGGAATCTGACGCCGCATGAGCGTGGCCGTTGGTCAGTACAGTGCAACCTCTCTAAACCGCCGGGACACCCTGTGGACCCCATTGTGCTTAATTTAGATGTGTTTCAATGTACTTTATGTCATTGTCCTGTCTGTTCATGACTGAAAATGACAACAAATGTTCATCAAGTGCTGAATTACAGTGGAATCCCTCTAAACCGGACACCCTGGGGAGGTCCACAGGGTGTCCGGATTAGAGAGGTTCCACTGTATCTACGCCGGTAAGAACGGGACCAGCCAGGTTTTCTCGGAGAATATTAACGGACGTGCATGCACTCATTCGTCACTTGATATGTTCTCCCCATTTCCTGTAGCTAAAACGGCATATTGATGTCTCTAGTGGCACACACAAGGATAGTGATGTAATAAAAGGAATAAAAAGGCAATTTGCCATATCGTGAGCTATAAATTACGGAGCCCCGCAGGAGACGTAGAATTATTCTGTTTATTAATTCGTTCCCACGAAATAACAATTCGTTCTCTCAATTTAACAATTAGTTCCCACGAATTAACAATTTGTTCCCACGAATTAACAATTCGTCCCCTCAATTTAACAATTCGTTCTCACGAAATAACAATTCGTTCCCACGTGGGAACGAATTGTTATATCGTGGGAACGAATTGTTAATTCGAGGGAACGAATTGTTAATTCAACTGAACGAATTGTTATTTCGTGGGAACGAATTAATAAAACAAAATCCATGTTCCCTGCTGGCCGTAATAAATCGCTCTTGTACTACCAATATATTATTTCCCCAAGTTAACCGACATTGGCAATTGATTTGCAAATTACTGCGAAATCCCGAGTTTGCTCTGACGGTTCCAGCAATGTTAAAGGTACATGTTTTTATAGGAATTAAATAAGTGTATACTTGTGTCACTATTCCACCAGTTCTAAATATTACGAGTGGCCGCTATACAGATATAATCATTTAGTAATAGTTATTTTACTGATAGTGACGCGCGTTGGTATCAGGCTATTTTCATATGCAAATGAGCTTTTTAATTATTTATACTAATTAAATGCGTCACCTGAAAAAATTATATAAAGTATGATAATTGCACATACAAAAATAAATACAGAGTATAACTAGTAATGTCCGTTAACATTTTAAGGAAACACGGTTATCGCCCTTGATATCAGTGTGGAAAGTTACGTCTGATATAAAACGTATAGTAATAGCAATCAATACGTGGGGTAATGGTGAATTAATGTTTATTTTGCCTGAAAATGTCTCAGATGATGTATCCGATATAAAGAACAGCTTGTGCCTACTGAGTGCGCATGCACCTTTAAGACTGTTTCTGCCAGAAATTAAAATTCAGATAACACAGTTTCTGTATCTGATTCAGACAGGTTTTACACACAGGTTGAAGTAACGGACCGAGGTCTATAAATACATTAAATATGCATAAAAGCATCAATAAATGAAGAAAAAAAATAAGCTAAAAAAAACATTTTTTTTAGCTTATTTTTTTTATTCATTTATTGATGCTTTTATGCATATTTAATGTATTTACAGACCTCGGTCCGTTACTTCAACCTGTGGTTTTACATACACTTCAATAAATGATACTCTGTCTAGTGGCAATAACAACCTACAATGTGCCCGTGCTCGAGGGGTTTGTGTGCAATTAAAGTGGTGAGAACTGTGTCAATTGGTGGGAGAAACACGTACGTGCCTTTACGAATGTTCTGCAGAATATTCCCTTCACCTCCAGAGTGTCAACATGACTAGATTAGAGAATATTACATGACTGACGATATAACATGACATTTATGAAACGAGTTTAATGTTTCCATAAGAAATGAGGATACATACATGTATATAGGTGATCTTCCACGAGTGACATTTAACATTTCATTTATTAAACTCTATGTCTCGTGTCGTATGAAATCAGTCAACGAGTATTACAATAAATGTTATATTATATTTATTACATAAGCACAGCAACATTTATTGAACCTGCACTGATCACTGAATGTGTTTTCGTAGCTATCTCATTTGCATATGTATTACATAAGTGTAGTATTAATGTTATCGCACAACTATTATATTACATATGTTATGATATGAACGTCGTAATCCCACTTCACCCATAGTGCAGGGTTCTTTCCCCTGGTTATTAGTATAGCCAGACATGGTACGAGTAGGGGTGGAATAACTTACTGAGAGTACGGTTGTCCGCATGTACGAGGAGATAATCTCCTCGTACATGCGGACGAACCGTGCTCTAAGTATTACTTCTATTTCATACCCGCAATTATTAACCGACAAACTGTTTCATACCCGCAATTATTAACCGACAAACTGCACACAATGTAGACCATAATCTGATACGTTCACCGGTGTAGCCCCAGAAAGAGGTTAGTTAGAAGTGCCAGATATAGCTTTCCAGCTCAACACTGTTGGTCCTGGTCGGACTGAGCGGTGTGCATGTTGAATAACCGCCTGGGTTAATCTTGCCCAAATGTCAACTTTTCTGAACATCTGTTAGCAATCTTAACTCGCAATAAAGCATTTTGACTGGCTGATCCTGAGCTGTAGCACAGTTCATGCTCAGCCAATCAAGCTGTTTGATTTCATGTACAATGTTCAAGTATTCTGAAATAATATTAATTACAAAAAAACGTACTGTTAGTTAAAGCGTGGCATGTATTACAATGTCATGGCGTTTTAAAGAGATTGTTTTAAAAAAATACAATAAAAAAGAAAAACGTGTTTTCAGTATGGCGCTATGCAACGTGATTTAATTGAAGATGTCTATGGGAATTTAACATTGGGATTTTTTTTTGAATTTTAGAAATACTGGACCGATTTTTAAAATTTAACTTTTGTTTTCTTAGTTAGATCATATCCAAGCTATACAGTCAGGTTTCAGAGTCAATTTCCAATTTTTTTCGTTTTTTGACTCCTTCCACACTTCCTTACCACTTTTTCCCCCATGTTAAATTCCCATAGACAAATCAATTTTTCGTAATAAAATCAATATTTGACCGAATTTCACGAAATAAAAAGAAAGCTCATTCTTAAATTTTCCTTTAATTTAATATTATCGAAAATAATATTTTTTTTGAATTGTCTATATAGCCGTAAAATTTGGGCAGCTTTCGTGAAACAGACTATAGTTCTAAACACGCGTGGGTGCGTTGCGATCATGAACAGACATTATCATTGGATGTAAATGGCAATGAAATGTATCAACATTAAGCACAACTAACCTTTCTCTGTGTGCGGTTTATAGAGGTTCGACTATTTCACTTATCTCTCTTGAAATACATATTGTTTAAGCCAAGTGTGTGTGCCTTTAAAGGGGGTATTTTTTATTCTCAAAACTATGCAAATTACTTGCAAATTACGAGCCGGCACTTCTGGATCTGCACTGTTTGCATAAATCGCTATAGCGGGCTTTCGGCTTCAAAGGGTTAATATGGGCTTATTTATTGTTAAGAAAGATAAATTCAATCTCCTATTACCACACTGGTGGTGAAGCAAGCTGCAACGAATGGTACATAACTCTAATTAATTACATTTCATTACATTGCATTATATAAGAGTTATAACAGTAGTTTTTCCAAATGTTCGTTTGAAGCATTTGCTTACTGTCTACTTCGTGGAGAGTGACCTAAGCATTTTCCTAATACACACATTATTAAATAAGTGTATGATAATATGTGTGTGTCATATTGTAGAATTGTCTCTCAATAAGAATATAGCGAAGTGTGAGTGTCAACGCCCTGCAGGTTGTTTCTATATTTTGGTGCGCGAAGTTTAAATGCTATTACACACATTTTTGGCGGGAGACATACTGTCTCCACGCTATTGGGATCGTGATTCTGGCCGTTTGCACGGGTCTACTTTCGGAAGTGGCTCTCTGTTCATCGGGGGACGTCTCAATAGGCTCAATTTGCGTTCGCAATTAACAACAGTCAGGTGACATTTAAAGTCAGCGAGTGAGCTGAAAGCAAGTTATTGATAGCAACGGCAATGCACAACATTATGTGTAAAATAGTTGGCATGCCCAACACTTTACTTTTGAATAGAACAAATTGCTGTTATTGAGACGCTCCCCACCCCCCACCCCATCCCGTATCGTGTACCACGCAGTCGCATTGCGACGTCGAAGGCCATTTGTTTCATATTGTGGTTTACGGGCGATTTTCGAAAAATTACCCTCTGGGTGAGCGAAACAAAATTCATGAAAACATTGTGCCGTTCATGCAGCATACACGTATGTAGGCCTACGCCCAGTCATAATTTTGAAAAGATTTCACATAATATTATGTCACACCTCCAGAGTTCCTGTTGGGTATGCAATTTGGATTACTCGGTTTGTATCCCTATTCTGCAAAGTGCCGATTGATTTTGGCCAAATAAACATACTAAAAATATGAAAATTTCCCCGTTTTTTTTCTTCACATTACGAAAAACCTATGCTGCCAAAAATATTTTTTGAACAAAATCGATCAAATATTGATTTTATGGGCATCATTCTCTTTGGAAGATGTGATCTATAAATAAATTTTCTTCCATAATTTTTGTTTTACTGGGCCGACTTTCACATAATAATGTTGTGTTGTTAGTTAGATCATTTCCGAGCTATCTCGCCAGGTTTCGAGATTAATTTCTAAAAAAAAAAGGTTTTTCGTATTATCCATCGGCGCTTTCAGTTGAAACAGACAATAGAATAACGTTATGTTTGTTTGTCCAAATTGCATCGGCAAAATGAGCTGGAACAGACCAACCACGTTCTGTCAGACAACTTGAGACAGAAAAAAAAACATCCACTTATTTTTTTTTAAACATCCGTCGGTGGGTCCCGTAAACCAATAAATAAAAAAAAAGGGTGTCGCATCCCGTGATGCCTGTGAGCCTTTGCTTCATCAACCTATTTGTGTTTAGAGCAGGCCGTATTTTACAAACACCAGTAACTGATCAAGTTCTCCAAATTTGCAGATTGTACATCCAATAATCAACATCGAATATATTTCCAACAAGGAATTTCTGAGTATGCAAATTCACAAGTGGCTACTTGTCTCCAGCCAGTCAGTACTTTCAGTACTTTGATTACTGTGTAGCGATATAGTGCTACCTGTTGCCTATAAAGCGCAAAACGTGCAGCTAATACAACCAGCACAGAATATAAACCTTGGAAAACATAAATATGTATCGTTCTGGTTAATGCATTTTGTACCACGCAATTTATATCGGCTTTCCAAAACACATCATTGCAAGACGAAGCAATCTCCTACACAAGCAAACAGGCATTAACTTTCCTAATTGTTTGTTTTTTCATCGGATTTACTTGCGCTAAATAGTATCTGAAATCTGGTTGAAGTGTCTTCAGTATGCCTATAGCGGATCAACGTTGCCATTCGCATACCCACGGTGCGTGGGACGTCGTACCTTGCAACGTGTGCGGCCATCCGCGCAGTCTGATCTGGGTCAGGCTGTTCGCAAGTCGGTCACATTTAGACCAAGCCTTAGATCATTACTAAGAGTATCACGAGTGTTATATGAACCGGTCTCTGGCATTGCCATCCTTATCGCATCGCCGTTTTTCGACGATATTGATTTCGAGGAAATGCGATTGTTTCCGTAAATGACATCAAAAGTTGATATAAAAGTCAGAGTTCATGTGTAATGGAATTCCGCATGATGTCTGAATATTTGTGTCAACGTATGACGTCATTTACGGGACATATGACTGGTTTTCGATATCAATAACACCGAAAAACGGCAATTCGAGAAGGGAGATAATCCTAGAGTCGGGCTATGTTGTAATGCACCATGTACTGTGTATCCGAAAGGTGTCTCCTTAAAGGTACGTGCCCATTCAGTAGGCACAAACGCAAGGTGTATCACGTGGTACTAACAACAACATCAAATACTGAAACTTCCAGAATCCATCTGATTGGAAATACGTATTATTTTAGATTGTCATTATTACGTAACGGATTTTGATGAAATATGTCGCATCAAACGCGTCTTGTTAATCTGCATTTGGTGGTCTCTGTATGTTCGCCCAAACTTCTGTCGTTTTTGCGAAGAATCGATTTCCGTGTCTCCGACACGGAAATCGATTCTTTGCAAAAACGACATTAGTCTGTGCCAAACTCCCTGGACCACCAAATGCATCTCATGAAGACGCGTTTGCTGCGCCATATTTCATCAAAATCCGTTGCATATGAAGGAAAATATCAAATAATACTTACTTTGGAGTGGGCGACGTTGTTGTTGTTGTAACCACGTGATCATGCGCCTTGAAACTGTTCTTTATAGGAATTAAGTGTATAAGTGTGTCAATATTCCACCAGTTCTAAAGATTACGAGTGCCCGCTACACAGATATAATCGTTTAGTAAAATTTAGTTTACCGATAGTGACTCGCGGTGGTATCAGGCTATTTCCATATGCAAATGAGGCATGATGTGTTTTGATTATTTATCTTCTTAAATACGTCACCCGAAAAAAATAATATTTTCGACAGATTATTAAGTATGATCATTGCACATCAAAAAGTAAATACAGGGAATAAATAGTAATGACCGTTAACATTTTAAGGAAATACGGTTATCGCCCCTGATATCACTGTGGAAATTTACGTCTGATATAAAATGTATAATAATGCCGATCAATAAGTGGAGTAATGGTGAATAATTCCAGCACAAAAATATTTACACAATTCCCTAACATTTGATTGGTCCATAGCAAGTCTCTGTCCAAAATGTATATCCCAGTAAACTCCCACGCCGAACTACTTTCCGTAACCGTCAGGCGCAGTTAAAATAATTCTTAAGAAAACGGAAAATAAACACATTTTGTTTATACATTTAATTCAAATGCTGGAATTATAAGGAATTAATGGCCTTTTTGTTGAATTTATCGGGGATATAAACTTGGAAAAGTCGCGGGAATACTGGACGAGGCCTTCCGGCCTTCGTCCAGTATTCCCGCGACTTTTCCAAGTTTAAACCCCGATAAATTCCACAAAAAGGCCATTCATTCCTATAATGAATGTTTATTTGCCAGAAAATGTCTCTGATGATGTCTCCGATTTATAGAACATTCTGTGCTTACTGTGTGGACATGTACCTTTAAAGTGACTGTGTCTCAGATGATATCTCAGAAATCCAATATGGAGTTAATCGCTTCATGCACAGTAAATGACATCTATTTATCAATCACACCAGTTTACTCATCAAATTGCCAACAACATGAGTTATATTTAGACACATGCTATCAGAAACTGTGATAAGCAGGGGAGATAATTAGGCTTAGTATAATTTGGCATTTTTGTTATACATGTATTGGTAAGGAAAACATGTGAAATTTCTTTATTTTTATTTTTAAAATGATAATACTATATCAAATTTAGAAAGGGGTTTCCAATATAGACGCTAATGTAATTAATTTTAATAAAATAATTTAGTAACCATCGATTGAAAAACATGTTTATAACACTTGAAAATAACTAGCTAGTTATTTTCCAGTATTATTAGGCCACAACGGGCCACAGTAAGGAAAGGGCATACTGGTTCCTCACCAGGAGCCCTGGCTAATACTGGTTCTACCCAGGAACACAGCAAACTTTGCGGAGCAATCCGCGGGTAATCCCTGCCGCCGTGTCGGGAAACCCTTAAATTCGATAAACAACAACAACAATTTCCAGTATTATAAACCTTTTTCTTTTTTTTTTGCTAAGACTATACAAATCTACAATTAAGCTATTTTTTCCGAATCTGTTTCAACACTTTTTATACATATCTGAGACCAAGTGCCTTTATACTTTTCTAGCAAAGTATACTTTGAGGGAGTAATCATTTATTTTCCCCGAAATTCATTATGTCATATAGAACTAACGACTGCATATATTTGATGATTAAAAGTATGCAGAATTATTATACTGAATTTATTACATTATCACAGCCAAAATGGCTGTGATAATGTAATAAATTCAGTATAATAAAAAATAATCATTTTATCCTAAGATTGAAAATTTCTCCCTCAAAGTATACATGTACTTTGCTAGATAAATATACTTTGCAATGTTGGTGAAATAGGCTAGTTTCAGATCATGTCTCAGAAACGCAACACGTGATGAGCAGAGGATGTAATTTGTGAAAGCATTCTCAGAAACGCAACACGTGATGAGCAGAGGATGTAATTTGTGAAAGCATTCTCAGAAACGCAACACGTGATGAGCAGAGGATGTAATTTGTGAAAGCATGTACGCATTTGATGACCCAAGAAGCACATACCCTGAAAAAATAACTCGTTTTGTCTGTGAACTGATAATACTATAACACAACATGATTGTATAGAAATACGTGCACAACAACGTGAATTATTTTAGTGGTATGTTTATTGTTTGTTTGTTTGTGTATTGGTGTTTAACGGCCTATCAACAGCTAAGGTCATGTAAGGCCGGGCAAACGGGTTCAATCCCGTTTTAACCTGCTGCATTGGGGTGGTGGGGGGGTGGGGGGGTATCGCAATACTCACATAAGGGGTATAACCAGATTCAACTGTCACATACAAAATGCCAAAAGACGTATGTGAGGGCCAAACCGAGTCTCCAGTCGGAATTCCAGTAAGGATGAACCCCGATTGCAGTTGCAATAACACTTTTGTAAACAACGTCGATCTTTTTTCAAGAGGCAATTAGGTTCAGAAATATACGGAAGCCCATTAGGGCCACTTCACTTTTTTTTTTATCTTTTCTTGAATTTTCGAGATCTTTTCTTGAATGTTCAAGATGTTTTCTTGAATTTTCAAGTTCTTTTCTTGAATTGTCAAGATCTTTTCTTGAAAATTTAAGAAAAGATCAGAAAAGATCTTGAAAATTCAAGAAAAGAACTTGAAAATTCAAGAAAACATCTTGTTTTCAAAATCAAGAAAAGATCAAATCAAGAAAAGATCTTGAAAATTCAAGAAAATAACTTTAAAATTCAAGAAAAAATCTTGAATAAATGGAAATATTAAAAAAAAGTGAAGTGACCCTAATGGGCTTCCGTATAAATAAGATCTACATATAACTTTATTTGTATCACTCTGTTCGTATATCTGAGGTCAATTACTTGTAACTCCGATTTATAATACGTTTGCGTATTGTTGTTATGTAATATATAAATACTCGATAGTACATATCCGTGTATTGGTCAAGCACCCACGTTGTCGGTCAGTCAATGACATATCGGTAGACTGACCATCCTTCGTACGTTGCACGTACATGTGACGAACAATTGACCGTAGCCAATTAACTCACCACTCGCTGTCATTTCCGTTACTGCATATTAACCCTTTCACCTCTAAGTTACTGGAATGGATTTTGATATGTTAATTTTGCAACCAATCCAATTTTCACAAAATATTTTTCAGACTCGTCCATTTATGAAAAGGGTGTGTTTAAGTTCTCAAAAATATGAAAATTACTTGCAAAACGTGCAGATCCTGATGAGACGGCTCGTCACGAGCCGGCTCATCAGGGTCTACACTGTTTGTCAATACCACTATACAGGCCTGTGGTGTTGGAAAGGTTAAAGGCTACGTTTCTCAGATGATTATAGGTTACCGTATCTTCATTGATCCTCCTATATTTGACGCACACGTTTGGAGCCTAAATAAATGCAACATTTATTAAAATTCGGAAATATGAACGACAAACCGCGAAACGACCGTAACTGGGCCCCAAAACATATCATAACATATCTTGCATAATCCAACCCCATATGGATCCGTCCCTGCTTGATCTTCTTTGTCCTGACCAGCCCTCAAATAGCATCATTATATAGGATAGCACTGTTACGGCTGAGTCTCCATCATATATCATTATGCACTAATAACAGGGGCGGATCCAGGATTTCAGGTTAGGGGGAGGGGGGGGGCGGGACTTCTTAATTGAAATAATTTACTATATTTTCGAACTAGCACCGTTTGTTCGTTGACCGGGAGACTGCTAGGTGGGTCCGACGGTATGCCATCCGGAATATTTTTGATATATACACCCCATTTTGCTGCGTTCTGGCACATTTTTTAGCAAAACTATCTTTACTCGCCGAATTTCCCATACGTGAATCCGCCCTTGCATACTCTGCCCTTAACACGGTCTGACATACTGGCACGGTGCGGTAGGAGAATGAATTAGCTAGGTTAAATTAACCGTCTTGTAACCTGCGTAATTTAAAGCACACATTTCGAATGCATTGCAACTAATACTAAATTCGGAACGGAAAACACATATTCGAAGATATTTGAATTGAATGGAATAGATGATGTCTCAGAAATTCAATATGTTACTTTTTCGCTTCATGCCCTGCAACTGACCTACATATGTATATCAAACAACCGCTGCATTTCATTTCATTTCATTTGATCTAATTCGGAAATGTTTGCGCTATATTCTTATGAAATCAGTAAACTCGTTTAATAAATATCATATTAAATCATCATTCCTGTAAGACCCTCTATTTCAATTAGAAACCAGCGATTTCAGAAAAAACTAGCTACATTGGTCTGAAAGACAATTAACCCCATTCTGTTTGTCCGGCTCAAGTATTCGAAGCTCGGGTCAAGGGGCATATTGCGTTCACGTCCTTAAAATGTGCTATACTCGTATGTACATTTGAATTAATCTATTGTTAAGACGAGAATAGCACTACAAAACCATGGCTGACCACTTAAGCCTATCGAATCTATTGATCGTCGGAAGTGATAGCAATTTATAGTTATTTCATGTACGAAAGGGCCAATTTGCCGCTTGTTTGACAAACAGCTTATCTTTATTATTTGAATCTGCAACCGCCCAGCTCTAGTATATAGTGCCTCCTTAAATGTACATGCACACCGTGACTCAGTAGGCACAAACTGTTATTTATAGGAATTAAATAAGTGTATAATTGTGTCAGTATTCCACCAGTTCTAAACATTACGTGTGCCCGCTATACATATATAATAATGTAGTAATATTTATTTTACTGATAGTGACGCGCGATGGTATCAGGCTATTTTCATATGCAAATGATGCATGCTATTTTTTAATTATTTATGCACATTAAATGCGTCACCTGAAAAAATAGCATTTTCGACAGATTATAAAGATTATCATTGCACATCAACAAATAAATACAGAGACTAAATAGTAATGTCTGTTATCATTTTAAGGAAACACGGTTATCGCTCCTGATATCAGTGTGAAAATTTACGTATGATATAAAATTTATAATAATGCCAATCAATACGTGGGGAAAAAGTGAATGAATGTTTATTTTGCCAGGAAATGACTCAGATAATGTCTCTGGTATAAAGAACATGTTGTGCCTACTGAGTGGGCATGTACCTTTAACTCTCTTATGCTGAGTTTTGCTCATATTGATGACTACGTGGGAACGAATTGTTATTTCGTGGGAACGAATTGTTAATTCGATGGAACGAATTGTTATTTCGTGGGAACGAATTATTAATTCGATGGAACGAATTGTTAATTCGAGGGAACGAATTGTTAAATTGAGGGAACGAATTGTTATTTCGTGGGAACGAATTAATAACAAAAATCCATATTCGTTCCTTCGAATTAACAATTCGTTCCCACGATATAACAATTCGTTCCCCTATTACTTTTAGGGGATGGGATAAATGATGCTGGTGTGGCGAGGGCCTGGCACCAGATCAGGTTGTTCTAATTTCAGGACTGAATATATATTTTGATTGTAAATATTGAGTTCTGAAGTTGGGATTTACCCCCCTCGGACAGGTGGATACGGGACACGACCCCGTTGACCCGTCTGTGTGTAGACTCCCTGAGGCTTGTACCTCTATGTCAGAAAAGCGGACGTTAAACCCTATTCACTCACTCACTCACTCACTCCCACGAATTAACAATTCGTTCCCGTGTTAATTGTTAATTCGTGAGAACGAATTGTTAATTCGTGGGAACGATTTGTTAAATTGAGGGAACGAATTTTTATTTCGTGGTAACGAATTAATAATAAAAAAAATATACGTCCCCTGCGGGGCTCCGTACTTCAATGAGTGAATCGCGAACATGTGTAAGGTAGTGCGGGGCTCTGTACTTCAGTGAGTGAATCGCGAACATGTGTAAGGTAGTGCGGGGCTCTGTACTTCAGTGAGTGAATCGCGAACATGTGTAAGGTAGTGCGGGGCTCTGACATCCGTGTGAAATCGCGAACATTGTGGTAAGTTAGCGGGGGCTCTGTACTTCAGTGAGTGAATCGCGAACATGTGTAATGGGTAGTGCGGGGGCTCTGTACTTCAGTGAGTGAATCGCGAAACATGTGTAAGGTAGTGCGGGGCTCTGAACTTCAGTGTAATTCGCGAACATGAAAGGTAGTGCGGGGCTCTGTACTTCATTTGAGTGAATCCGCGAACCATGTGTAAGGTATTGGCGGGGCTTCTGTACTTTCAAAGGTGAATCGCGAACATGTTAAGGTAGTGCGGGGCTCTGTACTTCAGTAAGTGAACGCGAAAGGTGTAAGGAAGTGCGCTCCGTACTTCAATGATGAATCGCGAACATGTGTAAGGTAGTTGCGGGGCTCCGGACTTCAATGAGGAATCGCAACAATGGTAAGGTGTGCGGGGCTCAGAAACTTCAATGAGTGAATCGCGAACATGTGTAAGGTATGCGGGGCTCTGACTTCAATGAGTGAATCGCGAACATCGGGTAAGTGGGCGGGGCTCTGTACTTCAAGAGTGATCGCGAATGTAAGGTAAAGGTGGGCGGGGCTCTGTACTTCATGAGTGAATCGCGAAAATGTGTAAGGTAAGTGCGGGGGCCCGTACTTCCAATGAGTGATCGCGTTAACATGTGTAAGTAGTGCGGGGCTCCGTACTTCAGTGAGTGAATCGCGAAATGTGTAAGGTTAGGCGGGGCTCCGTACTTCATTGAGTGAATCGGCGAACATGTGTAAGGTAGTGCGGGGATCCGTACTTTCAATGAGTGAATCGCGAACATGGTAAAGGAAGGTAGTGCTCTGTACTTCAGTGAGTGAAACCGAACTTGTGTAAGGTATTGCGGGGGCTCTGACTTAGAAAGTGAATCGCGAACATGTTGTAAGGTAGTGCGGGGCTCTGTACTTCAATGAGTGAATCGCGAACATGTGTAAGTGTGGCGGGGCTCTTGTACTTCAAATGAGTAATCGCGAACATGTGTAAGGTATTCCGGGGCTCTGTACTTCAGTGAGTGAATCCGAACATGTTGTAAGGTAGTGCGGGGCTTGGTACTTCAGTGAATGAATCGCGGAACATGTGTATGATGCGGGGCTCTGTACTTCAATAGTGAATCGCGAACATGTGGAATAGTGCGGGGATGCTGTACTTCAGTGAGTGAATCGCGAACATGTGTAAGGTAGTGCGGGGCTCCGTACTTCAATGAGTGAATCGCGAACATGTGTAAGGTAGTGCGGGGCTCTGTACTTCAGTGAGTGAATCGCGAACATGTGTAAGGTAGTGCGGGGCTCCGTACTTCAATGAGTGAATCGCGAACATGTGTAAGGTAGTGCGGGGCTCCGTACTTCAATGAGTGAATCGCGAACATGTGTAATATGCGGGGCTCTGAAACTTCCGTGAGTGAATCCGCGAACCAGGTAAGGTAGTGCGGGGGGGCTCTGTACTTCAGTGAGTGAATCGCGAACATGTGTAAGGTAGTGCGGGCTCCGTACTTCAATGATGAAATCGCGAACAATTGTGTTAAGGTAGTTGCGGGGCTCCTGTACTTCATTGAGTGAATCGCGAACATGTGTAAGGTAGTGCGGGGCTCTGTACTTCAGTGAGTGAATCGCGAACATGTGTAAGGTAGTGCGGGGCTCTGTACTTCATGATGAAATCGCGACCTTGTGAAGGTATGCGGGGCTCTGTAACTTAATGAGTGAATCGCGAACCATGGTTAAGGTAGTGCGGGGCTCTGTACTTCAGTGAGTGAATCGCGAACATGTGTAAGGTAGTGCGGGGCTCCGTACTTCAATGAGTGAATCGCGAACATGTGTAAGGTAGTGCGGGGCTCTGTACTTCAGTGAGTGAATCGCGAACATGTGTAAGGTAGTGCGGGGCTCTGTACTTCAATGAGTGAATCGCGAACATGTGTAAGGTAGTGCGGGGCTCTGTACTTCAGTGAGGTGAATCGCCGAACATGTGTAAGGTAGTGGCGGGGCTGGTACTTACATTGAGTGAAGGGGTCGAACATGTGAAGGTAGTGCGGGGCTCTGTATTCAATGAGTGAATCGCGAACATGTGGAAGGTATGCGGGGCTCTGTACTTCAAATGAGTTGAATCGCGAACATGTAAGGGTAGTGCGGGGCTCTGTAAACTTCAATGAGTGAATCGCGAACATGTAAGGTAAGGTGCAGCTCTGTACTTCAGTGGTTTGAATCGCGAAACCAGTGTAAAGGAGTGGCGGGGCTCTGTACTCATGAGTGAATCGCGAACATGTGTAAGTAGCGGGGCTCTGTACTTCAGTGAGTGAATCGCGAACATGTGTAAGGTAGTGCGGGGCTCCGTACTTCAATGAGTGAACTCGCGAACATGTGAAATAAGTAGGTGCGGGGCTCCGTACTTCAATGAGTGAATCGCGACATGTGTAAGGTAGTGCGGGGACTCTGTAACTTCAGTGAGTGAATCGCGAACATGTTGTAGGTAGTGCGGGGCTCTGTACTTCAGTGAGTGAATCGCGAACATTGTGTAAGGTAGTGGCGGGGGCTCTGTACTTCAATGATGAATCGCGAACATGTGTAGGTAGTGCGGGGCTCTGTACTTCAAGTTGAGTGAATCGCGAACATGTGTAAGGTAGTGCGGGCTCCAAGTACTTCAATGGAGTGATGCGCGAACATGTGTAAGGTTTGCGGGGCTTTTGTACTTCATGAGTGAAATCTTGCGAACATGTGTAAGGTGTTGCGGGGCTCCGGTACTTCAATTGAGTGAATCGCGAACATGTGTAAGGTAGTGCGGGGCTCTGTACTTCAGTGAGTGAATCGCGAACATGTGTAAGGTAGTGCGGGGCTCTGTACTTCAGTGAGTGAATCGCGAACATGTGTAAGGTAGTGCGGGGCTCTACTTCAGTGAGTGATCGCAATAAACATGTGTAGTAGTGCGGGGCTCCTGTACTTCAATGAGTGAATCGCGAACATGTGTAAGTAGTGCCGGGGCTCCGTACTTCAATGGTGGAAATCGCGAACATGTGTAAGGTAGTGCGGGGCTCCGTACTTCAATGAGTGAATCGCGAACATGTGTAAGGTAGTGCGGGGCTCTGTACTTCAGTGAGTGAATCGCGAACATGTGTAAGGTAGTGCGGGGCTCTGTACTTCAGTGAGTGAATCGCGAACATGTGTAAGGTAGTGCGGGGCTCTGTACTTCAGTGAGTGAATCGCGAACATGTGTAAGGTAGTGCGGGGCTCCGTACTTCAATGAGTGAATCGCGAACATGTGTAAGGTAGTGCGGGGCTCTGTACTTCAATGAGTGAATCGCGAACATGTGTAAGGTAGTGCGGGGCTCCTGTAACTTCAGTGAGTGAATCCGCGAAACATGTGTAAGGTAGTGGGGGCGGGGCTCTGTACTTCAGTGAGTGGAATCGCGAACATGTGTAAGGTAGTGCGGGGGCTCTGTAACTTCAATGAGTGAATCGCGAACATGTGTAAGGTAGTGCGGGGCTCTGTACTTCAATGAGTGAATCGCGAACATGTGTAAGGTAGTGCGGGGCTCCGTACTTCAAGAGGTAATCGCGAAAGTGTAAGGTAGTTCGTCTGTACTTCAGTGATGAATCGCGAACAATGTTGAAGGTAGTGCGGGGCTCTGTACTTCAATGAGTGAATCGCGAACATGTTTGTAAGGTATGCGGGGCTCCGTACTTTCAGGTGAGTGAATCGCGAACATGTGTAAGGTAGTGCGGGGCTTCTGTACTTCAGTGAGTGGAATCGCGACATGTGTAAGGTAGTGCTGCTCTGTAACTTCAGTGAAGTGAATCGCGAACATGTGTAGTAAAGTGCGGGGCCTCATCCGTTAACTTCATGAGTGAACTTCGCGAACTTCATGTGTAAGGAGTGCGGGGCTCCTCTTCCAAGAGTGAATTCGGCGAACATTGTGTAGTAGTCGGGGCTCCGACTTCAGTGGTGAACGCGAACATGTGTAAGTAGTGCGGGGCTCTGTACTTCAAGTGAGTGAATCGCGAACATGTGTAAGGTAGTGCGGGGCTCGTACATCAAGTGAGTAATCGCGAACATGGTAAAAGGTTCAGTGCCGGGGTCTGTACTTCAATGAGTGAATCGCGAACATGTGTAAGGTAGTGCGGGGCTCCGCTTTCAAATGAGAAATCGCGACATGTGTAAGGTTAGTGCGGGTCTGTACTTCAGTGAGTGAATCGCGAACCATCCGTAAGGTAGTGCGGGGCTCTGTACTTCAATGAGTGAATCGCGAACATGGGTGTAAAAAAAGGTAGTGCGGGGCTCCGTACTTCAGTGAGTGAATCGCGAACATGTGTAAGGTAGTGCGGGTCTGTACTTCAAGAGTGGAATCGCGAACATGTGTAAGGTAGTGCTGGGGCTCCGTACTTCACTGAGTGAATCGCGAACATGTGTAAGGTAGTGCGGGGCTGTACTTTCAAGGTGAGTGAAAATCGCGAACCATGTGAAAGAGTGGCGGGGCTCCGTACTTCAGTGAGTGAATCGCGAACATGTGTAAGGTAGTGCGGGGCTCTGTATTCAGTGAGTGAAACGCGAACCAAATGTGGTAAGGTGGCGGGGCTCCGTTACTTCAATGAGTGAATCGCGAAACGAAGGTTAAGGTAGTGCGGGGCTCGTACTTCAATGTGGGGGAATCGCGAAACTTGGTGTAAGTAGTGCGGGGCTCTGTACTTCAATGAGTGAATCGCGAACAGGTGTAAGTAAGTGCGGGGTCCGTACTTAATGAGTGAAATCGCGAACATGGTGTAAGGTAGTGCGGGGCTCTGTACTTCAGTGAGTGAATCGCGAACATGTGTAAGGTAGTGCGGGGCTCTGTACTTCAGTGAGTGAATCGCGAACATGTGTAAGGTAGTGCGGGGCTCTGTACTTCAGTGAGTGAATCGCGAACATGTGTAAGGTAGTGCGGGGCTCCGTACTTCAATGAGTGAATCGCGAACATGTGTAAGGTAGTGCGGGGCTCCGTAACTTCAAGGTGAGTGAATCGCAACATGTGTAAGGTAGTGCGGGGCTCTGTTACTTCATTGTGAGTGAATCGCGTACATGTGTAAGGTAAGTGCGGGGCTCCGTACTTCATGAGTGAACGCGAACATTGTAAGAAGGTAGTGGCGGGGCTCCGTACTTCAAATTGAGTTGAAATCGCGAACATGTGAAAGGTAGTGCGGGGCTACCGGTACTTCAATGAGTGAAATCGCGGAAATGTGTGTAAGGTAGTGCGGGGCTCCGTACTTCAATGAGTGAAATCGCGAACTGTTGTAAAGGTAGTGCGGGGCACTGGTACTTCATTGAGTTGAATCGCGAACATGGTAAGGTAGTGCGGGGCTCTGTAAAACTTCAAAGAGTGATCGCGAACATGTGTAAGGTAGTGCGGGGCTCCTGTACTTCAAGTGAGTGAATTCTCGGAACATGTGTAAGGATAGTGCGGGGCTCTGTACTAGTGAGTGAATCGCGAACATGTGTAAGGTAGTGCGGGGCTCTGTACTTTCAGTGAGTGAATCGCGAAAATGGTGTAGGTAGTGGGCGGGGGGTCCGTACTTATTCAATGAGTGAATCGCGAACATGTGTAAGGTAGGGTGCGGGGCTTCCGTACTTCAGTGAAAGGGGTGAATTCGCGAACATGTGGTAAGGTAGTGCGGGGAGGGCTCTGTACTTCAAGTGAGTGAAATCGCGAACATGTGTAAGGTAGTGGGGGCTCCGGGGTACTTCAATGAGTGAATCGCGAAATTGTGTATGGTAGTGCGGGGCTCCGTAACTTCAATGAGGAATCGCGAAACCATGTTTGTAAGGTAGTGCGGGGCTCCGTACTTCAATGAGTGAATCGCGAACATGGTGTAAGGTAGTGCTGGGGCTCCGTACTTCCAGTGAGTGAAATCGCGAAATGTTTATGTAAGGTAGTGGGGGCTCCGTACGTCAATGATGTGAATCGGCGACATGTGTAAGGTAGTGCGGGGCTCTGTACGTCAGTGAGTGGTAATCGCGAAACATGGTGTAATGGTATGTGCGGGGCCTTCCGTACTTCAAAATGAGTGAATCGCGAACATGTGTAAGGTAGTGCGGGGCTCTGTACTTCAGTGAGTTGAATCGCGAACAATGTGTAAGGTAGTGCGGGGCTCCTGTACTTTCAATGAGTGATCGCGAACAAGTGGTAAAGGTAAGTGCGGGGCTCCGTAACCCCTTCAAGTAGAGTGAATCGCGAAAATGGTGTTAAGGTAGTGGGGCGGGGTCCTGGTACTTTCAAATGGAGTGAATCGCGAAAATTGGTAAGGTATTGCGGGGCTTGTACTTCAGTTGAGTGAATCGGCGAACATGTGTTAAGGTAGTGCGGGGCTCCGTACTTAATGAGTGAATCGCGAACATTGTGTAAGGTAGTGCGGGCTCCGTACTTCAGTGAGTGAATCCGCGAACAATGTGTTAAGGTAGTGCGGGGCTCTGTACTTCAAAAGAGAGTGAACGCGATACATGTGTAAGGTAGTGCGGGGCTCCGTAACTTCAATGAAGAGAATCGCGAACATGTGTTAAGGTAGTGCGGGGGCTTCTGTTACTTCAGGTGAGTGAATCCGCGAACATTGTAAGGTAAGGTTGTGCGGGGCCTCTGTACTTCAATGAAGTGAATCGCGAAAATGTTGTAAAGGTTGTGCGGGGCTCCGTAATTTCAATGAGTGAATCGCGAACATGGTGTAAGGGTAGTGCGGGGCTCCTGTACTTCAAGTGAGTGAATCATGCGGAACATGGTGTAAGGTAGTGCGGGGGCTCTGTACTTCAAGTGAGTTGCAATCGCGAACATGTGTTTGGTAATGGTGCGGGGCTCTGTATCAGTGAGTGAATCGCCGGGGAATGTGTAAGGTAGTGCGGGGTCTGTACTTCAAGTGAGGTGAATCGCGAAACATGTGTAAAGGTTAGTGCGGGGCTCCGTACTTCAATGAGTGAAATTCGCCGAACATGTGTTAAGGTAGTGGCGGGGCTCTGTACTTCAAGTTGAGTGATTCGCGAACATGTGTAAAGGATAGTGCGGGGCTCCTGTACTTCAAGTGAGTGAATCGCAATCATGTGTAAGTAGTGCCGGGGCTCTGTACTTCAGTGAAGTGAATCGCGAACATGTGTAAGGTAGTGCGGGGGCTCTGGGGGTACTTCAATGATGATATTACAACGCGAAATGTGTAAGGTAGTGCGGGGCTTCCGTAACGTCAATGAGTGAATAGCGAACATGTGTAAGGTAGTGCGGGGCTCTGTACTTCAATGAGTGATCGGGGCGAAATGTGTAGGGTAGTGCGGGGCTCTGTACTTCAATGAGATGAATCGCGAACTTGTGTTAAGGTAGTGTCGGGGCTCTGTAAAAAACTTCAGTGAGTGAAACGCGAACATGTGTAAGGTATGCGGGGCAAACTGTACTTCAGTGAGTGAAATCGCGAACATGTTGTAAGGTAGTGCGGGGGCTCTGTAACTCATGAGTGAATCGCGAAACATGTGTAAGGTAGTGCGGGGCTGGGGCTCGTACTTCATTGAGTGAATCGCGAAACATGTGTAAGGTAGTGCCGGGGCTCCGTACTTCAATGAGTGAATCGCGAACATGGGTAAGGTAGTGCGGGGCTCCGTACTTATCAATGAGTGAATCGCGAAACATGTGTAAGGTAGTGCGGGGCTCTGTACTCATGAGTGAATCGCGAACATGTGTAATGTAGTGCGGGGCTCTGTACGTCAGTGGATGTGAATCGCGAACATGTGTAAGGTAGTAGCGGGGGCTCTGTACTTTCAGTGAGTGAATCGCGAACATGTGTAAGGTAAGTGCGGGCTCTGTACTCAGTGAGTGAATCGCGAACCTGTGTAGGTATGCGGGGTGCTCTGTACTTCAGTGAGTGAATCGCGAAACATGTGTAAAGTGTAGTGCGGGGGCTTCGTACTTCATTGTGAGTGAATCGCGAACATGTGTAAGGTAGTGCGGGGCTCGTACTTCAAATGAGTAAATCGCGGGAACATTGTAAGGTAGTGCGGGGCTCTGTACTTCAGTGAGTGAATCGCGAACATGTAAGGTAGTGCGGGGCTCAGTAATCAATCAATGAGTGAATCGCGAACATGTGTAAGGTAGTGACGGGGCTTCCGTACTTCAATGTGAATCGGGCGAACAGTGTAAGTAAGGTAGTGCGGGGCTCCGTACATCAATGAGTGAATTCGCGAACTTGTGTTAGGAGTAGTAATGCGGGGCTCGGGTACTTCAGTGTGTGAATCGCGAACTTCAGTGTCAACAAGGGTAAAGTGCGGGGCTGCTGTGTACTTTCATGGAGTGAATCGCGAACATGTGTATTAAGGTAGTGCGGGGTCTTTCCAGTACTTCAATGAGGTGAATCGCGAACATGTGTAAGGTAGTGCGGGGACTCCGTAACTTCAATGAGTGAATCGCGAACATGTGTAAGGTAAGTGCGGGGCTCCGTACTTCAGTGAAGTGAATCGCGAACATGTGTAAGGTAGTGCGGGGCTTGTACTTCAGTGAGTAGAACTCGCGAAACTATGTGTAAGGTAGTGCGGGGCTCATGTACTTCAAAGGGATTGAATCGCCTGAACATGGTGTAAGTAGTGCGGGGCTCCGTACCTTCCAGTGGAGTGAATCGGCGAACATAGTGTAAGGTATGCGGGGCTCTGTACTTCAAGTGGAGTGAATCGGCGAACATATGTGTAAGTAGTGCGGGGCTCTGAACTTCAGTGAGTGGAAATCCGGAACATTGTTTAAGGTTTAGTGCGGGGCTCCTGTACTTCAGGAGTGGAATTCGCGAACAAATGTGTAGGTAGTGCGGGACTCTGTAACTTCAGTGATGAATCCGAACATGGTGTAAGGTAGTGCGGGGCTCCTGTACTTCAAGTGATGAACGCGAACATTTGTAAGGTTAGTCGGAGCTCCGTAAACTTCAGTGAGTGAATCGCGACTATGGTGTAAGGTAGTGCGGGGCTCTGTACTTCCCAATTGAAGTGAAATTCGCGAAACAGTTGTAAGGTTAGTGCGGGGCATCTGGTTACATTCAGTAGTGAATCGCGAACATGTGTAAGTATGCGGGCACTGTACTTCAATGAGTGAAACTCGCGAACATGTGTAAGGTCGTGCGGGCTCTTACTTCATAGTGAATCGCGAACATGTGTGACGGTAGTGCGGGCTCTGTACTTCAGTGAGTGAATCGCGACATGTGTAAGTAGTGCGGGCTCTGTTACTTCATGAGTGAATCGCGAACAGTTAAGGTAGTGCGGGGCTCTGTACTTTCAGTGAGTGAATCGCGAACAAGGTAAGGTAGTGCGGAGGCTCTGTACTTCAGTGAGTAGAATCGCGAACATGTGTAAGGTAGTGGCGGGGCTCTGTACTTCATGAGTGAAATCGCGAACATTGTGTAAAGGTAGTGCGGGGCCTCCGTACTTCAATGAGTGAATCGGCAACCTGTGTAAGGTAGTGCGGGGCTCTGTACTTCAGTGAGTGAAATCCCGCGAACATGTGGTAAGGTAGTGCGGGGGCTACCGACTAATTCAGAGGAGTGAATCAGCGAACATGTGTAAGGTAGTGCGGGGCTCTGTATACTTCAGTGATTGAATCCGCGAACAATGTGTAGGTCAGTGCGGGGCCTCAGTACTTCAACAATGAGTGAATCGCGAACATGTGTAAGGTAGTTGGCGGGGCTCCGTACTTCAATGAGTGAATCGCGAACATGTGTTAAGGTAGTGTGGGCCTCCGTACTTCAGTGAGTAATCGCGAACATTGTGTAGCGTAGTAGCGGGGTTCAGTGAGTGAATCGCGAACATGTGTAAGGTATTGCGGGCACAGTACTTCAGTGAGTGAATCGCGCAACATTGTACGGTAGTGCGGGGGCCCTGTACATCAGTGCGGAATCGCGACATGTGTAAGGTAATGTGCGGGGCTCCTGTACTCTTCAGTGAGTGAATCGCGAACAAGTGTAAGGTAGTTGCGGGGCTCGTACATCAATGAGTGAATCGCGAACATGTGTAAGGTAGTGCGGGGCTCTGTACTTCAGTGAGTGAATCGCGAACATGTGTAAGGTAGTGCGGGGCTCTGTACTTCAGTGAGTGAATCGCGAACATGTGTAAGGTAGTGCGGGGCGTCTGTACTTCATGAGTGAATCGCGAACATTGTAAGTTTAGTGCGGGGTGTTCTGTACATCAGTGAGTGAATCGCGAACATGTGTAAGGTAGTGCGGGGCTCTGTACTTCAATGAGTGAATCGCGAACATGTGTAAGGTAGTGCATCCCCTTATGTATTTCTTGCGCGGTTCTTGTTGGATGGATCATGGTCGACATGTGGACCGGGAATTGTTGCTATAATAACTGCAGTTTCTTAGTATTGTCCGGGGATTCCGCTGGGGAAAATAAAAAAATGGCCACTTCAAAAAAACCAAAAAAAAAAAAAAAAAAACAAAAAAAAAAAAAAAAAAAAAAGGAATATAATAGGATAAAAATAAACAATTGGCGATAAAAAAATACAATTTTCGAAAAAAAAAAAGGATTTTCTTTTTTTTTCGAAAATTGTAATTTTCTATCGCCAATTGTTTATTTGTATCGCCAATTGCGAAAGTGGCGATCGCCAGCGGAATCCCTGATTGTCCGTCTGTCATATTGACACTAATGATAAGTCATTGATCGAACGGCAGAGGGTATGTAGATACTGCGCTGGTAGATTGGTCGATTGCAACATTGGTCCAACACTCATATGTGGTAACACCATTTGTAAGTCGATGGCCGCATTTTGTAATATTGTCAATAAAACCGGACAACGCACTACATAAAACACAAGTGCAAGCTTTATCCATAAAAAGAAACTAATGGGCGTGAATCGTGTGAATAGACACAAAAGGAGAAGTGTGTTATCAGCAATGTCGGTCGTGAAACTGTGTTAATACGCAAGTGACCAGCAAATGACCGCCAATAAAAGCAATTGTCGAACTAGAGCAGCTGAAGCTGCATCAACGGTTTGAGGCTTGATGTACTGACAAACGTACACTGGCAAAGTGATTAGAAGACATTGCCAATGACGAAAACATATGAAACTCAAATAAAATTGATGCAATTGCAATGAAATTGAAAAAATAGTTTTGTATTTTCAGAATCGCTTGACTATCCTAAGCATTTTTCATTATATAACGTTCTACGAAATGTGTACCGTTAACCCCCTAGTCTGACATTGAAGTTGAGACGATTCTAAAGCACTCACAGCATGTCAGTTCGTATATAAAATGAAAATTGTTTATATTGTTACTGTGTGATTTAACGTGACGCTGTCAAACTTCAAATGCATGTAGCTCTCTCATTTGAGCAGATAGCTAAAAACTACCAGCGGTGCGGAGATAGAGAATTTTATTGCCTTTTTAATGGAAAAAAAATATTTGAAATCGGTTGAATAATAAAAAAGTTATGACCATTTCAAATTTAAAAACATGAAAGAATCAAACTTCAAATGCCTACAACTCTCTCATTTGGGCAGATAGCCAAAAACTACCAGGAAGTGGAGATAGAGAATTTTGTTGGCTTTTTAATGGAAAAAAAATATTTGAAATCGGTTAGATAATAACAAAGTTATGAACATTTAAAATTTGAAAAATTAAAAATTGAAGAAAAAAAACTTCAAATGCATGTAGCTCTCTCATTTGAGCAGATAGCTAAAACTACCAGGATGCGGAGATAGAGAATTTTATTGCCTTTTTAATGGAAACAAAATATTTGAAATCGGTTGAATAATAAAAAAGTTATGACCATTTCAATTTTTTTTTAAAAACTTAAAATGCCTACAACTCTCTCATTTGGGCAGATAGCCAAAAACTACCAGGGAATTGGAGATAGAGAATTTTGTTGGCTTTTTAATGCAAAAAAAATATTTGAAATCGGTTAGATAATAAAAAAGTTATGACCATTTCAAATTTGAAAAATTGAAAAAAAACGTCCAAGTTTGAAAGACAATAGAATCAGAACTATTCAAGCCATTGCTCTGAAAAATATCATCTTCTGTGCGGATGAATGTCCCGCGTGACGCTGTCAAAAAATTATGTTGCTGAGATTACTGTACAAATTGGAAACTGTTTTCAAAGACCACCCGTTAGATTTAGCCGCAGCCACAGGCATTCGGCCTGTTTCGGCTTTCATCGGTATAATTATCATGATTATGTTGAACGACAAAGAAAATAAAAAAATGAAAGAACCAAACTTCAAATGCCTACAACTCTCTCATTTGGGCAGATAGCCAAAAACTACCAGCGAAATGGAGATAGAGAATTGTGTTGGCTTTTTAATGGAAAGAAAATATTTGAAATCGGTTAGATAATAACAAAGTTATGAACATTTCAAATTTGAAAAATTAAAAAAAAGAAAAAAAACACTTCAAATGCATGTAGCTCGCGCATTTGAGCAGATAGCTAAAAACTACCAGTGAACCGGAGATAGAGAATTTTATTGGCTTTTTAATGCAAAAAAAATATGAAATCGGTTGAATAATAAGGAATTGTTATGACCATTTCAATTTTTTTTAAAAATTTTTTTTTAAAAACTTCAAATGCCTACAACTCTCTCATTGGGCAGATAGCCAAAAACTACCAGGGAATCGGAGATAGAGAATTTTGTTGGCTTTTTAATGCAAAAAAAATATTTGAAATCGGTTAGATAATAAAAAAGTTATGACCATTTCAAATTTGAAAAATTGAAAAAAAACGTCCAAGTTTGAAAGACAATAGAATCAGAACTATTCAAGCCATTGCTCTGAAAAATATCATCTTCTGTGCGGATGAATGTCCCGCGTGACGCTGTCAAAAAATTATGTTGCTGAGATTACTGTACAAATTGGAAACTGTTTTCAAAGACCACCCGTTAAAATAAAATAAAAATCTGAAATTGTTGATTTTTTTAATTTTTCTCAATTTCACATGTCTATAGCTCTCTCATTTGAGCAGATAGCCAACATTGTCAGCGAAGCGAAGATAGAGAATTCTCGCAGCTTTACAATTCAAAAATAATTTTTGAAATCGGTTGGAAAATAAGGAAGTTATAGGGAATTATATGATATATGACGTCACTTCCGGTTTCGTAAAAAGTGACGTCATGAGAATTCTGAAAATTGAGTTATTCTCGTCTCACTGTTGATGCGAATCGGTATACAAAATTTGAAGTCGATCCGACCAGCCGTAAAATAAAATAAAATTCGGCCTGTTTCGGCTTTCATCGGTATAATTATCACGGCAGAATAAAAAAAAAAAAAAAAAAAAAAAAAAAAAAAAAAAACCAAACCAAGGAATACAATAGGTTTTCGGCGAAGCTGAAAGCCGCCTCAAACCTAATAATCTACTGAGGGGTACCTGAAGGACCAAACCAGTAGGATATATGT